>CP125978.1:401627208-402136932 GCA_030063025.1 Avena longiglumis
TGGACCGTGTTATGCACATGTCCTAGGTAACGATTCTATTAGAAGAACTTGTTTTGTTTATTCAACTACCATATAACAAAATTATATGTAGTGGTTGCTACATTAATCCTCTAGACTAAATATCACTACGAAAGATCAAATCTTGTCATAGTCAACCTTTGAACATTGTTGTGAACTCTTTCCCAATATGTCGATTATAGATGTGAAACATCCATGTCTATTTCTTTATATATCCAGACACAACTGTAAGGTCTTACACCTTTCTCGAGGGTCCTTCAAGTTCAAAACTTGATTTCTCATGTATGGAACTATCATGGATTTTATGGCTTCAAGCCATTTGACGGAGTCAGGGCCCATCATCGCTTCTTTGCATGTAGTCGGTTCATTATTCTCAAATAATGATTCAACCCTCAAATCTTGGTATTTGATTGTTCATCCGACCTACTTGTTTCAATAGGAACTTGGATCTCCGTGACCACAACCTTTGAGGTACGTGAGCCATGAGCTTTGTTCGCCTCGGAACACTTTTCATTGTGCAACTCTGCACATATAGCTAAGGTTCTTTAACCTTATCAAAGTTCTATTGTCCTCCCACTTAACTTTTCACGAAAAATTCCTTCTCAAAGAAACTTGACATTTTAAGTGACAAACACTTTTGTCTCCGATGTTATGGAGGATTACTTAATGCTTATTCAAATAACATACAAAGACAAAGTTCATCCGACTTTGGTTGCAAACATCTTTCTTATGCATAGCATACCAATGTTTAAGAAAGGACAACTTGGGTTTTATCCCAAACCATAACTTTATATGGTGTCATTTCAACGGATTATGATGGAGCTCTTTTCAAAGGAAAACGGTAATCTCTAAAGCTTTTAATCTTTAAAATATAATGGCAGTTTATGAATTATACCTTTGATCTTACCATGTCAAACAAGGTTTAATTACATATCTCGAACGCTCCATACTCTTATGGTGTTTGTAAATGCAAATCCACGAACGATTCCTTAAATCTTAGGTATTATGCTAAACTTGTAACTTAAATATCTTCCTTTATGATCTTATCATAAACTATTCATATTCTTGTTACAATGATTTTGCACTTCATCTTGAAAGTCTTTGAACTTTTCAAGTGTTTCATACTTTATCCTTATTAAGTAAATATTCATATATTCACTCAAATTTTCGAGAAAGCATATGAAGTTGAAATCCATCGCTTTTGACTACACATAATGGATTTCGTACAACAATATGTACAAGTTCCAATAAGCTAGTCATTCGTTCCCTTTTGGCCTATGAACGAAGTTTTAATTATCTCTAGGAAAGTTTCACAAGCGTCATTTGATCAAAAATCAGAAGACTCCAAAATTCCATCCACATGGAGTTTCTTCATGTTTTATTTCCATTATAATTTAAACGGCGATGTCACTTCCTAAGTGATCTTTCAATCAATTTGTCTTTCGACATTTTTAGCACTAGTTTTATGGATGTGATTTCTCCAACGAGATTTGTGAATCATCCATCTTTTATGGATTACGGTAATTTATTTGAACAACCCTTTTGTTCTCATAATACCTGATAAAACAAATCTTGAAGGCAAGCTTTGATGTTTAACAAGCAACACAATAACCCTTTATTTGTTCTCGATGAACATCATCACATATTCTTTTGCTAGTTACTTAGGCCATTGTAGTTCATGAATTGTGTTGTTTCGTATGACGATTCACACCAAAAATTCAGATCAAATACTTAATAACCACATTGTTTAATAAGCAAAGAATATAGCCATAACATGTATATCATCTATATACTTAAACTGAACAATTCTAGTCTTTTCTTTTACGCCATATATTTATGAGATTCTCTTCAAGATTTCCTTTTACATTTGAAAGAATCTATCAACATCAATAGTGGAGTCATACATATGACACATAATCCAAAGCGTGTATAATTAAATACCAATGTCTTTGGACTTGCACTTTGAAGTAGATCACCTATCATCAAATGTTTGGTGTTCTTTCAAATTCCTTTCTTTAGTAATCTCTTGGTGTAGTAAATATTTTACCTACATCAAATATTCACCCTTATCATGGAATTATCCATGATCAAGCTACTTTTAGCTTGTAACGGTGAATCGTGAGTATAATGTTGCTCTCCCAAAACTTTTGGAGGTTTAGGACAACTAGTGTCTCCAACCTTTTGCAAATTCTCATCAAATATGAGAACATGACTTTTGCCATATTATACTCTATCATGTTGTAAACAATACTTCGTTTCAGATATCACAATATCTTCCACACATCATGGTTTCTGAAACAACTCTTTCAGATCCTAGATAACCTTGATATTAAGAGAATCCTTTGAATATCAAGAATCATGGAGACAAACATGATACTTATATACTAACACTTGGAATTGTTACTCTTGATTTAATACTAATTATTAAACTTCATGGAGTAACCGGAACTTACTGAAAGTTTGCAATAGGACTTTTAAACTTTAGATTAACACTTAAAAACAATACGATACCAGTTCGTAAAGTAACTAACCAGAATTCTATAGTTCTATCATCTCAATTATAACTAAGCGCAAGGTGGTAAACGGATGCCAATGACTACAACAATTATGCAAATTCACTTTGATTTAGTTTATGATAAATTGAGTTCTAATTAATAATTAAATTAATCTTGGTGAACTCCCACTCAAACCAATATCCCTCACATTGTTTTAGTGATCACACGAACCAAATCCACCACATCAAAACCGATCATCACGAGAGTTGATATAGCTTCAATGGCGAACAATCAACATGTTCATCATATCTACTATATGACTCATGCTCTACCTTTCGGTAATCCGTGTTCCTGAGGCCATGTCTGTACATGCTAGGCTCGTCAAGATCAAACCTTAGTTTCCGCATGAGCAAATCTGGCTTGCTCACGTTGTATACACTTGTAGAATCTAACACACCCGATCATCACGTGGTGCTTCGAAACAACAAGCTTTAGCAACGGTGCTAACTAAGGGTGAACACTTTATGACTTGAAATTCATGTGCATGAGGGATCATCTTATAATGCTACTGTCGTCTACTAAGCAATACAAGATGCATAAAGGATTAACATCACATGCAATTCATAATATGTGATATGATATGGCATTTCTTCTTTGTGCTTCCGATCTCCATCTTCTAGCACGAACATGATCTCCATCATCACCGACATTGCATCAAGGTCAATGATGCTTCTCCATGGTTGTCGTCCACCGGCTTCAACTATTACAACTACTTTGAATAGACACGCGGGTCTTAACAGAAATTAAAGACAACCAAATGGCTCCTGCCGGTTGCCAACTTACAATAAGGAACATTTCATACATCATATATAATCAGAATCATGGCCATATCACATCACTGCACACCCCTGCAAAACAAAGTTAGACGCCTCTACTTTCTTTGCATATTTTACGTGGTTTGGGGCTTTCAATAAGTGTCGTTCTAACTTACGAACAAGAACCACAACATTGATACTAGTATTGTTAATCACCCGTTGTAAATTGGATCTTAACTATGCTAGGAGAAACAGCACCATAAAGCCACTTATGCAATACAAGTTGCATGTCAAGCGTGGAGAAAGTCTCATGAACGATGTCATGTAAGGTTAGCCCGGGCCGCTTCATCCCAACATACCGCAAGATGCAAAGTACACAAGAAGCAATCGACAATAAAAGCATCAACGCCCACAATGACCATTGTGTTCTACTCTGCAAACATATCTACATATAGACACGGCTCGATACTGCAGAGGGTTCGTAGCATGGAAAACAAAAATTTTCTATCGCATACAAACAAACAAGCCAAGATCTATCTACTAGATTGTAGCAACGAGTCGATGGAATAACTTACCCTCGAAGATTCCAAAGTGTTTAACGAGAGCGGATTCTCGTGGGTGATGTAGTCGTACTCTTCCCGATCTCAAGATCGTGTAGACGATCCTTCCGGCGCTGCGTTCCGGCAGCGCTTCCACAGTCGGTCACACGTTCGGTACTCGACGAAGACCTTCCTCTCCCTTGTTCCAAAGAAAAGCAGAGATTGTAGCACTCTCTCGTGATTCCCGGACTGGCGTGGTACCTAAGTAGAGGAGATCCCAGGCTTCGCCTTAAGCCGGAGCGAGTATGGTGGAGTATGAGAGAGCTATTAGTGGTCTAGGGTTTAGACACACCAATTAGAAGGCTCTAATCCGAAGTCTAGTGCAATTAGAAGCTCTAAACCAAAGCGGCTCTAAACCGTAGTCTAGGGCTAGGGTTTAGATTTAGAGGATAGGAACTTGTGTGTCTAGAGGAGGAGGCCCTGCCCCTCCTTTTATAGGTGGGAGGTGCGGCCAAGGGGAGGGAGTCCCTCCCCAAGTCGGCCTTGGGTGGCGCGCCGGCTTGGAGAGGAGGGACTCCTCCCCCAAGTCGGTTTCAACCTCCTCTTTCCTGTTTCCCTCAGTTTCCTGTTTTAGCCGTTTGACTTTCAAACTGGCTGTTTGACTTTTCAGTTTGGGATTCAATTTAATCCTTTATTTGGAACAGCGAGAACACTTAGTACATGATGCAATCATTCTAACATGCAATGACACATTCATGTACCCTTCCTCCGGAGTCGGACATTCCGTAACCTTCTAGAACATTCCCGATGAAAACACGGAATCATTCCCGAACTCAAACGGACTTTCCTTATATGAATCTTATTCTTGGACCATTCCGGATCACCTCGTGATATCCGGATCCCATCCGAGACTCAAAAACATTCGGTCTCTTTCTCATAATACCATAACTACTCAAACAACGTCGAATCCTTAAGTGTGTCTCCCTACGGTTCGTGAATTATGCGGACATGATCGAGACACTTCTCAACAATAACCAATAGAGGAATCGAAATTCATATGGCTCCCACATATTTCTACGATTACTTTGCGATCGAATGAACCACTTACATACGATACCAATTTCCCTTTGTCTCATGATAGTTTACTTATCCGAGGTTATGATCGCGGTATCTGCATACCTAGTTCAACCTCACATCGACAAGTACTCTTTTCTCGTTCCGTGATATGTGATCCCTTGTGAGAGGTCACATGCTTGCAAGCTAATTGTATGTCATTCCACCGAGAGGGCCCAGAGTATATCTATCCGTCATATGGATGGACAAATCCCACTCTTGATCCATGTGCCTCAACACATACTTTCCGAACACTCAATGCCACCTTTATAACCACCCAGTTACGGTGTGGTGTTTGATGTCATCAAAGCATCCTTCCGGTGATGGTGATTAACATGATCTCATGGCCGAAGGAATTAGGTTACTATGTATCAGAAAGCTTATAGCAAATGAACTATATTAAATGACTTGATCTTTATGCTACGCTTAACTATAGGAGTATGTCCATCACATCATTCTCCTAATGATATGACCCTGTTGTTAATAACATCTCTATGTTCATGATCAGGAAACCATGATCATATATTAACCAACAAGCTAGTTTAACAAGAGGCTTTACTAGGGACTCTTATTTTAGTTTACAAATCACACAAGTATTAATGTTTCCGGTTAATACGATTATAGCATGGTATGTAAACATTTATCATAAGTGTGAAGATATGATAATAACCACTTTATTATTGCCTCTTGGGCATATCTCCAACACGCTCCACGTCGCGCTTCATCTTTGGCCAAAAGTAGTGAGTGGAGAGCATGTCATAAGTCTTGTCATGGCCAAAGTGACCCATAAGGCCTCAACCATGGGACTCTTGAAGAAGCAAAAGTTGGAGAGACGATTTCGGAATGCAAAGCTTGTTTTGTTTGAAAAGAAAACCCTTATGCAAATAGAAATCATCAATCCCTTTGTCTATTGAACATTTTGCAAAAATTGGTCCAAAGAAAGGGTCGGACGCGTACAAAGATTTGATGTCATCAAGACCCAAGACATTTACTTCGAGTCGTGTAAGAAGGCTTGTGTTTTTGCGAGACAAGGCGTCCGCTACCACATTTTATTTGCCCTTCTTGTATTTGACAATGTAAGGAAAAGACTCCATGAACTCAACCCATTTTGCGTGCCTTTTACTCAAATTGGCTTGGCCCTTAAGATACTTCAACGACTCATGGTCGGAATGGATGATAAATTCTTTGGGCCAAAGATAGTGTTGCCACACTTGAAGAACTCGAACCAAGGCAAAAAGTTCTTTGTCATAAATGGGATAGTTTAGGCGTGCGCCATCAAGTTTCTCACTGTGGTAAGCAATAGGACGCCCATTTTGCATAAGGACGCCACCAATGCCAATACCACTAGCGTCACATTCAATCTCTAAGGTTTTTGTGAAATCTGGTATTGCAAGAAGCGGTGCTTCGGTGAGCCTCGTTTTGAGCTCATCAAAAGCCTTTTGTTGTGCTTTTCCCCAAACGAATGTGACATTTTTCTTGGTAAATTCGTTGAGGGGGCAAGCAATGGTAGAAAAGTCTTTCACAAAGCGACGGTAAAAGCCAGCCAACCCATGAAAACTACGAAGTTCACTAACATTGGTCGGTATGGGCCAATCTCGTATGTCCTTAACTTTTGAGACATCAACTTCAATGCCATTAGAAGACACAACAAAACCAAGGAAAATCAGCTTGTCTTTTGCAAAAGTGCACTTTGGGAGATTAGCATAAAGCTTTTCATGACGAAGGATTTGAAGGACCTCCTTAACATGAGTAACATGCTCCTCTAGTGACTTGCTATAGACAAGGATGTCATCAAAGTAAACAACTACACTCTTCCCAATGAGAGATCTCAAGATGTGGTTCATGAGGCGCATGAAGGTAGATGGAGCATTTGATAAGCCAAAAGGCATAACCAACCATTCATAGAGACCAAGCTTGGTCTTGAAGGCGGTTTTCCACTCATCACCTTCAGCCATGCGAATTTGATGGTAACCACTACGAAGATCAATTTTCGAAAATATAGTGGCTCCACATAACTCATCAAGCATGTCATCAAGACGCGGTATAGGATGTCGATAACGCACGGTGATAGCATTGATTGGACAACAGTCCATGCATAAGCGCAACGTATCATCTGTTTTTGGAACTAGAATCACGGGACCGCGCTTGGGCTAGTGCTTACTTGGGTCAAACCTTTGGAGACGAGTTGGTTGATTTGACGTTCTATCTCCTTCGTCTCTTCCGGTTCAAATGCGTCTGGCAGTTTGGGAGCGGTGCGTCGAGTATGAGGTCGATGCGGTGCTCGATTCCACGAAGAGGAGGTAGTCCATGAGGAAGCTCTTCGGGAAATACATCTTGGAATTCCTGCAAAATAGCCATCAAAGAAGGAGGAACATTTGTCAAGTCATTAGTTCCTTGTGCTAGTCCCTTGCAAATAAGGACATAGTGCAAGATGGATGGGTTGTTCCGCACTTCTCTCATCTCACTTTTGGTGGAAAGAAGAACACTCTTAGTTTTTCCACTCGAGTTTGGCTTGTGCCACTCACTCACTATGATGTGGTTCTCTCGCTCACCACTCTTCTCACAAGGTGTTTTTGTGTATTGCGCCCTCGCTAAAGCCTTTGCATTGTCCGCAATTATTTGGCTAGGAGTCATTGGTTGCAACACACAAGTTTTATCAAGCCATTTGAAGGTATAAGTGTTTGAGTGACCATCATGCAAAGCACGCTTGTCATATTGCCATGGCCTTCCGAGCAACATATGGCAAACCGTCATTGGGACCACGTCACATTCCACCGTGTCCTTGTAGGGTCCAATTGAGAACGTTACCGAGACGGTGTGCGTGATCTTGACGGATCCATGGTCACTTAGCCATTGTATATGGTAGGGGTGTTTATGCGGATGGAGGGTGAGGTTGAGTTTCTCACACAATTCCGTGCTTGCAAGATTGTGGCAACTCCCTCCATCGATGACAACTTTGATGGACTTCCCATTGATGCCGGCACGAGTTTGGAAGATGTTCGAGCGTTGGTCTTCATTCTCATTGGCTTGTGTAGTTAAGACCCTTGTGACCACAAGCGATGGACTTGTGTCATGCTCACACACAAGAAGTTCTTGGTCCTCTTCCAAATGTTGCCTTGCCATGGCTTCCTTGACCCTTGCATCAAATTCTTCTTCACTCAAGTATTCTTCATCGCCGTTGTCATGGATGAACAAAACTTTCTTGTTTCCACATGCGTTCGATTTGTGTCCTTTGCCTCCACACTTGTAGCACTCGCCATTGAATGGTTGATCCTCCCTTGTGTATTTGCCACTTGGGGGCTGTTTTCCTTGAGGGAGTATTGGCTTGAAGGGAAGCTTGTTGGTACTCGAGGAGCTTCCACTTGGTGTTGTTGGAGTAGTGGTTGGTGCTTTCTTGTAGGTGAAGTACGTCTTTGGCTTGTTGTACTTGATGTCCTCTTGCACTTGACGCTCGGCCTTGGATGCGATGTGCAAAAGCTCAACCATGTTGTTGTACTTTTGGAACTCAGTGATGCGCTTGATTGGATGGTTCAAGCCATTGAGGAAGCGTGCCATTGTTTGTTCATCCCGCTCTTCAATGTTGGCACGGATCATGTTGAGCTCCATTTGCTTGAAGTACTCTTCCACGGTATTTGTTCCTTGACTAAGCGTTTGAAGCTTGTTGAAGAGGTCACGCGTGTAGTGCGAAGGAACAAAGCGGGATCTCATATGAGCCTTCATATCTTGCCAAGTTGAGATTGGAGGCTCTTCTTTTGCTTCTCGAGCGAGTTGGACTTGTTCCCACCAAAGGTTGGAATACTCATCAAACTCGAGGGATGCCATGGCCATCATCTTCTCATTGCTATAGTTGTGCATGCGGAAGATCTTGTCGACCTTGAGTTCCCACGAGAGATATTCCTCGGGTTCATTGGAACCGGTGAACTTTGGCATGGTGAATTTGAGCTTGCCTAAAGTTTCTTATCCATTGCGGTTCTGGTTGCGGCGGTTGCCATGATTTGGGCGGTCATCATCATCATCCGAGCTCTCATGTCTTGCTTGGTGATGGTTGCGTTGCTCTTGCGGTTGTTGAGGTGCCGCGTTTGGTGCTGGAACTTGGTTTTGACGACAAGCTTGGGGAGCTTGCTCATGTTGTTGGCGCGGTTGAGGACGAGGAGGAGGTTGTGCATCCTCATGACGAGCTTGGGGAGCTTGCTCTTGTTCTTGTCGCGGTTGATGCCGAGGAGCATTGTCTTGCGCCATGTGGCGAGGAGGACGTCGAGCCGCATGCGCAATGGGATGCTCTCTCTCTTCTTGATGTGGAGGAGGCTCGTCATGATGATCATGATGTCGATGTTGACGTTCATGTCGGTGATGACGCCTTGGTGGATCTTCGAGTGCTTCACGTCGACGGTGATCTTGTTCGTCCTCTTCGGATGCTTCACTTGTTGTGGAAAGAACATGTCGACGGCGATGGGCTTGGTGGTCCATGTGAGGTTGCTCTTTTTGAATCACAAGTGCCCTTGGTTGTGGCCGGTTCGCTTCACGTCGTGGAGGTCTTGCGGAGAGGTCACCATCATAGCTTGACGTTGCGACGTGTCGCGGAGATAGTACCGCTTAAGAAGATCTCATGGATTGAAGAACGGGTCCATCCCGGTGCCTTGAAGCGTGACGGCGAGGTGCACTTGATTCACTTGAGGAGTGCCTAGATGAGCTTGAGTCGCGCGAGCGTGGCCTTGCTATCCCATCAATGAGGCGTTGAAGCTTCTCATCTGTTGAGGCGAGGGCGCGACCAAGAGCTTCATTTTGATGACCGAGGTTGTGTTGCATGGCATGCATTTGGCCTCGGACTTCTTCGAAGCGGTTGTCGATATTCTTGAACTCCACGCGGGCTTCGCTAAATTGTTCATATTGGCGCCGCTCGAGAGCTTCACAACGGTAGTTGAATTCGCCTTGGACCTTCCAATGGTCCCATCTTGTCATGTATTGTGTGTCGTCTTCCGGAGGTGGTGGTGGTTGGGACGGCTCGTCATTCCTGTCCATGATGCAAAGCCGACAAGGGTTGTATATGGAGAATAAGGGTGTGTAGAGTTATCCTTTTACCTCACCTTGGAGATTATATCAAACCAATTGCCACACAAATGAGCGAAGAGCATGCAAAGTGAAATGGCAAAGAAACTCACACACAAATATGCTACACCTCTCAAAAGCTTTTGGTGGAAGGTTAGGATTGTGGAAAACCAAACAAAACGATCCAAGCAAAAGGTTATTGTTCTAAGTGGTAAAGAACCAAAGATCAAAAGAAAAAGGATACGATCTACAAAAACACGGAAAAACGCACACGTGGAGACAAACGTGGTTAGCACGACTATGAAAATGAGCACAAAAGGTCCTAACGAAGACTACGCTTGGTTGTCGTGCCAACTCAAGGAGAGACCACAACTCGTTTGCCAAAAGAGGATAAGCAATAGATTTGTGCACTTGCCTTGGTGCGCTCTTTTCCTCTCTCTTGTTGGCGTACAAGCTTGGTATTCTCTTTGTATTGGGAGACTATGTATCTTTTTTTCTATTTTTCTTTTGTTCTTTTTTTTGATTGTTTCTCTTTTTCTCCCTTTCTATGCTACTATGTTAACTTTTGTATTTGGCCTCACACTCTCACTTTCCAAAGGCAAGTGCACAATGCTTAGACAAACACAAAATGAGTTGCTCTCATAGGATAGATACACACAGGGAAGATATGGGGTTGTCAAAGTGGCGCAAGTTATACCTTTGGTATTGTTGACGACTTGCAACCGTTGGTGGGGGAAGATGTTTGAGTGTCGCGGTATCGTTGAGCGCGTGGTGACTTTGATGCGGAAGCTGTTATGAAAATGGCGACAAACACACGAAACACGAACAAGTGAAGTGGAAAAGTCAGCAAACGAAATTGAGGCGTCAAAGGAGCAAAGAAACACGATCAGAGGCGGGCGGTAGTACCGCTGGCAACGTCCGGTAGTACCGGCGAGCGGTAGTACCGCTTGTGCTGCCGGTAGTACCGGTGGTTTGCGGTAGTACCGCTCGCACAACCGGTAGTACCGCAAGGCACGGAACTGGAACGAGATCAACTTGACAAAATCCTGAAATTCGTGGTGATCTGACCGAAAGGCTGGGCTAGGAACAACAGGGGCGATAGATCGACTCCAAAAGCAACAGATCTATGGACCAAAACCACGAAAAACTCACCAAATCCAAAGATCGATCCGACGGAAAATTGGGGCTCTTTTTGGTGGGATTTTCGATTTTAAGGGGGATCAAAGAAAAATTGGGGGGAAATTCGTGATCAACCGTGCTCTTGATACCAATATGTTACGGGGTAACCCCTTGGGGTGGCCCGATCTTTCACGAATCTCCGCGGGAATCGAGGGGAAAGCGGTGGAAGGGGGAAAGGGGATGGAATCCACGATCACACGCACACGAAGAACCCGACGAACTCACGCACACAAAACACGATACACGCCGATCTCTCACGCTGGTGGCAACCGGTCCAACATAATCCCTAGGATCGGTGTTGGGCGAAGCTCTCTCTCCACGCCAACAACGGGGGACGATGTGCTTGGTGAGACCTTGACGACTTGGGGACGAGAAACCGAGAACCCAAGGCCTTGTACAACTTGAACGCACTAGGCAAGATCCAAGAGGAGGGTGGATAATAGGGTGCCCCTTGGTAGGAGCATGAGACCAATAGATTGAAAGATCCTCAAAGGGGTGTCCTTAATCTATTATTATCCAAGTCTACCGTTTACAATAAAGGGTGGGGGCTATATATAGGCCAACCACATACACAGGGGTAGTTTCGGAACGAAAAGGTAAAATTTAGGAAGAGGTACAGGGCGCTGGCCCAAACTGATGTATTCAGGTTCGGGCCAGTAGCCGTCGGGCAACCGTAGTACAGTCGCAATCGGTAGTACCGCTCGGTGAGTAGTACTGTTGGCGAACTGGGCCTGTCGAGTCGCTGTGGAAGCGGTAGGAGGGGGCGGTAGTACCGGTTCCTGGGCCGGTAGTACCGCTGGCGTCTGGGGCGTGGAGTGGTTCTTCCTGGAGCGTCCGGTAGCGGGGTCCGATAGTACCGGTAGTACGGGTCGCCTTATCCGGTAGTACCGGTTGAGTCTGGCAATGATCGGGTTGCTTCCGCTCCTTCGCCCCATGGGTCCTTCTCTCGCACTGGCGATGCATAGTGTATGCGTATGAAGTAGCAAGCCATCTAGGGGTGTATCAAAATCACACAAGGAAAGGAGCGAGTTAACCTTGGCTTGTAGGAGCTTAGCTCGGACGCGAGTCATTGGTCCACTTGGAGGGCTAGGTGTTGTAGATGGAGGTGCGTCCGTAGGACGGGCTGCATCATCTCTCATGGGTAAAGCAACACACCTCTGCAGAGTGTAAGAACTGTAACTTGTTACTCCCTGTTCCGGGAAGGAGCTGCGAACGCTGCAGGAAAGGAACTCCATGAAAGTTCTCGTAAACCTGTGAAGGCTGACAGACATAGCTTTTCAGAATAAAAGCAACCTTTGAAGAAATGTTTACGAAAACCTGCATTGCCTATGACCTATGGTCTGTGGCTATATATATAGTGCATCAAACACTCCTTTTTAGTGAACTTGCTGAATACGCTCATACTCAACGTATCTTCTTAACCCTTGCTAGATTCTAAAGACATTAAAGGTCAGAAAGAGGAAATATTATATGCAATTAACGACCAAGAAGAATTCCGCTATGAAGAACCAGAAGTATCCGGAAGCGTCGAAGGGGAAAATTACGAAAACATCTATGGAATGGAAACCGAAGTATCTGAAGTGTAGATGTATCATACATAGTGATCAAGTCCGGTAGCATAGATCTCTATCCTCTATCTATATTAAATCTCATATCAACCTTAAAGTTTAGTTTGCTTCTTTATCTTGTTCTCTGGATTTATTATAGTTTAGCCCTGAGTCATCGGGATACCTCGATGGACCAAGAAGGATCTCGAAGTCGTCATGTAATTTCTGGTTGTAATAATATTAATGTATGTTGTGGACCCGCTTTGTTTCTGTTATACCACTCTGAGGATATAATATTTTCGGAAGGATGCTCTGTGAGTGTTATGTCCACGCTATAGTATACTGCAACATGCAGTGGTATGCTAGGTCACCACAGCCTCCCGCCCGCATGGGGCCCTAGGGTCGTCGGCTGCCTAGGGTAGTGGCGGCGGGTGGGGTTCCCACCCCCTTCCCTAGGGTTTGCCTTACCCCCTCCCTCCTATAAATATAGGGGCCCTCTCCCCTCTATTTACACAACAATATCTCCTCTCTCTATTCCCTAGAGCTCTCTCCACCTAGATTGGATCTAGCTCTATGGTTTTAGTTCTCCACCTCCACACTACCGTTATGCATAGGACGGTCCGACTTCCATCTTCTTTCGCTGATCGGCTGGATCGGAGCTCGGGAGGCGTTCCTACACCGAACGTGTCTAGAGCTTCGAGGCGTAACACTTGGGGCGCTTGTATTTATTGCTATACGCCTTCTTGCGTAAGGCGTTCCACGGTCTTTAAGGGTATTAACTACGTCCTTCCTCTCCGTTACTTATGTCTACATAAAATAGATCTTGGTTATCGTGTTCGTGTAGCTAGATTTTTTTGTTCATGCTACGAACCCTAACACTTCCCACATCCGTTTTCATATTATCAAACGAATACGGAAGCAAATACATATGTTGTCAAATACGAATGCAGACCATATGTTACTCGAATACAAATGTGAATCAAGTGTTTTCTCAATTTGGAACATATACGAATAAAAAATAATATACTTATTTGTTATAGTCAGTCAACTGTATAACGACATTGAGATAAATACATTGACAGAATACACAATAGTTTCAAATTCAATCACATAAAAGCATTTCGTTAGCATTTTAGGTTAGAACACAATTACTAAAATATCTTAACATAATTTTATTAATATTTCTCTTAGGCCTTGTTCGATACTAGAGTATCTGTAGGGATTAGGGAATAATCTCCAAGGGGATTGGGTGACACCCCTATCTTCACCCAAATCCCTGTAATCCACATAAAACACCGAAACTCCACTAATCCCCAATCCAATAGGTCGGTTAGTGTTTTGGATATTAATAAAAATACACTATAATTTGAAAAAAGCGGGAATTATCCACTCACACAATGTCATACTCGAAGGTTTCTTCATCCGAGCTCCGGGAAGCTTGTCGTTTGTGATGCTGGTGACTCTTCATCTGTAACAAGCCGCATTGTTCATCTCAGTGGTGATGATGCTCGTCAAAGATGCCACACTGGCTCTACGTGTTTCGCTGCCTTGCAATTGTAGTTGCTCAACTATGATTTTACTTCCTTGTCACTAACAACGTGTTTGGTTTAAGGGTATTAGAACTAGGGAATGAGAATTAGAGGAGTGCAAGACATATAATCTCTTGTATGGTTGAGGAGTCTGGGAGTTGAGAAGGAAAAGGGTAAGGGAATTAAGGGGCAAACTCCCTTGCTTCTCTTCCCAAGGGATCCCTGGTAATTCAATCAAGATAAAATAGTGCCATGTTTGTTCTGCACGTCCCGCAATCGATGGCCACAGTTGTATTAGTTCTGTTCATTTGTTTGCCAAAAAACATGTAAATATCTCCCTCTCTCCTAAATTCCCAATGATAGTTTCCAACACAAACCAAATAGGGGGAACGGGTGTAAAAATCAAATTCCCATGTCAAATCCTCTAACAAACTCCCGCTGATAAAATCCTATTCCCTCTTCCTCGGAGAATACCCAACTACACAGTCCATTTCGAACACCAAATATGTCCGAATTTGTCCAATTTAGGCGGGCAAAGGACCCGACGCAGCGGTGTCCTCACTTGTCTGCGCGTGAGCCCAACAGGGGGGATTTTGAGGAGTATTTCTCCCGCCAATTCGTCCACAGATGTGGGTGTGTGGCCATATAGACCAATTTCACAGTTATACATGCAATTATCCATACAAATAATATAGTTCGGCCACACAAGCAATTGTCCATACCACAAATAATACATACAAATAGTTCTATATATTAAAAAGTTCAACACACCAACAATAAAACTACCGGTGACCTAGATGCGTCCACATGTGCTTGACGAGATCTGTCTGGAGTGCATTGTGGGTAGTTCGGTCACGAATTTCATGTCGAGTATGCATGAATTCTTGGAATGTTGTTGTTCCTAGCTGAGCTTCAACCAACTCTCCACGGAACTCCTAATCCTCTACAATCATGTTCTGCATGATCACGCAAGTAGTCATCACCTCGCCCCTCCTCTTCCTGCTCCATGTTCTTGCAGGAACCGTATCGGCCCAACGAGTTTGCAACACTCGAAATGCTCGTTCCACGTCCTTCCTACATGACTCTTGTTCTTTAGCAAACCTACGCTCAACCTCATCATTGGGTTGGCAGATTGTCTTCACACAAATGTGACCACTCAGGATAGATACCATCGGCTAGATAATACCTCTTGTTTTAGTGGTGGTTGTTTGCTACAAATTGGATCTCTAGGTTGCCTTCTGCAAGCCTAGAAAATACTAGAGAGCGCTGCAACACATTGATATCATTGCAACACATTGATATCATTGCAAGAACCTGCCATGCCAAAAAAAAGTGTCAAATCCAAAGATCCTACAATGCTAGAAATAGGATAGAATATATATGTCAAAAGCAGGTCTGATTACACCTCGAGTATGATAGTGCACGAGGTAGAATGGCCTTTGAATTGTCCCTGCCAATTAACTGGACAATTCTTTCACTCCCACGTATGCAATCTATACTACTAACCATGCTAGGAAACCCTCTTGCCTCGCTGATAGACAAAAGCCGTCGTTGGGTCTCTCAAGTACTGGTCTATGGAATAGCTCATGCACATATACTCATCAACAAGATCACTGATAACTGCCTCCTCATCTGGAACCGTGTCGGATGGCTAGAATCCCTACCCTGATCCAACACACCGTCCGTCCCTTCAAAGAGCCCCTATACCATGGGAGTGCATCTTCTTCAAGCTGCTCGATGACTGTGGCCACGCACACGATGATCTCGATATCATCATTGGAGGAGTCGTCGGATGTATTGACAAAATACTTGGAAAAGAACTTGTTCGAGCTATCCATGGTGATCTACATAACAAATAGGCCATAGTCACAACAAAGAATCACCTACAATGTTACAAGATTATCAACAAAATGAAGTGGCCAAACATACCACCCCCTGTCCACAAATTGCCAAACAAGATGTGGGTGCCATGCCCCGCATTCCTCCGGACAGCCCTAACAACGGGTCAAACAACCCGTCAACTATCAAAAGGAGGAAAATGGATGGCCAAAGTGGGAGAGCACGCAAGGGAGGACAAGACGAGGGAGCTTGCACTCTCCATCGCCCATCCACAATCTTTTTCTGTCGGTAAGGATTGCACCAAAGCACCTTCACTTTTAATAGGTCATGAACTATAGATAGACACAAATATGCCGGTCCAAAGCCTATAAGGGCCCCTTCTTTTCAGCTTTTTGCCAGCTTCTTCCAGAAGCTATCCTCGACCAGCTTCTCTCAGAATCTCATCTGCCAAAATCGTTTATACTTTTAAATTAACATTGAAACTACTAGTTAAAAAGTTTGAAAGAATTTTAAAAATGAGATTCTGGGAGAAGCTGGTCAAGAAGAAGCTGAAAAAAAGGGGGCCAAGACAGTTTGCGCCCCCGTCGGGAACTTGCTGGCAGCAAAAGACCATTGTGGGAGCAGCGTTGGGTATGCTCACATCTTACCAAACACGCTGTAAGCACACTCAGTTACAATATTGTTAATTTATTAGGCACGGTACAGTTTTTTACTCATATTCTTAGATTGGTCACACCAAAACTGTTACTCAGTCCGATCCATATTACTTGTCACTAAAATAGATGTATCTAGACATGTTTTAGTGCTAGATACATCCATTTTAACGACAAGGAATATGGATTAGAGGGAGTAGAGAACAGAAGCAAGATGCAACCAACAAAAATGAAGACCTAAAATTGTCAATTGTCTACTAGCAAACTGTTATACTCCCTCCATTACATAATATAATATGTTATAACTTTGTAAAGATAACGTATCTAGACATCTTTTAGTGTGTAGGTTCATAGATGTTTACTACAAATCTACACACTAGTAGATGTTTAAATACATTATGTCTAAATACATTATCTTCACAAAACTAAAACATCTTATATATTGAAACGGAGGGAGTAGAACGAAGCAAGATGCAACAAAATAATGGATTAAATTTGTCAATTGTCTACCAGCATTTGACTGAAAAAATCACATGTACAAGTATTGAAAAAGCTCTGCAATATCATACCCAACCCAGTAAAATGTTCTTACCAACAGATGAAATGAAACCAACTCTCTACGAACAGATAATAACCAAGCAACAGTGGCAGTCAGAAGTCAAAACAGAGAAACCAATCAACCATAACAGAGGCATGGTTGTGTCGCAAACAAGATTTGGTATTCAATAACAGCCACGACAATATATGAAATAGGTTCCTGAAAACAGTAGTACTAATTATGGCTTCAAGGACACTAGAACATAGTGCAGATCCAACTTGGAACAAAAAACTCAACATGTCATCCACCAAAGATATTCTAAGCAGCAACCTCCTTCTTGAGCTTGGCAAGCTCTTGCCTGATAGCACCGCCTCTCTGTTCAAATGCAACAGGCAGTGTAAGCAAGTGAAACAAACAGCAGCTCACATGAATTGACCATGAGGTAGTGAAATGTTTTACCTTAATCTTAGCCAACATGACCTTGAACCTGTCAAAGTCATTCAGCGACGCTCTTCTCTTCTGGACAATAAGCTTCTTGCCCCACGAGCTGTTCTCCCACTTGCTCTTCACATCTATGAGATGACAACATGTACTAAATAAGTATAAAGTGAACAAATAACATTGCACTGCAGAGGTGGGTGCAACAAGATTGATCATTACCAGCTTCCTCCATTGCCTTGATTAAAGTTGCCTTCTTGGGGACACGCTTGATGTCGATCTTAATGTCAGTCAGAGAAAGACGCTTGAAGTTAATCTGGCACCTGACCATATCGGGAGCATCCACAAGTGCCTGATTCAAAGAGTGTAACAGAGACATGAGAAATAGAATACAAAAAGCGCCATAGCATATCTAAAAAACTAAAAAAAATCAGAATAGCACATATAATCACTTGGTTGCAACATCATATGATCACTTGTAGCAAGCATATGTAAACTATTTCTATAGGTATAAACTAAAGAAAATCAACTAGTTTTGACAGCAATGTATTATATCACCACTTGTGAAGAACAAGAATGTCCGAGTAAACCACAGGTACTGCTCTACAGCAAGGTTATTCAGGCTTTGGCAGACAAGTGTCAAAATGACAACTAATGCTAAATGAACAGCACGAAGTTAAAGACAACCAATTGGCACACGTAGAATTGAACTATATGCTTCTTTCGAATCTAAAAAATACAGTTCACAAGGTTCCTACATTTCTCTAACAAAACAATCGATGACACAAGATTGTGTACAAGCAAGCATGGCACAGCTAACAGAACTCTAGATCCACATCACAGACAGCATAGAAATGTAACCAGCAGAACTAACCCGGTTCTGGTCGACGACGTCGACGATGACCACGAGGCGGCCATAATCCTTGCCGTAGTTCACCAGGGCCACCCGCCCGATCTCGACGAACCTCTTGAACGGCTGTACGCAAGGCAAACAACCTCAGCCCAATCAAAACACGCATGGCTGAAACCTACCGAAATCGCAGAGAGCGAAGCGATCGATTCACGTACCATCTTTGCGGCGGGCCGGAACAAACGCGGCGGCGGCGGTAGCAGCGGCGAGGGTTCGGGCGGGCTGGCGGAAAGGCAAGAGGAGCTAGGGTTCGTCTGGGGGTGTGGGATATAAAGGCAGCGCGCAAGTCCTCCTAGCCGTCCGATGCAGGTCATACGGTTTGCAGGGGGTTTCCCGGGTTTTGGGGCTTTGGAGTGGCTAATGGGCCTTCCCGAGTCATCGTCCAACTCACGCATGGCTATTATTTTGGGCTTATGTCGAAGAATCCCATCTAGTACCGGCCCATTAGTCAGGAGTCCGGACAGACGGAGACCGCACTAAAGAAAGGGAGCAACGCCTCGGCTGGGCATCTTCTTCCTCCCCCGCATCGTGCGTCCCTTGCTAGATTCCTGTCTCCTGTGATCTCCTCGCCGAAGGTTACACGAGAGGCGGAGAGAAATATCGCCTTTTGCGGGATCGTGAAGCTGTAAGTCAACAGATTTTCTTCTTCTTGAGTTTCTGTTTAGTAGCTGCGCTATGAGTCTCGGATCTAATGCCGCAAGGTTAGATCAGCGAAGTTTTTTTCGCATTTGTTTACTTGTGGCGTTAGCCTACGCGCTTCGTGGATGTTTGATCCCATCCATGGTGCCTGGGATTCTGTTCAGTAGCTCGGTGATTCCAGGACAACGAGTCCTTGGTGGCTTGGACCAGTGGATATAAGACCGTTGTTAGATCAGTGGTCCTGAAGTGTTCTGTATTGATGCATTTGTTGGTTCTTGCAGGCAGAGATGGCAGAGACAGTGTTCACTCCCTGTTTGGAAGGCATGAAGCATGTCAGGTCGGAGAGCGGGGTTATGCTCGCCAAGCCCTTCCTTGATGTCTGCAAGCAGATCCTGCCTGTCTTGGGTACCCTCCCCCCTCTTAGTTTTTTTCCCATGATTTCAGTTTGTCATGTGTTGGGACTGTTAGTTACCATGAGGTTCAGATCAGTTGCCAGGCTGCTCTATTGGATTTGTAATTATCCTTACCTTGTTTACTTCAGTGGTAGGGTGCAGCAGTGAACAACCTGAGTTTTTTTTACTGGTACCGGATATACTGTCGAAATAGGTTCTTCCACAGGTTGAATCTAGGATCGCTGTCGAGCAATTGTTTTTACTGCTCTTGGAGGTGTGCAATTCTAAATGAGCAAACGGATAATCAAATTTGAGGGCCTTTCTTGGTTTATGCTTTTGCCCTCATCAAATTTCTCTGGAAATTTAGTATTGCTCATACTTGTTAGTTGCTGCATCGTTGAACTTCAAACTATTGTCATCCTTTTGGGAAGGTGTTGTTGGGATGCTCTATATATTATTTGGTGTACATGCAGTCCTCTAGATCCCTGTAAAAAAGTTGATACAGCTCACAGCTGTCACTTGAGCAGAATTGATCCATGATCTTCTGAGAGAGAATAATGTAGACTTTGTTTTTGTTCAGTAAAGCCACCTTTCTTATTCTGGAAGTTTTTGTTGCTCTCAATGCGATGGTAAATCTTGAAATTGTTTAGTACTGATCTATGTTGTATTTTTTAAGTCCAAGCAAGTCCCTAAATCAAACTTTTGCGTTGGCTCAAACTGTGCGCGATGACAGCGCATATCTTCTATGCTAATAGTGTGGCCAGTTTTCCTTTTGGTTGAGCCTTTGCTGGTCTTGCTTAAACCAGAATTCCTTCATAGTGTTGCTGATATCTCATTTGTTCTCTGCTTTTAAACATTAGATAAATTTGGAGCTGCTATGGCAATTGTGAAGAGTGATATTGGAGGTAATATCACGGTAAGCATCCTATCTGCAAAAAACCACTATTAACTACCTGTCATTCATCATTTTTGTTAGTGGATATTGATACTATCGCGTTTTTAATGTGATAAAGCATATCTACTTAAGATAGATGTACCTACTGGCACTGCATAGTTTATCTCTTTTGGTGACCTCAGATTACAATTTCCTTTCATGGCAAATGACCTGATTTTCTTTTGTCAGAGGTTGGAAGATAAGTATTCTACAGACCCATCAAAATACGTGAACTTATACAGCATGGTCCAAGAAGAAGTTCAAAACAAAACTGCAAAAGGTTCATCAAGCTGCACAAATGGACTTCTATGGCTCACGAGGTGCTTCCCTTTCTGCTGCATAATTTGTGACTTACTATTGCAGCTTAATCAGCATCGTGGGTAGTGGAGTTGTATTTACTCTTTTTTTTTTGTCTGTCAGGGCTATGGACTTCCTTGTTGAACTATTCCGTAATCTGCTTGACCATCCAGACTGGACTATGAGTCAAGCTTGTACTGATTCATACACAAAAACTCTGAAGAAATGGCATGGCTGGCTTGCAAGCACTAGTTTCACGGTATAATATTTCTCATATCAGAAAATACACCGTTTTGTCGTGAAACGAGTACTTGAACTTTTTTTTTTCATCATGAGATGAGGACTTGAACATTTTATATGCAAGTAGAGTCTTAACTCTTAAGTGCCAAAGACAGGCTGCTATGGCACTAACAACCAGAGAATGGATTATATGACTTTGCATCTAGTGTCCTTATACACATTTTCATTGGCATAAAGTATAGGGAGGAGGACCAGTATTATCCAACTTAAGGCACCATAGATGAATAAACATGGGCTACTGTTGTGTTGCAACTTACTGACTAAACCGGGGCATGATAGATGAATAAATTGGGCTAGTCTTCGCACATTAAGTTACTGGCCATGTTTCAGCCATTTTATTCTAAGTTATTAACTCTTTTTTGTCCATCCAGCGAGTAACTTTAATCACTGATAGTTTTTTTATCTTCATTCTTTCATTTTATCGAGTTGAAGTGTCTGTTGAAATGATAATTTTGCTATCATGTTGGTAGATTTCTCAACGAAACTGGGGCAATGTACCATTCTTGCCTTCTTTTCTAAAAAAAGCCTACCAGAGTTTGTGTTCTTAGTTCGCTCGCGTATTACTTATGTCTCTTAATTTGGATTAATTATGATGTTGCAGGTGGCTATGAAACTTGCTCCTAACAAAGACAAATTTATGGAGGTCATTAGTGGAACGGGTGACATCAATGCAGACATTGAGAAATTTTGCACGACCTTTCATCCTTTTCTCAAGGAGAATCACGAATTCCTGGTATGGCCCTCATTCTTCTGAAGAGTGTGCATATGGTCTTGGTTGTTTGCTTTTAATGATGTTCTCTACTACTGTCTACTCTTCTTGCAGGCAAGTGTTGGACTCGATGATATGAAGGCTTCTTAATGCTATATACTATACACAGCAAAAAATTATCACAGAATAAACGTGTCTGGCCATTTTATGAAATTTTACAGAGGATACACTGTCATGTTATGCATGCTAATCTTTAGAAAATTATTACAGGTCAATAATATGTATGTGAGAATATTTGGGCAGTCATGACCCATGGCTACTTGCACAATGTATTGAACGGAGTGTCACAGACGAAATGGTCTTTCGGAGCCAATTCCCTTGTCGGGCAAATTTATCCAACTTGAGCATTTTGCAATCTTTATTAGCCTTTGGCATAACTGAGAAGTTTACATATTTGTAATGCGATTTAGAAATTGTTAAGTTATAGGAAGATGCAAGTTAAAATCATGTGGGTGTTATGTTGAAAACAGCTGTGGATTAGTTAATTCGGAGAATCATGTGTCTCATTTGAGCAAATTAGATTAGTTTGACGATTTCTTGTCTCTGATAATTCTGAGATGATCATTCTACTCACCCAGTTGGAGTTCTTATGTTAGCATACTATATGTGATATTTTATTTGAACCATGGTCTACATAAAGTAACTGGGGAAACCAAAATGCTGAAAAATGCCACAGATGTACCAAGAATTGAGTCTCTAAACAAATAGTAGTCCTCTAGCATGGCAGGAAAATTCACAAACCCTGGCCGGTGTCGCAGCAAGGGGCAAAACTATTCGATGCTGCTTCTGCAGCTCTATAATCAGGGACATCTCTAACATTCCAGGCTCGATCATCTTCAGACGCTGCATGGTCTCCAGGGCATGATGGCCAGCCGCTGCCTGCGGGTCTAGGTATTTCCATACAGATTTCTGGCGACAGGCCCTGCTGACGTGATCCCAGGTTTACATTTCGTCCGTCTGGATGGCTGAATCTTTTGGCTTGCCAACCAAAACTGCAGAAGTGCTACGCATCGAAGACACAACCTTACTGCTGGACAACGCCACTTTGGCTATGCTGCCACCCAGGATCTGCTCAAGACTCCAGGACATCGGCAACTATCTCCTCCTTCCACGCTTCAAAGGTTTTTCACATATCTAGAAGCCTCAATTACAGACTTCATCACCAAGCTAGACTAGCTCTTAAGCTACAGAGGAGGTTTTTTCACATATCTAGAAGCCTCAATTACAGACCTCATCACCAAGCTAGACTATCTCTTAAGCTACAGAGGAGGTCGTTGGCTCTCAGGTGCTCACTGGAGCTTGTCTAAATTTGGATGTACGGGCATAGACGCTTGTCTTTGTTAAATGTTGCTATGTTATTTGATAAAATGCTACTCCCTCCGTTTCAAAATATAAGATGTTTTAGGTTTATAAAAAAAATGTATCTAGACTTCTTTAAGTATATAGATTTACTCCAAACTTGAGTGAACCAACATACTTCTTTTAGTGTGTAGATCAGTAAAAGTTCCATTCAATATCATTTACGGCCCAGCAAAACCAAAAGAGCACTAAATAATACTCCCTCCGTCCAAAAAATAGATGTCTTAGATTTTTCAAATTTTGGATGAATCTATATACTAAATAGTGATTTTTCAAATTTTGGATGAATCTATATACTAAATAGTGTCTAGATTCATCTAAATTTTGACAATTTGAGACATCTATTTTGGGACGGAGGGAATAGTATTTTTTACTATAGAATGCGAGTGGATCAATATTTGGGTACTCTATACGCTCCTTAGTTCAAGGAATGAACTAACTTTTTCAATGACATCATCATTTTAGAAAAAAGCTAGTTTTAAACTAAGTAGGGTAAAGGGCACCCTAACGTTGGTCCACTTGCATCTCTAACTTTTACGAAGATGAACATGATTCATCGACATAAAGTTCAGCAAGAGCAATTCATAATGTTCATAAACAGTGCCAGTCATTTGGATATTTACACCTTCACTACAACCATGAACTGGAATAAAAGGTATTGCATGCTATATAGCCAGAACGACAACATTCTCGAGGACAAACTACGATAACTATTTGCTTCACTTATGTAGGACACTTCTTTTCTGCGCTTTGAGATTCTTCCGTGGTAGAGCCTGCAAGTGTTTCAGCGTAGATCACTTGAATGAGCACCAGCATACATAAGAGGAATAAAAAAGGTTGCCTCATTGAGACAGAATCACAAGAACTAACCTTGGGCTTCTGCAAAGCTTCATAGTCTATTCTATTCTTCCATGTACTCTTCCGTAGTTTGATTGGTCGATTTCCAACATATTTACCTGCTTGATATCAGCTGTATATGTATAAGTTTGGCTGTGGTAAACAATTCCAGTAACAAGTTGCATTTCAGTGGGCTTAGTGCAGCCTTACCGTTCATCTCTTTCAGTGCTGCAGCAAGATCCGACGAAATGGCGAAACTAGCAAAGCCATAGCCCTTAGTCTTACCAGTAGATTTATCACGTATAACCTAATTCATCATGTGTTCATAATCAGTACAATTAATACAGAGAGAACATCGAGTAGAAGAGGTAATACTCACCCTTGCCATGTTAAAGGATGGATATTTTGAAAACGCCTTCGTAAGAACATCATCATTCACTTCATTGCCAAGATCACCACAAAACAAACGGAAGTCATCTGCCATGGGAGGGAAGTGACAATTGTAAATGTTAAGATACAAAAATGCATATCTAATGGAAAATACTCGCTAAAAGCTAGTACTCATGGACCAAAAATTAAAATCATATATCAAAAATTATACAAAAAATCACCAAGATACCATATGCTAGGGTATTCATGGACATGTAGCAAATAAATGTTCAGAACAATAAAGCATAATAAATGACACTGCACGCTGCCAAATCAGTAACCAAGAAAAAATGATTGCATATCTACAAAATGAATGATACATCAGTGACTCATCACTCTTAACTATTTGAACTGAATGGAAGGACCAGTGCAAGATGAAGCACCCGCACTAACAGAGCAAACAGAAATCCTAAGGAGTTGTATTCAGTTGCATCACTGAAGGGAAGTTATGATGACCACAACGCACATAATATAGCCATGGCAGCAAATTTGAAAGTTTTACGTGTAATAACTTGTCGTTGATGCCTATAAGAAATACTGCTATGCATAAATGCCAGGGTAGGGATATTAACTAGACCTCTAAATTTGTATGTAAGCTAAATCTGTTGTTATAAATTTATAATAATATGAGAAACTGATTGTTCAATGTGAATTTAACTAATGAAGACTGTTGATCTTGCTAAACCTAGCCATGAATCAAGTCAATTTTCATACTGAATTGTATATTTGCAGAGAAACTATAGACAAATTCTGAATAATCTGCCACAGCTAAGATCTGTATATTCTTTTAACTACATAAGCTTAGACAATATACGAACTGATGGGTACAGCAACAGCAAAGGAAGCTAATCTTTCTCTGGAGCCTTCTCAAATAAAATGAAACTAGTAATCACATAAATCCTAGACTATATGTACAAATATAGCACAGGCACCAGAACAAGCTATGGGAACTCATCAGAATGAACATTGTTTTTGCTAAACACTAGCCATGAATGAAGCGAATTATCTACTGGATTGTATGTTTTCTCAAAAACTACACAAAATCTGGATAATGTGGCAGAGCTGACATATGTATCTTAAGCACCGGAAAACAAACAACAACATTTGTAGAACAATTGACGTAAGCATAGAGAAAATTGCAAAATGTTTACTATATCATCGGCAAGCCCACCTAGATCCAATGTGAAAAGCGTGAAATCTTTAACCTGTTGGGCTACACATCACATCCTCGTTCACCTTTAACAAAAGAGAAAACATAGCAGCTTCTTCAGAAGAAAGAATAACAAACAGAACATCAATCTTGCCAGTGAGACGCAGAGGGGTTTTGACAGTTTGCTGACTTGATTGGTAAGATAAAGAAGCCATTGCATTGCCATTCAAATAGCATGTCCTGTAAGTACACATGATAGGATTGACTATTGAGAACTTACTTTCAGGCCATTCAGCTAACGTGGGATCCTCCCAACATTGGCCAGCTGCCTTTCTGGGTATTGCCTTTTTCTTCGCTTCAACTTTCTTCTCTTTTTCATTATTACCACCCGCAATAGCAGCCTTTACAGTAGCTAGAGCTTCAGGGGTGATTATCTGGGAGTCTTTCTGGAAGAGTTGTTGTGCCTGCGTAGTGGCAACTGATTATATACTTACTGATAGTTGAACAGTATAAAATGCATTTCCTCTGACCTCCCAATTCTGTGGAACAGTTCTCCAGTGAGCACCTAAGACTGAGTGCATCAAACTTCCTTTAAATGAGCCAAGGGGACACAGCGCAAACTCAACATGAATTGGATTCCAATTCCGCTAGGTGTGGCTAGGACAAAACTAGGACCGAAATATAGATCACCCATCGATTTTTTTGGTCAGGTTGTAGAAATGTGGATCTATAATACTGTAGTCACTCAGTGATGTGAGGCCGATGGCAGTATAGTAAACGGAGTACCCATTGAACTCTATAATCAAACACGAGGTCGAGGAGACGTTAATGAAGAGAAGAACGATAATACTGTAGCTGTGGTTGCGTTTCGAAGAACCCAGGGCCAAACCCGAGCCCCCAAAACTGCACAGCTAGCATCTAGATCCTCTACCATCACCGAATCCACTATTGCCCTTGTCTCATCACTACGCGATGAACAGATTAAACGAAGGGGCAGTACGTTATTACCTGCTGGATTTGTGGCATGGGGTAGACGGCGTTGTAAACTGGCGCCGGCGCGGGGGTCGCTGTCGGCCAGGTGGGGTACTGCTGCGCGGTCTGGAGGTGGAAAGGGAGGGGGAAGTAGGACGTGGCCGCCGCCGCCGCGGCAGCGCTAGCAGGGTAAGCGAACTGCACGGAGGCGGAGGCGGAGGAGGGAGAGATGGAGTGCATCGACATCGCTGGGGACTGCCGGACTGGGGTGGAGTGAGAGGTCGCCGGAAACGGAAAGGGCGGGAAGGGTGGATCAAGACGGGAGGTGCGAGACTTGTTCTGGCTGTGCGCGGTTGCGGTTGCGGTTGCGGTTGGATGGGAACGGGGTCTCTGTGGCTGCGCAATGGAGCCGGAAGAAGTTGGAGCCGAGGAAGTAGGCGTGCGGTGCGGGGAAGGAATCGGAAGGCTCTCGAACTCTCGAAGCGTCCAGGAGTTGCGTTGCGTACAGGCTGAAGAGCGGCACGCGCTGGGCATGATCATGGGCTGGGCTTGGGCCTGGACCGGCCTGGAGAAAGACATGAGCGCTCAGGCCGGAGAAATGGAGCCTCCAAGTGTCGGTCTCAAGCAGGACCAGCTCAGCGGTTCAAACAAGAGAATGGGATTGTCAAAAATAAAAACAAGAGAATGGGATTCGGAGAGAGGCCTGCACGTCGCACGTACTCGCTGGTCCGCGTGAGCTGGGCCTCCGCACACACCGCGCACACGCACGTCCCCAAGACGCAGGACCGACGGAGCGAGGCGTCAATTACGCGACACCGGAACGCAACACGTGCCGGTGCCTGCCGGCGGACCCTCGCCGTCCGGGCGAGCCAGAGAGGCCCAGAGCCAGACATGCCCGTACGAGGCGCCGGAGCCCACGCGTGCACCCCACGTGGGGTCTCGGGAAACACGCCGGGGTGCCTGCACCGACAACGTAGAGGACCGCGTCCCCCACAGCCAGGCGTGCGTCCCTGTAGCCTCGTGCGTGCCCCTGCAACGTGGACGTGGACGTGGACGTGGCCCGTGGGTTCTGCCCTGGGTCAAACACGCAAGCAGTCAAACGCGCCCGTACGTGAGCGAGGGGCGAGATCGAGAAACGAGAAGACAGCGTCCGTCCGCTCGTGCTCGCCGGGCCGGGCCACCGCGCCGCACAGCCATCCTCGCGCGGACGTGTGTGTGCCTCACTGGCTCACTGCCTGCCCGTGCATTGTGAGGTCTCTTCGCTCTCTCTCTCCGTCCGTACCTGCGGAAAATAGTTGGTGATTTGGGTTTTGAGAATATAATACTCGCCGACAAACATACTACTACTAGTATAGGAGTACTGTCAAAATAACATTTTTTAACATGCCCGTCTCGAGGTAAAAAAAAGAATGATAACCAAGCCATCGCATCGACAATAAAGGTTTCATATGCCCTCTGGTAAAGTGCTAATGACATACTATCAGAGACGACACAACTGCGGCCAGCCTACGTAAGCCATCGCCTGCTACATGCATCGTGGCCTGCTAGGTGATCCCTATTCAGCCTGTCAGCACTGTGCATAGAGGGACCGAGCAACCGCACTACGGGTGTGTTTCGTACAAAGTTCCGGCCGTCTGGACACGGTTGAGTTGGATAGTCTTTACGTTACGGTACGATCCATCCATTTCACAGAGACAACGTGTCTAAAATGGGCCGTTTATGCTTCACGGAGCCGCCGAGTACGTCCAGCGGCCAGACCCACTTGGCCTGAGATAGCTAGTTTTTTTTAGAAACACAGTACAAACGCAGATGCTCACAAAGCGTACATATAATCATTCCTTATGAACACACGTACGCACACCCTACCCTATGAGCACCTTCGAGAGACTGAGCTGGCGGGTCTTGAGATTAACAAAGTCACCGCAGACGTCTCGCTATCGACGACACCAAAACGTCAAACCTGAGGTTTAACTCTGGTGGGCCGGGGGTACCACTTCCCTCCTAACCATCCAACCACGGGTTGGTTCTCGAGATAGCTAGTTTTGGTTAGATGGTGTGGCCACTGTCGACGCCGACGCCGTGGTTTCCAGCGAGTTTCCACCGCGTCACCACCATTTTCCGTCCTTGTTTCCCGCCTCACTGCTTTGTTCTCACCGATTCTAGCGAGTTCCCGCCGTATTCAGCCGCCGGCTATAAAAGGAGAGGCGATCCGTGGTGGAAACTATGAACACACAACATCCACAATGCATGACCGCAGTCTTTCCACCACTCGTGCTCGCAACCCATGCAGAGAAGAGACAAAGACGTTGCAAGATGTGGAGGGTGACTCCCTCGCCGACAAGCATGAGGGTGATGACGTCTCCGACTTTGACGACGAGGCTCACTGGCCAATCGACTAGCAGGCGATCCTCGCCTCCATCCAATTGGCGGGCGGACAGGAGCGAGAGCAAGGGAAATCCCAGAGCCGAAGAACCAGGGCTCACGGAGGCTGGAGGAGGGTCCCTCCGGATGTCGGCTTGGCCATATCAAGTGCCAGTCAACCGGATAACTGGCCAACATTTCGGCTAGGATGTCCTCAACAATCTCATGCTGCGGGAGCACCTGCATGCGGAAAAGAACTCATCCATGCTCTCAGAGTGCCTTGATGTGGTGTGTGCTAGCCACGACGACGCAGCCGGGCACGTGCCCACCTCGATCAATCTCAAGAGGAGCTCGACACGCTGTAACGACCCAAATAATAGGAAGGGGAAAGGGTAGATGTTTAAATTCCATGCTTACATCCCATGCATCTGGAAATGTGGGGGAATTTTAAGCTTTTGTTAATTGAGAAACAAGTGATGGAAATTTGACTCTAGTGTTAGTTTGACTCTAGTGATTCAAATTTCATAGATGATCTTGAATTACATAATTTGAGTTATCCAAAATCAAGAATCTACCAAAAAATCATATACATATATGAAAGACAATCCTAAATGACCTAACTAATTGAACGCTAACATTTGAATTCAAATTGGATGTTTGAATTAGTCAAACTTGAGTTTAAATTCACAAACTGTGATAAATTTAAATGAACACATAATAATAAGAAGAAATACATAACAAGTATAATAAGTAAATCTTTATCCATTGGAAAGTGAGTACAAGTTAAGTTTTACAAAACAAGAAGAAAATCCTAATACAGGCTACAAAAGAAAGAAAATAACCAAACCTATCTACATTCCTATATATCTTCTCCTTATCTCACTTCATCTTATCATCCTATATTCTTATCCTTGCTAGAACACGCTGATACCTTCGATTCGGATTACAGACTGTAGTATAGCTTCTTTTTTTCTAGTAGACGATTTATCGAATCCTTGGGAAGCCTTCTCTTGGTTTAAGATTACTTTAAACAAGAACTTGGAAAATCATACTCACTTCGACCCATATTAGTTGACTTGGATTTTTCTAGATTTAAATGTATTTACACATGAGATGCATCCCAATCTAGACAAATCCAAGTCAACTAATATGGGTCGGAGGGAGTAATATTGTTGCTTACTGTATCAAACTTGTTTACTTTTTGTGGTTTTTGTATCAATAGATGGAGATAGGCCAGGGCTAAGATTTCACTACTATGCACATATGTTAAGATAAAGATAAACTTAATCATATTGTTCATGTATTGTGATCTATATTGATAAATATTATGGGCGGTACGTTCCTAACTACTATAGTAATTGTCAGCAACACTTACTATAGACTTTTGTCCAACCAATACACCACTACCGCGCGGGGTTGTACAATTATTAAGTAAAACATACAAAAGCATTATGATCAATGACGTTACCATTACTCCCCTTATTATTACTGGGTTTCACGGTAGAAGATGATCACCACTCATCTCACCTTAATACCTGGATCGGTCCTCGGGGTCTTGGGTATTTGACAAGTCCTTGGATCGATGCAAAATACAAGAATACAAAAGGATAGATCTAATATAAAATCATAACACAATATCCCATGAAATTAGATATTGCATATAAATGCTGCAAGGCTATGCCTCAGCCCCCAGCCCGTGAGGACTACTCACACATGATTAGATCAACAATCACAAACATTGTATTGAAAATTCTCAAAAGAATGATAACAAATAGTCTTACAATGCCGCCAATCTTGATGAGATCAAGATTACAAGTAGAGGACTATGGCTATGGAGTGGAGATGGGGGAGGGAGATGTAGGGGTTCATAGCATGTAAAATAAAAAAATTCTATCGCATGAACACATACAATCCAAGATCTAATCTACTAGACCGGTGCAACGAGTTGATAGAGTATTAACTCTCAAAGATTCCAAAGCGGTTAATGAGATTGGATTCTCGTGGTTGATGTAGTCGTTCACTTGCCGATCTCAAGATCGCGAAGATGATCCTTCCGGCGCCGCATTCTGGCAGCGCTTCCGCAGTCGGTCACACATTCGGTACTCGATGAGTACCTTCCTCTCCCTTGTTCTAGCAGGCAACGGAGGTTGTAGATCTCTCCTCGCGATTCCAGCAGCACGATGGTGTGGTGGTGGAAGTAGAGGGGAAATCCCACAGGGCTTCGCCTAAGCCGGAGCAGGTATGGTGGAGTAGAAGAGGGCCTCGGCAATCTAGGGTTTAGAGGGCCGAGGGGTGGTGGTGGACAGTGGCTAGGGGAGGTCCTAGGCGGCAATGACTTGGGATATCCCTAGGGCGGCGGCGACTTGGGTGGTGGCGCGACCAAGCTAAGGTTTGTGGTGAGGGGTATGGGACGCCCTACCCCTCCTTATATAGGTGGGAGAGGCGATTGGGGGAAGGGGAGTCCTCCCCCAAGTCCTCTACTTGGGTCGGCGGCAAGGGAAGGTATGAATCCTTCCCTAAGTGGGATTCCTTCCCTCCCTCCACTAGGAAACCATGTTGGGATTTGACTTTTCAAATTGGCGTTTGACTTTCAAACTAGAGCTTGATTTCTCTCTTCCCATTGCCCAACCAAGTGACCTAGGACACGATGAAACCATTCCACTTTGTTATGAAACATCCATGTACCCTTCCCACTCCGGATCGATGGACCTTCTAGACCCTTCTAGAACATTCTGGTGAAAACACCGAAACCATTCCCGAACTCCAGAATTGGACTTTCCTTATATGAATCTTATTCTCTAGACCATTCTGAATTCCTCGTGATGTCCTGGATCCAATCTGAGACTCCAAACAACATTTGGTCTCTTACTCACATTCCATATCTACTAAACAACATCGAATCCTTAAGTGTGTCTCCCTACGGTTCGTGAATTATGCAGACATAATCGAGACTCTTCTCTGATCAATAACCAGTAGAGGAATCTAGAAATTCATATGGCTCCCACATATTTATACGATTACTTCGTGATCGAATGAACCATTTCCATACGATACCAATTTCCCTTTGTCTCATGATACTTTACTTATCCAAGGTTTGATCGTCGGTATCTCTGCATACCTAGTTCAACCTCATCACCGATAAGTACTCTTTACTCGTTCCTGTGATATGTGATCCCTTGTGAACCAGTCACATGCTTGCAAGCTAATTGGATGACATTCCACTCAGAGGGCCCAGAGTATATCTATCTGTCATATGGATGGACAAATCCCACTCTTGATCCATGTGCCTCAACACATACTTTCCGAACACTCAATGCCACCTTTATAACCACCCAGTTATTAAGTGGTGTTTGATGTCATCAAAGCATCCATCCGGTGATGGTGATTAACATGATCTCATGGTCGAAGGATTTAGGTTACTATGTATCTAAAAGCTTATAGCAAACGAACTATTGAAATGACTTGATCTTATGCTACGCTTAACTATAGGAGTATGTCCATCACACCATTCTCCTAATGATATGATCTTGTTATTAATAACATCTAATGTTCATGATTAGGAAACCATAATCATCTATTAATCAACAAGCTAGTATTACAAAGAGGTTTTACTATGGACTCTTACATGTTTACAAAACGCACAAGTATTAATGTTTCCGGTTAATACAATTATAGCATGAATGTAAAAATTTATCATAAACACAAAGATATAATAATAACTACTTTTATTGTTACCTCTTGGGCATATTTCCAACAGTCTCCCACTTGCACTAGAGTAAATAATCTTGATTACATTGTAATATACCTAACACCCATGGCGGTTTGGTGTTGGTCATGTTTTGCCCTCGGGAGATTTAGTCAACGAATCCACGACATTCAGATCTGTGTGTACTTTGCAAATCTTTATGTCACCATCTTGGACATGATCTCGAATAGCGTGAAAATGTAGCTTGATATGCTTCAGCTTGTTGTGTGACCTTGGCTCCTGCGCATTGGCTATGGCACTCATGTTATCATAGTAGATAGCCATTGGGTCCAACGCATTGGGAACCACACCAAGCTCCATAATGAACTCCTTCATCCATATCGCCTCTTATGAAGCCTTCGAAGCAGCTATGCATTCTAATTCAGTTGAAGATCTCGCCACAACGCTTTGCTTTGCACTCCTCCAGCTCACTGCTGCACCATTCAAAGTAAATGCGTATCCAGATTGTGATTTAGAATCATCCGGATCGGTGTTCCAACTAGCATCGGTGTAACCATTAACAACGAGTTGTTCATCACCTCCATAAGAAAGAACTGTATCCTAGTTCTTCTCAAGTACTTAAGGATGTTTTTGACCGCTATCCAGTGATCTACCCCTGGATCACTTTGATATCTGCTAGTCAAACTAACATCATATGCAATATCTGGTCTAGTACATAGCATGGAATACATGATAGATCCTATGTCTAAGGCATAGGGAGTCTTACTCATCCTCTCTCTATCTTCTGCCATAGCAGGACTTTGAGTTTTACTCAAGGTCGTATTGGGAAACAAGGGCAAGAACCCTTTCTTGCTATCTTCCATTCCAAACCTCTCTAGAACCTTGTCCAAATATGTACTTTGTGAAAGCGCTATTAAGCGTCTCGATCTATCTCTACAAATCTTTATGCCTAATATGTAAGCAGCTTCGCCAAGATCCTTCATTGAAAAACTGTTATTTAAATAATCTTTAACACTTTTAAGGTCTATATCGTTCCCAATCAACAATATGTCATCCACATATAGTACTAGGAATGCTACAGATCTCCCACTCACTTTCTTGTAAATACAAGCTTCTCCATAAGTTAGTATAAAACCAAAACTTTTGATCACCTTATCAAAATGTTGATTCCAACTTCTGGATGCTTGCTTCAATCCATAAATGGATCGCAGAAGTTTGCATACCTTGTTAGCATATTTAGGATCGACAAAACCTTTGGGTTGTACCATATACAACTCTTCATCAATGTATCCATTGAGGAATGTTGTTTTTACATCCATATGCCATATCTCATAATCATAATATGCAACGATTGCTAAAAAAAAATACTCACAGACTTTAGCTTTGCTACCGGTGAGAAAGTCTCATCGTAGTCAACTCTTTGAATTTGTCGGAACCCTTTCGCGACAAGTCGAGATTTATAGACGGTTACATTACCATCATCATCTATTTTCTTTTTGAAAATCCATTTGTTCTCGATAGCCTTGCGACCATCCGGTAAGTCCACCAAATTCTACACTTGGTTTTCGTACATGGATCCAATCTCGGATTTCATGGCTTCTAGCCATTTATTGGAATCTAGGCTCATCATTGATTCCTCATACGTTGCAGGATTGTTGGTGTTGTCCACTGATGGCTGTGAAATATAGCCATCCATGTCCGCATTTAAACTAGATGTTATTCATATATTTGATGAAATGTCTCTCTAAATCCTGCCACTAATGCCTAATGATCAAAGGGGTATGCAATCCTTTCTTACTATTTTCCCTGCGCAGATAATGACATATGATGATGGGAATTACTACATAAATGCCAAAGATATGAGATTTCCAACACGTCAAAGAAACCAGGAGCCGTGAAGTTAATACTGAAGCTTTAACGATTAACTATAGGTCAGGAATTTTATTCCAGCTGTATAGTTCCGGACGTATAGTTGGCATCAACTTCATTAGGTCAAACAGAAAATCTTTCATGAAGGTACCCCTAGGCGACGGGAAACAGATCCTCTCTTTCGACCCAACTCTCCCTGCCACCAGAAGTTGCCACGCCGGAGGAATAGATCTAGATCTAAACCTCTAAACCCTTCTCCACCACCATAGCCATCTTCCACCACTTGTAATAGTAGATCTCTTCTCCAATTGGCGACATTGTAAGTCTATTTGCTATCAACCTTATGATCGCTATTATAATGTTTATGATTATCGATTTCATCTCTATGTGTGAGTAATTCTCCTTGGGCTAAGGGCTTCGGCCTAGCCATGTAGCTTTTTGTTCATGTTATTTATCATAGATGGGATCATGTATTAGTTTGTATGACATGATGATTGTAGTACCCTCTCTTTCCTCAATCTAAAGCCTTTTCAGGTACCCAAGATCCTGAGGATCGATCCAGGTAAAGGGAGTGTGAGTAATGACTGATCTACAGTATGGGAACCCCAGTGACAGAAGGGGTAGTACGTCTGTATATGAGGAATTTACTTGGGATTAACGGTGACATCATGATGCACATCATTAGTTCTCTTTCTTCTATGGATGAGACTAGTAGGTTATTGTTGACATGGTTATACCCCATGGGTACACAATGTTAGCATACCTAGTCCAGCCCAAGGGAAGTCCCGCGACAGGATACACGGCCTGTGAAGATTTCGGGTGGCCCAAGACCATGACGCTTTCGGATCCTTGGAGAACAAGACTAGAATAGATAGAATTTCAAAGGGGAAAACCCTAATCTGTAACCAACTCAACCTACGCCCAGGATCTGCCTATCTATATAAAGGCTAGGAGGGCACGGCGAGGAGGACAATACTCACCTCATACACACCTCATGCCAGATTGCATCTGCGCATCCCTGTAACCTTCGGTTCTGCCATAATCAAGAGCAGACAAGCAGGAGTAGGGTTTTCCCTCTGGGGGCCTAAACCTGGGTAAACTTCGTGTCCCCGTGTTGCTTGTTTGCTAACCGTTCCGCGATCTCCAGCATCCCCATATTCTCCAAAACCCAAGTCCATAACAATGGGCATTGACGAGTCGAAACCTCATCAATTGGCGCCGTCTGTGGGAATTGAGGGCACCGATTGTGCGATTGTGACGGTCCCATCCGGAGCAATCTACAACTCATCAGCGACGGAGAGCCATCTCCTCTTCGGCACCTTCGACTTCACCGCCCACTCGCCATCCACAATGAGGGATTTCGAGCCCGTAGGCGACGGGCTCGAGATTCTGTTCGGGAGCTTCTGCTTCCGGGTGGGACAGACTGGCACCCTCTGCGTCCCAGAGTGGGTGCCACCGCCATCCATCAGTCCCGCTTCATGGGTCCCGCCCATTAGCCTGCCGCGCATGTCGACGCTGACAGATGAGTCCTATGATAGCAGCAGCTGTAGCTCAGATCTGTGAGGCCCTCCATCAGACGAAGGAACCTACGGTTCCGGATCCGAAAGCTGCGGCAGCAGCGACCCAATCCGCAGGCACTACCAATGCACCGTGGTTATCTAGGGTGAATCAGAACTGCCACCAGGTTCGAGCACAACCAACCCACCATGCAATCCACCGCCCAAGCCGTAGGCTGGGAACGGAGGAAACCCTCCCCTCCAGCCCAATGAAGGTGACGCTGACGCTTACCATAGGATCAACCTCAACGAGGACGTATGGCGCCAGGCACGCGAAGCTGTGGCTGGCAACAGGATCCTACTTGTGAATGCTTCAAGGTATCTGCTGATGGCATACCTCCTCCTTCTCATCGGTGAACATAACCGGCAGGTAAAGCTGCAGGAGGAACTCGACAAACGCAAGCAGGCAGCATCGGAGTCTAGCGCGCGGTGAGCTGCGCTCTCCGCCGCTGGAGGCTCCAGCTCACATGACAACAACTCCAACAAGCATCGCTCTCGCGCCCTCAACACATCCTTCATGACAATAGACGTGAACGACAACGTCATGCCGAAGACGCCTCAGGCTGCAATCATGGTAGCCACCACGTACCTTGCGTCCCATCCACCTCCGGTGGGGGACCCGAAAAGCGCCATGCACAAGTCCGCGCTATCCGGTCTCGGACTCGTCGGAGCTGCGCTCCACGAGGAGGCTCCTGCGGAGCCGAAAAATAAATCTGCGGTCAGATTCAATCGTAGCCCCACACCCTCACCCGAAGAGGACGAGCATGATCTAGCTCGACGTCACAAAAGCCCAAGGCGTCGCAGCGGCGACTATGACGCTCGAAACGACCTTGCCCAGCGCAAGGTCGACAAGGCACGTGCCAAACGCGCGTGTTCAACAGAATCCGATGAGGATGACAATGGAGAGTTGTGTGGAGCATGATGCTTCAGCAGATCCGTTCGGTGGACGCGGATGCTGAAAAATTTCAAGCTCCCTTCGGACACTCCAAAGTTCGACGGCACGCAGTACCCGAAGGCCTGGCTCAGCGACCACCTCTCGTCCGTCAAGCTGCACGGTGGTAACAGAAACACAGCGCTACAATGCGATATGCGCAGCCTGAATCTGGCTTAGCAGCCTGTCCTCCGGCTCCATCCGAAGATGGGAAGAGCTGGCGTACAGTTTTGTCCGAAACTTCAAGGGCACCAGCAAGAGGCCAGCCTCGATCGAGGAACTGCGCGCCTTCACCCAACGTACCGGCGAATCCATTCGCTCGTACATCCTGCGCTGGTCCAACATCAAGAACTCAGCGCGCATATATCTGAGGAAAGGGCAATCGATGCCTTCAAGGATGGTGTCAAATGCCCGGACTTCAAGGAAGAACTTGGGCGCGTCAAGCCCAAGACGCTCGACCACCTCATGGACATCTCCAACATGTGGGCAGATGGCGAGGATTCCCTACAAATAATGCATTCGGATGATGAGGACGACTATGGCCGCAGGCGAGAATGCCGCAGCAAGCAAAGATCGCATGTCTACGACGACCGCGATGGAGTCGACATGGTTGTGGCTGGCTACGGTTACCGATGCAACGATGGCAATCGCAGCAGCGGAGGATACCGCGGAGGCAACTTCCGAGACGGAGGACGCCCCACGCAAACATGGCAATGCCGCAGCCGTGACGACGAGCCCTCGGCATACGACAAGTTGTCTAGCCCTTGCACCATCCACTTCTACATCGACAAGCAAGATGGCAAAAAAAAGGCCAGCCACATGCTAAAGGACTGCCGCGAGTTCCAGAAGCTCAGCGAGGGTCTCACCCAAATGCGATGCCAGATTGTGAACCCTGGGTTTGGGCCTACACCTGCACCAGGTGACATCGCCCACGGAGCTCCTCCACCACCACCCGTGGGACCGTCGAATCTAGCAATCGCACATGCAACAAACAAGGGTACAGGAGGATACCCACCGCCAAAGGGGGCCCTGATGATCCAGAAGGGACGCCCTACCACCAGGGTGCAAAATAAGATAACCCGACAAGTCAGCCTGGCCGTGACCACTCCACCTGATATCCCTAAGTACCTCAGTGGTTCAGAGTCCTGCATCACGTTCGATTGCTCGGATCACCCTCGCCAGATCCCTCGCCCATTTCATGCTAACCTGGTGCTCGAGGCGCAGATCGGAGGATTCGAGATGAGCCACATCTTCATGGACGGCGGCAGTGGCATCAACCTGATGTTCGCCAGCACCCTCGCAGCAATGCAGATCCCGCTGTGCAGCCTGGAACAAAACACGACGTTCCACGACATAGTCCCAGGGAAGGGCATTTATCCCCTGGGAAAGATATGGCTCGATGTCATCTTCGGCAAGCCCGAAAACTTCCGATGCGAGCGTCTGGAGTTTGAAGTTGTGGACTGGCCATCACAGTACCATGCCATCCTCGAGCGTGTGGCGTTCGCAAAATTCCTGGCAGTACCACACTACGCATACATGCTGCTCAATATGCAAGGGCCCAGGGGTGTCATCACAGTCCAGAGAAGCTTCACCCGATCGAACCACTGCGATAGAGATTTCAACAGAATCTCCCAGTCGTTCGGCATGCAGGAGGAGCTCACTAGGCTCCGAGAGGTGATAGACAACAGGGCACCCCCAGTCGCCAGGCAAAATGCACCCGATATGTCATTCGACTCTACGGTCAACATGAAAAAGGTGCAAGTCCACCCAACGGATGCCTCCAAGACGGAGCTGATCGCCAACGACCTCAGCCTTGCATAGGAAAGCGCGCTCGTCGAATTCCTCCATGAGCGCTGGGAAATCTTTGCCTGGTGTCCTGCGAACATGCTAGGAGTTCCCAGGGAATTTGTCGAGCACGCACTCAATGTGTTCCCCGACACAAGGCCAGTCAAGCAGTCGATCCGACGACTGTCCGAACCACGAGCCGAAGCAGTTGGAATCGAAGTCAACAGACTGCTCGACGCCAACTTCATCTGAGAAATAAAGGAGAGCGAGTGGCTGGCCAATACTGCACTGGTCCCCAAAAAGGACACGGACATCCTGCGGATGTGCGTGGACTTCACGTCACTCAAAAAGCACTACCCCAAGGACCACTTCCCTCTTCCTCGGATCGATCAGATCATCGACTCGATTGCAGGATGCGAGAAACTCTCATTTCGGGCTGAAAACGGCGTTCATCACGCCGTTCGAAGTATTCTGCTACAACACCATGCCTTTCAGGCTGAAGAATGCAGGTGCCACGTACCAGAGGTGCATGCAGGCGTGTCTAAAAACCAGATCGGTCGCAACATCCAAGTCTATATCGAGAACATTGTCATCAAGACCAAAGAAGCCAAGACACTGATCGACAATCTCTGCAAGACGTTCGGTAACCTTGATCACTACAAGGAATCGCGTCCCATCTGGCCAACTACTTGGCTAATTCATCTCCCAACGAGGAATCGAGGCGAATCCGAAGAAAATCCGGGCCATACTGACCATGGAGAAGCCGAAGAACCTCAAAGGTGTCCAGCAGCTAGCTGGGCGCATCGCGACACTGAGGAGATTCATCAGCCGCATGGGTGAGAAGGCCCTACCCTTTTACCAGCTGCTGCACAAGATGGACAAGTTCGAGTGGACACCCGAAGCGAACGATGCATTCGAATCACTCAAGCAGCTGCTCTCCACCTCGCCTGTCCTGGTCACGCCAAAAGAGCGAGAGCCTCTGCTGCTATACATCGCAGCCACGCACCAGGTGGTAAGCACCGTACTTGTGGTCGAACAACTCGAAGATGGCAAGACCCATGGGGTCCAACGCCCAATATACTACCTTAACGAGGTACCGACACCAACAAAGTGAAGGTACCATCACTATCAGAAGCTCGCGTATGGAGTATTCATGACGGCTCGTCGGCTGAGCCACTACTTCCAGGAGCATCAGATAATGGTCATTAACGAGGCGCCGCTGTCCAACATCCTGAACAACCCCGAAGCCACTGGAGGCGTAGCCCTGTGGGGCATCGAGCTATCCCCTCTAGACATAGTCTATGAGCGGCGCAAGGCCATCAAATCTCAGGTCCTCCCTAACTTCCTTGTCCACTGGATGGAACTCCAGCTTCCGGACACCCCGGACATGACGCAATCATGGACGATGCACTTCCACGGATCCAAACATGAGGCCAGAGCAAGAGCTGGTGTCATACTGACATCCGTTCAGGGCGATAAGATGAAATACGTCCTTCGGATGAAATTTCGCGCCTCCAACAACGACGCCGAATATGAGGCCCTCATCCATGGAATGCGGATGGCCATGATCTGCAGCGCAACGCGCCTAATCATCTACAGTGACTCAAACCTTGTCGTCTAGCAGACGATGATCGAGTGTGACGCGCACAACGCCAACATGATCGCGTACCGCACGCTCTACAACTCACTCGAAGGAGACTTTGACGGTTGCGAGCTTCGACACGTTGGACGGGAAAGAAACGAGGAAGCTGATAGACTCGCTAACATCGGCTCGACCTGTGCACGGGTGCCACCAAGTGTGTTCCTCGAACTAATCTGCATACCCTCTATCAAAATAAAAATCCCCAAGGGATCACTCGAAGAAGCAGAGCACTCGGGGGCTGTGCCACCCGAAGGACATGAAGGGCCCGAAAAGGTCGATACAAAGGGCGAGCTCGTCAGCCTGATGCAGGTCATGGCAATATAGGAGACATGGACTGTAGCATCCCAGTTGTCTAACACCTGTAATGCTACATGTTATAATAATAAAAAGGGCCACTTCCAACATATAATTGTTGCATCATCATCATATCATGTTCATATCATCATGCCACCTTGCATTTGAGCATCATACAAAACCCTTTCTTGTTTGGTTCTTATCTCATGTGCATGATTAATTGTAGTTGCCTCTTGATATTGTATTTGGTTCTTAATATATTGTTAAATGCCCAAGTTGAGTTGAGGGCATCTCTCTTATTGACTCCACCACCTTTTCTATCACCACCTTATAATTCCACCATCCAACTAATCTGAGCTTGGCATTTTGTTGATTTATCTCTAGCTCATGTTGGTTGGTTGGATTCCACCCATAATCTTTGCTTGGCCTTGCCACCTTTTGGGAATGCATATGAATAATGCCATATTAATATTATTGTTTTCACAAGGATAAATTTGGCATTAATTATTTTGCATGGGCCATGCAAGTGCCACCTTTTCTAGTTTTTGGTTTTTACTTGAATTCTAAGTGGATCATCTTTTCCTTTGCTTAATCTTGTTTTGGGCTTGAAGTTTCTTCATCATACCATCTCCCTCTCTTCTCCCCTTTAGCTAAACCCCTACCCCCATGCCCATGCACACACATGTGCTCATGAGGCATGCACCAACCAAACCACCCCTTTTCTTGGATCTTGCTTGGTCATTGTTTGGATCATGCATGGACCAAAGAAACCATCCCATCATCTTAATCATCTCTCCCTACCTTTCTCTCTTTTTCTCCTTTCTTGATCATGTGAGTTTGTCTAGTAAGCAAGCTTGATCAAGGGAAGAACCACCTCCCTCAATCTACCCCAAACCCCATGCTAGCTAAACCTAAACCCTAAGCCACCCTTTCCCCTCTAATCTACATCTCCCCTAAGTAAAAACCCTAACCTATACCTTTCTCTAAACAAAACCCTAAAACCTACCCCTCCTCTTCCCCACTACCTAGTATGATCCCCCCATGCCCTGCCCTACTGCCACCCCTCTCCCTACTCTAGCTTGGCCCCTCTATCCTGCCCCACCTAGCTACCCCATCTAGGGCAAACCCTAGCCCGAGCCCCCTCTTCCTCCCTCTTTACTCTCTCCCCCGCTTCCCTCTAGCCTTACGCCACAGCGGCCCCAGGCCACCGCCACCCTCCCTCTCTCCTCCCCAGCTTTGCCACCGCCCCCATGCCGTGCACGCGTGAGCAAAGGTGGCACCGGCCACTTCCCTCCTCACGCAAGCCCCTCTGGCCGTCCTTATCTACCCCAAGACCTCCCGCCCTCAGATCTGCCAGGGCTGCGCCCTCTTCCCCTTCCTCCCCTAGCCATCTTCCTCACCTCGCCACACACCGGTCTACCACCTGCCCCCGTCGATCTAGCCGGTGGCGTGTTGCTGCGGTGTCGAGAAGCCCCGAGCCTCTGCGGCCTGACCCAGACGCGAGGAGAGACGCCGGCAGCCATGCACGTCGGCGCCACGCCGAAACCCTAACCGCCCGACGTCGGCCCGTCGTTCACGACCGCCCGATCCGACCACTCCAAGACACTCGCGGTGAGCATCCCGCCTCCCAGACACCCTCTCTCGCTCGTCGCTTCACGGGCGGCGGACTTTCCGTCGAGCGGTCTACGGCCGGGCGAAGTTTGTTTCTGCTAGCTCCCAGTCGCGGCCACCATATCCAGCACGCGCCCGTCTCTCTGTCAGCTAACCTAACCCACCCCAGTGGCGACAGACCCCTGCGCGAGCCAGAAGGCATGAGTTCGATCCCCATCGCACGCACACAAGGCGGTGCCAGCCGTCAGGTTTCAGGGAAGAAATACAGTACCAGTGGGTCGTTTTGCGATTACCCCCCTCCCCTTTTGCCACGTCAACCCGCGCTCCCCTGGGCCTACCGATCAGCCTGCGTGACGTTTTGCAAAAAGGCTCCTGTGTTTTCAGGAGCTCAACCCGCGGTACATCCTTCCCTCAGCCGCTGGCGCGTGGGACCGCAAGCCCCTGGGCCCCACCTGTAAGCGTCTGTGGGTAAGTTTGGCTGTGTATAAAATGGTTTTCTGCGTCTGGTTAAATTCAAACTTTGTTTAAATGTTTTCAAATTCAAATTTAATTCAGATTTCAAACAACTTTTCCATAGTAATTCCAAATGACACAAATGATATATGTTTGGATATCAGAAAAATGAGAGGATTCCAAATATGCCATCCATATTGCCTTTTGCACAATTAAAATTCCAAGTTTACTTAAATTACACTAATTGCCACTAGAATTTAAATAATCAATAACTTTTGTTTTATAATTCCAAATTAAGCAAATGATATGTCTAAAATGATCAGCTCGACGAGGCCTTTCTGTTTATGCTATCCATGATCTCAATTGCAGCATGCATCATATAAAAATATAGTGAACAGCAACTGTTATGACAATAAAATGTGAACCAAAACTCCACTAAAATGTTGCTCCTTGTTTTCCACACCTCACCATGCCATGCTACCTTCTTGCCATGTAAATTGTGCATCATTCATCATGGCATGATTGCTTGCTTGACGCATCTTATTCATATGCTTGCTTGTGCTCTATATTCATGTTGGCCTTGTTTGTTTGGTTTTTCTCGGATAGACACTGAGCAGGGGTTGTATCAAGAGAACCAGGAGCACTACCCAGATCCGTCCCTTGATTCAACTGAGTTAACAGGCAAGCACTTCCACATGCTTGCATACATACAGTACCTATTTGCCTCTATCTTATTCTTGCATCATTGAGTCGCGATTGCATTAAATTGAATCCCAAGTATGCATAGCCTTTACTTTCAAACTCCACCAAGCTTGTTCCTCCGTCCCATGAGCCATTACTATAGGAGTTGTTTGAGCCATGCGAGTCGTAGAACAGCATGTGTAGGGTATGTGAGTGTCTGTTGGATAATGAGGTACCTAAACAACTTAACCTGAGTAGTTCGGGGATAACTAAAGAAAGTGGCACCGGTGAGCAACATCTGCTATTTGGTTTTTCCTGCTCACTTGTGTCCCGTAAGACCCCGAGTACTTGATTCCTGTTCCTTGATTTATCGCGCTATCCACATCCGGGAGGTATATGGGACCCCCGGGCGGAGCTTGATTCCGTCTTATTTCTTGGGGCCACAAACTAGTTTGAGGTTTTATTACTATCTGTACTTATGCCATGCTACTTTACGTATTTAAATTGTGCGAGGAGCACACCTTTGTCTTAGGTATGCGGAGTGATTACTGCGGTATCGACAAGCCCAGCCACACTTTCGGGTTCCCAACGCTTCTGACCATTGGCGCAACCTTGAGTCCATCTCGGAGCTTGCTTACTCCTATGGATCTACTCAAAGGGTGGCCCCTGAAATATTTGAATCTTGTGATTGTTCAGTGAAAGCCTCGTTGGGTTTTGATTTGGTTTTCCGAGGTTGATCGAGTGTGTTGCTATTGGTGCACCCGGCCGGTAAAACTTTCAAAGCCGTGTCCGCGGATATGGGCGACTTGGAGCACAGTTTCTTGATCATAGACAAGCATAACTAAAGTACCGCTTTAATCGACTAAGTAACTTGACTAGTAAATAGTGTAACACTCATGGAATGGTTAATAAAATTGCCAGCGGATGGGGGTTGTTCGTCCGCCTTGTTGGTAAGGGAGGAGGATGGATCGGATGAGATTACCATTATAATCGTTGTTCTTAATTCACGGACATCCGTCTATCATTGGTTAGGCGGATGGTTAGCGTTTATCTGTAGAACTGCTAGGGTTTATCTTCGCTGCAATGGCGTCACCCTGTTGTGTCCCTTTAGAGGCATTAAGACTTCCGAGTACCCTTAGGGTCTCACACGATAAATTCTTGATTCAGATGAGCGGTACCTTCGCAGACGAATCTGGGTGGAAGAAGCCAAGATGTGGGCAACGATCGTTCGTGTAGAGATTCCGGAACGGGATCCGTGAGACCTGTAGTTGGGATGTGCTTATTTCTATGGCATCTTATGCCGATTTGCTTCTTATCCGTACTCGGATTTTGTTTGCCGCCCGCATGATACCGATGTGTGTTGTATGAGGAAGTATCCTAAAATATAGATCTATCTAGGTCATTTGAATCTTGTATGCGTTGCTATATTTCCTTTCTTTCTAGATGGTATGGCTCGATGTACTCTTGTATGGTGGCTTATGACATACCCACTTGTGCACGTAGTTGATCCCTTCGCCGACACGCCGCCAGACAGTCCGTTGAGAGGGTAGTGGTTGGGACGTCTGAAAGGACTACCAGTGAGTGGCTTTTGGGGCCCCACCGTACTATTTCAACCACTACCACTCATCCAGGCTTGTATCTAGGAGCGTAATTCACCGAGGTAGTTACATGGACGCAGCCGTACCTCCGGTACCTGCTAATCAAAGAACTGCCCGATGACCCGAAAGATGCCCGACACATATCTCGCCGGTCCAAAGCGTTCACCCTCCACAATGGAGAGTTGTACAAGCGCGGTATTTTGGGTGTACTCCAAAGGTGCGTCACCATCGGTGATGGCAAAACCATCCTCCAAGACATCCACGAGGGCATCTGCGGTCATCATGCAGGCATCCGCGCCCTCGTCGCCAAAGCTTTACGAGCTGTATTATACTGGAAAACAACCATGAACGATGGTAAGGACATCATCCGAAGGTGCAACGGCTGCCAAAGGTTCACGGACAAGCCACACGCACCAGGATCGGAGCTCAGGCCCATACCACTGGCCTGGCCCTTCGCCCAATGGGGCCTCGACATGATTGGCAAACTTCCCAAATTTTCTAAAGAAGTCCACGTCTACCTCCTAATCGCATTCGACAACTTCACCAAGTGGATCGAGGCCATGCCCGTCACCAACCAAAGAGGCAAAACGGTCGTCAAGTTCTTCGAGTCCATAGTCTAGAGGTTCGGCATGCCGCACAACATCATCACGGACAATGGCTCGAACTTCATCTCGAAGGAATTCCAGGACTTCTGTGAGGGCCTTGGCATTGACATATCATACGCCTTCGTGGAGCACCCGTAGACCAACGGGAAGGTCGAAAAGGCCAACGGCCTCATAGGTGGTGGCATCAAGAAACGCCTTCTCAGCCCACTCGAACGGCTTGCAGGAGCCTAGAAAGAGGAGCTACCCTCTGTCCTCTGGAGCCTACGCACAACGCCGAACAGCGCAACTGGCTTCACATCTTTCTTCATGGTACACGGAGCCAAAGCCGTACTACCTGCCGAGGTACGCCACAAGGCCCCACGGGTCGTCGCCTACAGCGAAGCCGAATCAACGGCCACACTCAAAGACGTCGTCGACACACTCGACGAGGCACGCGACATCACCGCGGCTCGCTCAGCGGTCTACCAGCAGAGCCTCCGTAACTACCACAACTGTCGGCTGTGTCCAAGGTCCTTCGGCGAAGGAGACCTTGTCCTACGACTCAAGCAAGAGCGGGCAAAAAATCTCGAGTCACCCTGGGAAGGACCCTACATCGTCACATAAGTCATCCCAGGTGGCGCTTACCGCCTCATGGACATCGCGTGAGGAGTCGAATACTCCAACCCCTGGAACGTCGCATGTCTGCGACGCTTCTACCCCTAGCTACCTCTTTACTTTCAATAAGGCTACTCAGCCAAGGCTATTCAGCCGAACAATGTACCCCTTCGATTACGCTATGAATAAAAGCTAAGTCCCTTGGCCAAAATTTCTTTTTCTTTGCATTACTTTTCGCCATAAATATGCTCGGGGGCTATGCCTCACATCACGGCCTCGTCAACTGAATACAATGCATACAACCTGAGTAGCTGACCACGTCAGGCTAACGAAAAGGACATGCACATAACAAAGCACAACATGCTAATACAAATAAACTTTACAAAGGGCAGAACTAGCCCACTCGAATATATACACATTTTACATCAATCTGTTTCTTTATAGGACCTACCTATTTTTGTGTATTAAACTTGCTCGTTGCTCGAACATATCAACAATTTCTTCGGCATACTGCCTTACAGCCGCATAATGCAGGCGCATATCCCAAAGACTACCATCTGGCCGAAGGGGTGGCCCAGTCGCCACCGCCGCGAGATCGACATCACGACGATGCAGCCGAACAAGTGAAAGAGCGGACTTCACCCCAGCAACCAGCTGACGCCGCACCAATTCCTTGACGTGACCCACGTCCCGAAACTTCGCTAGCAGGCCCCAAAGGTTGGAAGGTGCCTCATCTAGGGGAAACATGATGACCCAGATGGACGACAGGGAAATCCTCGCCTGCCTCAGCACCTGAGAAACCTGGTGCGCGCGATCTTGAACCGTCGCAAGGACGATGGCCCGACCGCGGTCCATCCAGAAGAAGCCGCCAGCCTCCAAGTCATGTTGGGTGATGCGCCCAATTTGCATCACCTTTCTATATCATAATCTACCTCTATGCATTGATATTTGTCTTATTATGAGGTATTACTTATGTCTTTTCCAATGTTTTTGCATGTTGGATCATTCTTGGAGGATGGACTGCCGGAGTCTAGATTCTGATTGAAAAGAAGGCGTTTTGATGCAATTTCGCAAAGATCCGAAAAATACCAGAAAATGTTATTTTTCCAGAAGATTGAGGAAGCCAGAAGGAGGAGCGAAGAAGGTCCATAGGGGGCCCACACCCTCCTAGGCGTGGGCCCACCCTGGGCCACACCTAGGGTAGGTGTGGGCCCACCCTGGGCCACACCTAGGGTAGGTGTGGCCCACCTGCCCGGCGCCCGACTCCGCCCCTTCGCCTATATCTTCCCTACAGAACCCTAAGGCTAGGGGAGCGACCACAGATAGATTTCCGCTGCCTCTGGGGTGCAGAAAACACCGAGAGAGAAAGATCTCTCCGGCAGACAGATTTCTACCGGGGGAATTCCTTCCCAGAGAGGGGAGATCGTCGCCATCAACACCATCGTCAATCTAGGCTTCATCGGGATCATTATCATAATCATCATCCACACCATCATCTCCACCAGCACCATCATCACCACTTTGTCCCGCTATAACAATTGTGTTGGATATTGCTTTAGTTCTTAGGAGAAACTTTCCCGGTGTTAATTACTATTATAGTTGATGCTTGTGAGTGAAACCATTAGATTATTGTTTATGTTCAGATTTTTATCCATTATCATATCATCTTTGATCTTGATCCATATGATGTCTTGTGAGTAGTTCGTTTAGTTATTGAGGATATGGGAGAAGTCATGTTGTTATTAGTGGATTTGTGTTGAGTTATTATTCAATGGTTAGTATTTAAGTTGTGGTGCTATTCTTCTAGTGGTGTCATGTGAACGTCGACTACATGATACTTCACCTTTTATGGGCCTAGGAGAATGCATTGTGTATTTGGCTACTAATTGTGGGGTTCTTGGGATGTAAACACGAACCCGTTAGGACACCTTTGCACAAGGGAGTGTATGATCTCAGAGTTTAAGGCTATGGTTAGATTTATATCTTAATTACTTTCCTGTAGTTACGGATGTTTGCAGGGGGTTTAATCACAAGTATGTATTAGTCCAAGTAAGGTCGGTACATTAGCACAGGTTCACCCACACAACACTTACAACACCAAAGAAGAGTACTCAGCTATTTGAAGCAAAAGCACTTGATAGAATTCCCATGTGTCCTCGAGGACATTTTTTCCTTATAAGTATTTCCACCGGCTTGTCCTTTGCTAAGAAAGTATTGGGCCACTTGATGCGTTTGTTCTTTGTTACTTGCACTTTGTTTTGTTGCTTTATCAGAAAACCACTAAAAATCCGTTTGCTAAGTATTTGCAGAGAGTTCCTGCTCCATACCACTGTTTAGCACCTTCTGCTCCTCGTTGGGATCGACACTCCTATTTATCGAAAGTACTATGATACACCCCCTATATTTGTGGGTCATCAAGACTATTTTCTAGCGCCGTTGCCGGGAGTGAAGCGCTATTGAAGAGTGGAACTGGTAAAGGAAACTTCTACTGTGAGTATTGCTTTTGTTACTGCTTGTTACTTTGTTTCCAATATGGATAACCCACTTGGTTTTCTGTTTGGGAAAACTACCACCACTGCTAGGGTAGTAGATGAACCACCACCAGTTGAGATAGATCCTTTCAAGATACCTACAAGTATTGTTGATCGTGTTATGGATAATTATTATTTTGGGATGGAATCATCCACGGTGATCACTTGCTTTTTATCCATGAATTATGCGGGTTGTTTAAGTGTGCAGGTATCACAACTGAACATGTGAATACGAAGCTACTCTCCATATCCTTGAAAGGGAGAGCTGAAGAATGGTATAAGCTGCTGAAGAATGGGCAATCCATGGAATGGGAGGAAATGGCATCTCTCTTATATTCTAAATTATATCCTCCCAGTGAGATTCATAAGGATATAAATATGATATATAACTTTTGGCGTCGTGATGGAGAGAGTACAACTCAAGCTTGGGGGAGATTGAAGTTACTAATGCTTAAATGTCCTATTCATGAACTCCCTAACAATATTATTATCAATAACTTTTATGCTAGGCTTTCTCTCCATGATAAATATTTACTAGATGCTTCTTGTGCTGGATCATTCACATGTATGAAGGAAGAATCTAAATGGGATCTCCTAGACCGTATTCAAGAGAACACTGAAGCTTGGGAGAATGACAAAGAAAGAAAGTCAGGTATAAACTATGATTATGAATGCATTAAATCTTTTATGGGAACTGATGACTTCCGTTATATTAGTAATGAGCTTGGTCTTGATTCCCAAAGTATTGCCAACTGTTTTAAGGCCTTTGCCTCTTACATAGAAATTCCTAAGAAGAAGTGGAATAAGTACCATGCTCCTTATAAAGATGTTGTTAATCATGTTCCTGTTAGAAGTAATGAAGTTTGTACTACTAATCATATTGTGCCTGAACCTCATGTTGAGAAAATACCTTTCCCAGCTAAGGTAAAGGAGTATTCTATGATTATTAGTGCAAATAACAAAAGTGCAAAGAAAACTGTGGAGCCTGATGAGCATTTGAATATTGAACCTATGGTAGCTATTGTGAAAGACCCTATCACTAGAAATATAGAGGATGAGCACATTGTATTCAATGAAGATGCTTCTAATATTATCTCTCATCCTATTAAGGCTAGAAAAGCTAGTGTTCTTGTGCTTTCTGTTAAAATTGGTGATCATTGCTGCTATGGTTTATGTGATATTGGTGCTAGTTCTAGTGCTATTCCTTATGAGTTTTACAGGGAAATTATGCATGAGATTGGTCCTTGTGAGCTGGAGGACATTGATGTGGTTATTCACCTTCCAAATAAGGAAACCATTTGCCCTATTGGTATTGTAAGAGATGTGGAGGCTCTCATTTTATTCATGGGGTTTTTAGAAAAACTCTCACTAAGTACGATGTAAACCATAGAATTGCTTCAGCTTATCACCCCCAAACCAGTGGGCAAGTAGAACTTTCCAAATAGGGACATTAAATCTATCTTGCATAAGACTGTCAATAGATCTAGAAAAAACTGGGCTAAAAAGTTGAATGACGCTTTGTGGGCTTATAGAAATTCTTATAAAAATCCTATGGGGATGTCTCCTTACAAAATGGTCAATGGGAAAGCTTGTCACTTGCCTTTAGAATTAGAACACAAAGCTTATTGGGAAGTGAAAGAGTTGAATAGAGATTTAGACTTGCAGGTGAGAAAAGACTGCTTGACTTAAGTAATCTAGATGACTGGAGAGGTGAAGCTTATGAAAATGCTAGGCTTTTTAAGGAAAAAGTAAAAAGATGGCATGATAGGAGAATTCTCAAAAGGGAGTTCCATGTTGGTGAGAAAGTTCTTTTGTATAGGTCCCGTCTCAGATTTTTGCAGGGAAACTACTCTCAAAATGGGAAGGTCCTTTTGTTATCAAAGAAGTATACCGTTCAGGTGCCATCAAAATTTCTTCTCTGAAGGATGACACAACACAGGTGGTTAATGGTCAAAGACTAAAACATTATATTTCTGGATATTCTTATAATGAAGATGTGGATGTTATTCAAATGGTGACTCCAGAAGAATTTATCAGAAGCCAAACATCAGAAACTGCAGAGTTCGTCCTTGAATAGGTAAAAGTGGTGAAAAGCAGAAGGTTCGTGAAACCACAATATTTTTATTTTTTTGATTTTTTTAATACATAAGGGAAGTTACAATACCGAATAGAAGAGGAACGGAAGCCGGGGTGGCTAAACCCACCCCAGGCGCGGGCCCAACTTGCCCCGTGCTTGTAGGGGGTGTGCCTCCCCCGAGCTCCGACTCCGCCTCGTTTCCATGTCAAAACCTTCCTTATGCTTTGAAACTTTGTAATATATAACCCTCGGATTCCCCGAGGTTCTTGCATCGAGTCCTCGTCGTGTTTTTGTTTTAATCTGTTTCTGTCAGGCAAATTCTCAGTTTTGGAGCTACAATGTATTCCTCTGGATCACCCATGGAGGATTCCTCTGCGGATGTCCTCGACCCATACATGTATGAGTTGAAGATTCATCCCAAGGAGCTGATTCTCAAAGATGGGAAGGTACATATGAAAGAAGTTCAAGGCCCCAAGGGAGAAGGAAGTCTGGAAGACAGTATGGAAGCATTGGAGCAGGAGGTTTTCAGGTACAAGAAGATGGCGGAACACGAAGTGGATGTTATTCACGAGATAAGCTCAGAACTCATCGCCAAGCATGAGGAGGAGGTGGCTGAGCTTCGAGAAGAAATATTCTCGCTCCGTCAGACCACCAACCAATTACAAGCACAGCTCTACGACATACAAAATCAAAACTGTGAGTATGAGGCTAGATTTGATCGTATAAGCTCTTATGCTAGTTTAAGGATTGCAGAGACAAGGACATCCTTTTTGGATGGGGAACCTTTGCCTTGGAAGTTTTATGATGACAAGAGAACACCACCACCGAAGGAGTAATTCGTCATCAGGTTTGGCATCCCCTGGCTTGTTCCAAGCTTGGGGGAGCGCCGCGGTATCACCACCATTATCTTTTATCTTTTACCTTTTTAGTGGATTCATATCTTTGGTAGAGAGGTTATCTTATAGTTTGGTTTGCATGTGGAAGTATCACTCCTTTAGTTGATTATCTCTGTATCCCTTGGTATGAGTGCCTTTATTGGAATATTAATGAGAAGTCTCATCTTTTATTTTCTGCACTTCTTATTTTAGTTTGCAATCTCTATTATATGATGGATCTTGTTGATCAGTATTGGCATCACTTTGGGAACATCAAGTGGATCTAAATTGGTTTTGGCAAACCGAGTTCTGGTCAGTAGAAATACTTTTTGAAGTTTGAAAGAAAAATAGAACGAGAAAAAAGGGGCTTACAGGTATTTTGTATCATTTGTTTTCTTTGTTGTTGGCTCATAAGCTTAGTATTCTTTATTTAAAATCTTTTGTGTCTTCAAGGAAGATTGCATGTTTGGCTTTATTACTTGTATGTTTGCTTGTTTCTTTCAACTCTCTTGCTTGCTACCCATCCTTGCTAGCCAAAAACTTGTTTTGATAAGGTATACTTCTGATGTTTCCAAATCCCTTTGAACCAGAACCTTTGCCACTTGTGTCCACCATATCTACCTAGTAGCTTTTTTCTATTCCTAGCAAATTCTCAAGCTTCATCTACCTTTCGAATTAAAAAGTATTTTTTTATGTGAAAACTAGTTAGTAAAGCTCTCACGAACTTGATGGCACACCTTATTTTCTTTGCCCCTAATAGACTTGAACCATTGTGCCATCAAAGTTGTATATGCTTGCATCTATACGTTGGAATTAGCAGAACCGTGCTGTCACGGGGAACGTTTTCAACATTGCACCTGTACTTTGTACATAGTTGATATCGTGCTCTTTTATCTATGGATGTCAACGGTGTGAAATAAATAGGGAACTTGTAAGTCCATGGAGTCTGTATTTTGTGTTAGAGAAACGCCTGGGCCACTAGCCTAAGCCATGCCTAATCATGGTGGAAACTTGCAGCATCACCATAGTGAGCTATCTATGAAGCATCCTCAATAAAAAAGCTATGCATATAGTAAATAAAAAGATCGCTGAGATGCTCATTGTCTGCTTGCCTTGTCATTTTGGTTATGGGATAACTCCTGTACCATGTGCAAGGGGTACCCCGTTGGCGGTTTTCTATGATACACATGTACTTACAATGACAAGAACTTACCGGTGACCAAAGTTGAGTAGCATGAGTGACCCTCATATTCAAGGGACATGATATTGCCAACTTATATTTCGTCAAGCATATACTCCATCTTTGTGCACTTTAAACTTAATCATCTCAATATACCTATGATAGGGGCAATGAGGGCTCAAAGCTAGTAAGTACCATAATCTTTTGGAAGCTCTTTATGACTTGTAATACCTGCTACCCTCTATGAAGGGACCTTTCTCCTATTTCCAAGTTGAGTCAGTAAACCTACTTCCTCTCTATCTCCAACAAGCATTTGAGTTGTTGTGTTGCAAGCATTCATATGGTGATTTATTCAATCATGTTCTTTATCTTCCTTGTTTGCACAAACTCTTATCTATTGAGTATTACTTTGAAAGCCTTCACTTGTGAAAAAAGAGTGCTTCTGTTGTAAAACTTCTACAAAAAGCTTTTTGTGAAACTGTTTGCCAGCTGTTCTCTGACCAAGAACAAGAGTTTTCCAATTCCAATTATGATTTATCTTTATGCATCTCTATTATCACTACTGTACTTGGTTGCAAGCTAAGTTATATAATGGTGAGTTGCTTTCTTCCATGAGTTGTGTAATGGTAAGTGTGATGCTTCTTGTTCGTATTCTTTTATCGACACTTCACTCCATAAACCCGTGGACATGTTTACTGAGCTTAGTTTTCGCTTAGGGACAAGCGAAGGTCTAAGCTTGGGGGAGTTGATATGCCCAATTTGCATCACCTTTCTATATCGTATTCTACCTCTATTCATTGATATTTGTGTTATTATGAGGTATTACTTATGTATTTTCCACTGTTTTTGCATGGTGGATGATTCTTGGAGGATGGACTGCCGGAGTCTGGATTCTGATGGAAAAGAAGGCGTTTTGATGCAATTTCGCAAAGATCCAAAAAATACCAGAAAATATTATTTTTCCAGAAGATTGAGGAAGCCAGAAGGAGGAGCGAAGAAGGGCCGCAGGGGCCCACACCCCCTAGGCGTGGGACCATCCTAGGCCGCTCCTAGGGAAGGTGTGGCCCACCTGCCCGGCTCCCGACTCCACCCCTTTGCCTATATCTTCCCTACGGAACCCTAAGGCTAGGGGAGTGACCACAGATAGATTTCCACCGCTTTGGGGGGCGGAAAACACCGAGAGACAAAGATCTCTCCGGTAGACAGATTTCTGCCGGGGGAATTCCTTCCCAGAGAGGGGATATCGTCGCCATCAACACCATTGTCAAGCTAGGATTCATCGGGATCATCATCATCATCCACCCCATCATCTCCACCAGCACCATCATCACCACTCCGTCCCACTGTAACAATTGTGTTGGATATTGCTTTTGTTCTTAGGGGAAACTTTCCCGGTCTTAATTACTATTGTAGTTGATGCTTGTGAGTGGAACCATTGGATTATTGTTTTATGTTCATATTGTTATCCATTATCATATCATATTTGATCTTGATCCATATGATGTCTCATGAGTAGTTCGTTTAGTTCTTGAGGACATGGGAGAAGTCATGTTGTTATTAGTGGATTTGTGTTGAGTTATTATTCAATGGTTAGTATTTAAGTTGTGGTGCTATTCTTATAGTGGTGTCATGTGAACATCGACTACATGATACTTCACCATTTATGGGCCTAGGGGAATGCATTGTGTATTTGGCTACTAATTGTGGGGTTGCCGGAGTGACAGAAACCTGAACCCCCGTTAGGACACCTTTGCACAAGCGAGTGTAGGATCTCAGAGTTTAAGGCTGTGGTTAGATTTATATCTTAATTACTTTCATGTAGTTACAGATGTTTGCAGGGGGTTTAATCACAAGTATGTATTAGTCCAAGTAAGGTTGGTACATTAGCACAAGTTCACCCACACAACACTTACAACACCAAAGAAGAGTACTCAACTATTTGAAGCAAAAGAACTTGACAGAATTCCCATGTGTCCTCGAGAATGTTTGTTCCTTATAAGTATTTCCACCGGCTTGTCCTTTGCTAATAAAGGATTGGGCCACTTGTTGCGTTTTTTCTTTGTTACTTGCACTTTGTTTTGTTGCTTTATCAGAAAACCACTAAAAATCTGTTTGCTAAGTATTTGCAGAGAGTTCCTGCTCCATACCACTGTTCAGCACCTTCTGCTCCTCGTTGGGATCGACACTCCTATTTATCAAAAGTACTATGATACACCCCCTATACTTGTGGGTCATCATTGGGTCAGGCAATTCATCCGAACAACAATGCGCTCCTTCTCCTCCTTCGGAACGAGATTGGCGCCTACACCGAACACAAAAAGAATATGACACATAAGAAAGGTGCATCCGAAAAGAACAACAGTTCACGGAGACTCACATTGAAGCTGCTCGCTGATCGTCCACAGCTCCCCCATCAAAAATTCCTCCCTAGCAGTGGCTCGCTCAGCCTTCGACTTCCACACGTCTGCGTGGCCTCGAATGCCGAGAATATCCTTCTCCAGGCTACGGACGCGGTCGCGAATAAAAACAAGTTGCGACGCATCATCCAATGATGGTCGTGGCTCAGGAGCAGTCGAAGTATCTACGGGAATCTCACCCGAAGGACCCTAAAGGCAAACAAGTAAGGAAATGAACATGACAAACATCACTGGTGGGAGATGGAAACATAACTTATATACATAAAGGCCACCACGTGGCATAAGTCAAGATTGTTCATCAACAAAAGCATACATCCCAAAAGGAAGAGGATATACTATCCTAAACTACAAAAAACAGAGCCTAGGCACCAGCATTTGGAGTGGCCTCAGAGCCAGACTGCCTTCTCTTGACCTCCTCCTGCTTCTTTGCCGCGTACTCCGCCAGCAGGTCAATGAGCTTCGACCCATAATGCTTACAACGGGAGGCGAAGAGAGCGAAAGCTACCTCTGAGCCATCGGCAGCCGTTGGCATCTGGGAGGTGATGTGCGGCAGGTCCAGCTCCGCCGGAGCGTCCTCCGATAGGGCATCCGCCAGCGCATCTACATCCTCAAGAGCAGTGCCCTTGGGGACGATCTCCTTGTAGAAGCGTCCGAGCACCCCCTTGAACTTCGACAAGGCGCCAGTAGTAGTACCGCAGCGGTCTTCAACCGCCGCGGTGGCATCATCCAGAGCATTTCCGTGCTCCAGCACACCGCGATAAAAAACGATGCTTGATGCATCTAAGACAAGAATAAAGGACCCGAATAAGAATTAGGACAAGGAACAGCCGAAGAAAGTACAAAGCCAGAGCAAGCAAAAGATACTCACCAGAGAAAGCTTTGGCCGCAGCCATCAGCCTGTTGTCCATCTCCTTCTCACGAGTGGCAGCCGCAGAAGCAAGCTGCTCCTCGCGATTGGCATACTCCTTCCGCAGATGCTCCTGGGCCTCAGCAGCATCGGCCACTTCCTTCTGCAGGCGCTCCTTCGCCTCCGCAGCATCCGCAGCTTTCTTCTCCGCTCGACCGAGGCTCTTTTCAAGAGCGTCTAGCCGGCGGAGAGCTGCATTATTCTCATCTACAAACATCAAGAACAAAGGATCAACAGAAGCAAAGATGAAGGGAACAGCCAAAGCAAACAAAAGGATGATCAAAATACGCACCTTGCAGTTGCCGCATGTCGGCCTCCAGCGCCAAATGCTGCTGGATAAGGAGATTAGCGCTATGCATTAAGGGATGCAAAACAAAAACAACACAACCATCAGAAAGGGCTCGGGGGCTACGCCCCACAAGAACAAAAAACGACCAACAGGTCATCCGAAAAAGGGCCCGAGGGCTCCCCCTACAAGATAAATATGAAAATTACTTACGTGCTCAGGTGGCGACTCCGAAGTTCCGCGTGCGGTCTTCTGAGTCACAACTACCCGAGCCTCTCGCTTGGAGGGGTTCGGCTCGTCGTCCTCAGAGTCGGCCACCACCTGAGAGGGATGAACCGTAGGCTTCGACTCCCCTACGGCCTCTTGAGTGCCCTCATTAAGAGAACCCTCCAAGGAGTGGCTACAAGGACAATATCGATCAAAACAAGAAGAAACATTGTGCACTGAATAAAGCGCAGCCAAAACTACTTACGAGTCAATGTCAGACAACTTGAAGATGGGTGGTGCCTTCTCCTTCTTCTTCTTCTTGGCCGGCGGCTGCGGCGCCATCGCTCGAAGGGGCACAGCCAGAAACGATGCGGAAGAAGCACCATGATCCTTGCCATGCCGCTTGAGGAAGGACGGGCCCCTCGGAGTTGGTGGGGGTAGACGCGTCCGACGATTCGCTCCGCGGTCGCTTTCGGGTCTACCCCTCGCTCGCCTCATGTACATTCGCAGTCGACGACTGAGCTGGAGGAAGCTCAGACTCGGATTCCACCTCCTCATTGTCTGGTGCCTCCCTATATTTCTCAGGCAGAGGGGGCATAGACCCCGTAACCTAGAGGCGCTGCAAGCAAAAATGGCAATAACATGAGAAACTGCAACAAACAAAAAACGCACGGAAATGTGCAACACGCACGAGAAAACTTCACCTTCGAAGCCCCTTTACTGGCGCTAAGAGGGGGAGTCTGCGACTCCCCTGGAAGGTCCTCACCAGCCTTGAACTTCAGCAGAGGACGGAGTTCCCTATCAAGATCACCCGAAGATAACTCTTCGGATGGCACTCTGGTTGGATTACTGGGGCCGGCGTAGAGAAACATCGAGTGCACCTTGGCCTAGAGCGGTTGCACCCGACGCTTGAGGAAGGTTCGGATGATGTCGACACCGTTGACCTCCTTGCCTGGCACCAGCTGAAGAGCCTCCACTCGCTTGGAGAGCCTCTCCACCTTTGCAACTTCGCCCTCCAAGATGTGGTTTTTCCACGATCTCTTCGGGCCAATCTTATGCTCGGAGTCGAAGGGGGCAAGACCAAATTGCTGGCCGTCCATCTTGAAACCACGAATGTAAAACCACTTACGACGCGAATACTGGACGGACTCGCAAATGGATAAGGAGAAAAATTGGACAAGAGGACGAAGGGATATGACGCAGCCGCCAAGCGGATAGACTCCGCTGGTGCCGGACTGCCTCTTCATGGAATAGAGCTTCCGGAAGAGGCCAAAGTGTGGCTCGATGCCGATCCAGCACTCGCAAAGTGTGATGAAGCACGCGATGTTAAGAAGATAATTGGGAGACAGATGATGAATCTGAATCCCATAGAGGAAAAGAAGCCCACGAAGGAAATCGTGGGCAGGAAGCGAAAAAACGCGAAGAATGAAGGCAACAAAGATCACCCGAAACCCTACAGGTGGGCGGGGGATTACCTCATCACCGGGGATCCTGACGTCCTCCTTGTTCTGCGGGATTAATCCCGCATCGCGCAGCTTGCGCAGATCGGTGTCACGCACCTTGGAGCGCCTCCACTTGTCGTCAGTGGTGCACGCAGGAGCGGCAACCTTCTTGCCATCGGCAGTGGCACTCGAGCCAGCTCCAGCAGCGCCCTTCCTCGACTTTCCCATGGCTCGGCGGTGAGTGCGGCGATGAGCGTGGAGAAACGATGAAGGAAATAAACGAAGAACGTCCGATGCGCAAGGGAGAGATATGTGTTGCTCGAGAAAATGGAGGCAATGGTGAAAGCAAATGGCAAGGGTGAAACAAAATCACTGTTTCCCCATGGGTATAAAAGGTGAGGACGACAAACAAGAACCGTTCATCCAGAAGCCCTAACATCCAAGACAGATCCAACCGTACACGTGTCAACACAGCAATGAATCGTCACTAGCACGCCGTCCACTACGCACGGAAACCGAGGAGACGCCGTAATTCTCGCCACGTCGCGCATGACTAGTGAACTCCAAGTCAGAAAGTGGGACCCACGTTCGTCCTATCACGTCATCTCTGGCGCCATAGACGGTTGACCTCACCGATCGTCAGCACTGACGTCAACAAGACCAACCTAGCAACGGTTGGAAACCTTCGGCTGATGAATCAAGTACTTACTCGAATCTATGATTCGAGCAACTACTCGAGGGATACTCCTATCAGGAGCGCTGGCTGCGCACCTGAGACATGGTTAAGGTACCGTACCTCTCATCTATCTTCGAGTCCTACATTGAGTCTACGACTCCACTAAGGACTCGGGGGCTACTCCCATAGGGAGGATTGTTCAAGCATCCAAAAAAATTATGTCCTTCGGACCTGAAGCTAAAAAATAACTGAACTAAAGTCTCTGCTCGAGTCTACGACTTGAACAGACACTCGGGGGCTACTCCCATAGGAAGCGCTGGCCGCGCACCCTATGATTTCTTCGAATGCTATCCTTTGGATCAAATACGACAAAAAACTTTTTTGGCAACTTTGCCCAAACCAACGCTAAGTGAGAAGCAATCTCCTTTGGCCACCCGAAACACCTCTGCGGTGACAAAAATTCGGATGCTGCATCCGTGACGCAAGGATAAGACCTACAGATACTATCTGATGGCCTGGTAACGCACCTCACTGCGCTCTGCTAGTAAAAAACCGTGTCAACAGGCGCGATGAAAAATCCTGACGGATGCGTTGGGTACATCTCTTAAATAATCACTAGGATTCGACTCCTATAAGACCTCAACAGCTTGAGTCGAATTACACCAGCATTCGTTGCGGATTCGAGTCCAGGGACTCGAATCTGAAGAAGATCGTGTTGTTTTGTACTATGACAGTTAACTGGCCCTGACCCTTCATGAGAGTCAGGCACACGCATCAACAATCCCTACGAACTAAATTATTTGCTCTTGTAAACAGGTGTAAAGCTGCACCCGAAAGACTGAAGAGTCTTCAGCCGAATCTATGATTCGACTGAGAACTCGGGGGCTACTGACATGGTTATACTCCACAGGTACACAACGTTAGCATACCTGGTCCAGTCCAAGGGAGTCCCAGGATAGGATACACGGCCTGATAAGATTTCGGGTGGCCTAAGCACATGACGCCTTCGGATCCTTGGAGAACAAGACTAGAATAGATAGAATTTTAAAGGGGCAAACCCTAATCTGTAACCGACTCGACCTACACCCGGGACCAGCCTATCTATATAAAGGCTAGGAGGGAACGACGAGGAGGATAATACTCACCTCATACACACCTCACGCCAGATTACATCTGCGCACCCCTGTAACCTTCGGTTTCGCCATAATCAAGAGCAGACAAGCAGGAGTAGGGTTTTCCCTCTGGGGGCCTGAACCTGGGTAAACTTCGTGTCCCCGTGTTGCTTGTTTGCTAACCGTTCCGTGATCTCCAGCATCCCCATCTTCTCCAAAACCCAAGTCCATAACAATGGGTATTGACGAGTCGAAACCTCGTCAATTGCTATAAGCGGTTGCGGAGGAGATAACATTTATGGATACACTGCCCACATATAATTATCTTGCTCTAACGATTATGTGCATACTTTTTTATTATCTATTATTCCCATCAGATGTTTTGCATAGCTACTGGTGAAAACCAAAGACCCTAGGCCCTCTCTCTCCATCATCAACAACAACAAAAAGATCGCAAACTCTTGGTCCGGTGAAAACGCAATAGGAATTCTAAAACTCTCGAAGGTCTATTTAAGTAATCTCACTTTGCATTCTGCTTCCTGAGGATTCGATAAACCTATGTCTACTAGGGAAAAAGAGCTATACTACATCTGTAATCCGGATCGAAGGTGTCAACCCTTTTTATGGCGCCATTGCCGGGGAAGCAATAGCTACCCTGGTGAGGTTAGTAGGAACCTTGCTAGTTTTAATTATCGTTTTTAATTTTGTTAGATTGCTTTCAGTCTTTATTTGAAAAACCAAAAAAATTAGTTAGTCTTTTAATTCTTGTTTTATCATCATTAGTACTTGTTTAAGAAAATAAAAAAACATAGGAAGTAGGCTGAAAATAAGTTTGGGGAGTTTGCAACTCCTAACAATGATTATTTGCGTACTCCTATTACTCAGCCAACAATTGCTGCTGAAGGTTATGAAATTAAGCCTCACTATTTAAGTTTGGTTCAACAGAATAACACATGGAACATTGTTACGTACAAGATGCTCCTAGGTTCTTAGGGATGCCTCCTCGTAACTCAAAGATTATATGGAATATGTTGGGCATCTCATGAGATGCTATGGAATATGCTGAAGAGATAAGACTGATGACTCACTACAGGACAAGCCAAAGGACAGACATGACCTGGCATGGCCCCATTACCCAGCTCATGAACACTACATGTGGGACATGCCTTGTCCCTTGGGCACTCCTTTATAAGGAGAACCATGGGAATCGTTACCAGAGAGACCCCTGTAAGGCGCCTCCCTCTTAGATAACGTACGAGCACTTCTCCTTCTTCCTCCGACTCTTCTAGAGAATGCCGATAGAGGCATACAGAGCTCAACTCAAGGAGCACCAATGTAACTACAATAACTAGCCATGTTATATGAGATCTAGATGTAGGAGTAGATGTTTTATCTCACTAGGAGAGCCTCGAACCTGGGTATATTATGTTCTTGCCACTGTTCTTCTGTATGCAGTCTTCACTGCATCATCCTGAAGGGAATATGCCCTAAGAGGCAATAATAAAGTGTTTATTATGTGTATTCCAAGTATATGATAGATTTTTATTTTGCATGCTATAATTGTATTAATATGGAAACATTAATACATGTGTGTTTAATAAACAAACAGAAAGTTACTAGTTATGCCTCTCTCATAAACTAGCTCGTTGATTAACAAGATGATCAAGGTTTCCTGATCATAGACATTGGATGTTGTTAATAACGACATCACAACATTAGTGTAATGGTGTGATGAACATTCATCCGAAGTATAGCATTACGATCAAAGTCATTGAGTTTATATTGCTATAACAACTTACGGAGTGATCCTAATCCTTAGACCATGAGATCATGTCAATCACTAACACCGGAAGAGTTTCTTGATAACATCAAACGTCACACCATAACAAGGTGATTATAAAGATGGATTCAGAACTAATAAAGTGTTATGTTGAGGCTCATGGATCGAGAGTGGAATTTGTTCATCCCGATGACGGATAGATATACTCTGGGCCCTCTCAGTGATATCACATTGATTAGCTTGCAAGCAAGTGATTTGATCACTAGAATGTTATATCACGGGAACGAGAAAAGAGTGCATGTCGGTAATGAGATCAAACTAGGTATGGAGATACCGATGATCGAATCTCGGACATGTAATATATCGTGAAACAAAGGGTTTAAGATACTAGCGTAAAAGGTTCCGACGATCACAAGAAAGTCATCGTTGAATGTGTGGGAGTCAGTATGGGTCTCTATATCCTGCTTCTGATTATTGATCCGAGAGGGGTCTCGATCATGTCCGCATTATTCACGAACCGTAGGGTGACACACTTAAGAGACACCGACATCCAATTGGATCAAAAGTTTCATGCCGAAAGAATGAACAAGCGCATGAATTTATTTCACTAGATACCGAAACAGGTTTTCAGGTGAAATTGCATAAAGTGGTTATGCATGTGAAATAGAATTCTAGCAAGGGGTTATTTGTGAATGTTTGTCATTCAATTAATTGACAAAATTCTGAATAAAATAAAAGAGTTTTATTTAATGAGAGTTTGCATTAAATTTGGTGGAAATTTAATGGCATGTTTGAGTGGGATTTTGAGTGGAGGGAATTTAAAGGAATTTTGTGAGTGGAGTGTCCACCCACATGAAGAGGGGAGGGCAAGGGGGCAGCCCCCATGCGCCGGCCACCCCCTTAGGGTCCCCCTCCTCCTATAAAAAGGCACCCCTCTCCTCACTTCTCACTCACACCTCCTCGTGAAGGATCTCTCTCCCCCTCTAGAATTTATCCCCCATGGTCTCGGACTAGCGAGATACATGTTCCCGGTGGCTATTCGGCAAGAAAGAGTTGTGCTTCCGCTGCATCGCTGGAGCGAGGAGGCGGAGGTTGCTCGGTGCCTCGAACGTGTGTGCAAGCACGGATGCGCTGCTGATTTGCGGCGCTAGGACTTCCTCTCGATCTTGAGATCGGCAAGAGATCGTCTACATCAACCACGAGTTGAACTCGTTAAGCTTTGTCGGTCTTCAAGGGTATGTTCTCTACGGATATACATCCGCCCGTTGTTTGTATCTAATAGATAGATCTTGGTACATAGTTCACATCGTAGGAAAATTTTTGTTTTCTATGCTGCGAACCCTACAGTGGTATCAGAGCCGGATCTATGCGTAGATGCTTTACACGGGTAGTACACATATGAGTATGTGTGCGATGATGATCATGTTGTTGCTCCTTTGTTGTAATTTTGGATATTGGTGGCATAGTGGGATGAAGCGGCCCGGATAAACTTTACATGTCCTCGCACATGAGACATGTTCCAAGCTTGACATGCAACTAGTTTGCATAAGTGGCTAGCGGGTGTCTGTCTCTCCTACTATAGTCAATATCTATTTTGCAAACGAGTTGTCAACAATTTTGTTATCCTCGTTGTGCTTCATGTTCGTAGGTAAGAACGGTTCTATCTCGAAAGCCCTAAGCCACGTAAAACTTGCAATGGATAAATTAGAGGCGTCTAGTTTAAATTGTTGCTGGGCTAGTGTTATGATATGGTAATGTTGTAAGTAGAAGTATGAGATGATACTCTTACAACACACATAGCGTGTAAACTCCATAGACCTTGGATTTACACATATAGGTATGATAGTGATCATACCACGGTGCACATGATAGAGATCATATGCGGGAACCATATCATTTCACTAATAAACATGTGATGTTTGATAGCATCTTATATTGCTTGTTTAGCGCTTTGTTAGCATAATAAGATGATCCCTCATTTAAATATCAAGATAAGAATGTGTTCTTCCTTTAGTATGCACGATTATGTTTCGTCGCTCCAAGACATCACGTGATGATCAGGTGTTCTTGGATCCACGACCATATTTCGGGTGTAAAACAGTTACACACGTGAATACTAAGGTTCTAACTTGGCGAGCCTAGCATGTACATACATGGCCTCGGAACACGGACCGAAAGGTTAAGAATGAGTCATATAGTTGATATGATGCCCATTTGATGCTCGCCTTTGAAGCTATACCGACTCACGTGATGATCGGACTTGGTATATTGGATTTGGTTCATGTAATCACCAAAAAGGCACGAGGGATGTCGTTTTTGAGTGGGAGTTCATTTGTAATATGGATTAGTTGAACTCAATCTATCATACACTTAGTCTAAACTTTACAAATTCTGTTGTAGATGGCACCACCTGCTTTTAATTTCAATGTGTTCATGGAGAAAGAGAAACTAGCAACGAACGGTAGCAACTTTACCGAATGGGCCATGAATTTGAGGATTCTCCTCTCTGCTGCACAAAAGCAATACGTGCTAGAAGCGCCACTAGGCCCCCACCTCTTGATGATGCCCCTGACGAGGAAAAGAATGTCTATCAAACTCGTCAGGAGGACCACAACTTAGTTCATTACGGCATATTGTATGGGCTAGAGCCGGAACTTCGAAAGAGTTTCGACAACGGCAATGCATTTGATACAGTGGGTGAGTTGAAAATGATTTTCGACACACATGCTGCTGTAGAGAGCTACAACGCTTCACAAAAGTTCTTTAGCTGCATGATGGAAGAGCACAACTCCGTTAGTGGGCATGTACTCAAGATGTCAGGTTACGCCGATAAGCTTGTGTCCTTGGGAATAACGATTCCCATTGACTTAGGCATCCATCGTGTTCTGCAGTCTCTGCCACCTAGCTATAAGAGCTTTGTGATGAACTATAATATGCAAGGCATGAAGAAGTCTCTCTCCGAGCTTCTCTCAATGCTTAAAACTGCAGAAGTGGAGATCAAAAAGGAACATCAAGTGTTGATGATCAATAGGAACATTGGTTTCAAGAAAGACAAGAAGGGAAAACGGAAGGGTAGTAAGGGCGGCAAGCCTGTTGCCGTGCCTGAAAAGAAACCCCGAGTTGGACCTAAGTCTGATACCGAGTGCTACTATTGTAAGGGATCGCCATCGAAGCTTAATCGCCCCAAGTATTTGGCGGACAAGAAGGCCGCAAGGCAAACAAAGGTATATATGATATACATGTTATTGATGTGTACTTGACTAGTGCTCGCAGAGCACTGGGTATTTGATACCGGTTCGGTTGCTAATATTTGTAACTCGAATCGTGGTCATGAACAAGCGACCGCTAGCAAGGGTGAGGTCAAGATGCGTGTCGGCAATGGATCAAGCGTTGATGTGATCGCCGGAACGCGCCTCTCCACTTGCCGGGATTAGTTATAAACTTGAATAATTGTTATCTGGTGCCTGCACTGAGCATGAACATTGTATCTGGCTCGTGTTTGATGCGCAGTGGTTATTCATTTAAACCGAGAACAATGGTTGTTCCATTTATATGGATGAAATCTTTTATGGTCATGCACCGATGATGAATGGTTTATTTCTATTAGATCTCGACGATAATGTTACACATATTCATAATGTTGATGCTAAAAGGATTAAACTTAATGATGATATATCCGCATATATGTGGCACTGCCGTCTAGGTCATATTGGCGTTAAACGCATGAAGAAGGTCCATTCAGATGGACTTTTGGAATCACTTGATTTTGAATCATTTGATACATGTGAGCCATGCCTTATGGGCAAGATGACTAGAACGCCTTTTTCCGGTTCAATGGAACGGGCGACAGATTTATTGGAAATCATACATTCTGATGTATGTGGTCCAATGAGTGTGTCGTCGCGGGGTGGATATCGTTATTTTGTTACTTTCACGGATGATTTGAGTAGATACGGTTATATCTACTTGATGAAACACAAGTCTGAAACCTTTGAAAAGTTTAAGGAATTTTAGAATGAAGTGGAAAATCATCGTAATAGAAAGATCAAATTTCTACGGTCCGACCGTGGAGGTGAGTATCTAAGTTACGAGTTTAGCACTCACATGAAAGAGTGTGGAATTGTTTCACAACTCACGCTGCCAAACACCACAAATGAAATGGTGTGTCGGAACGTCGAATCGCATTTTATTAGATATGGTTCGATCTATGATGTCTCTAACGGACTTGCCGTTGTCATTTTGGGGTTATGCACTAGAAGCTGCTGCATTCACTTTAAATCGGCACCATCTAAATCCGTTGAAAAGACACCGTATGAATTGTGGTTTGGAAACAAACCTAAGTCATTTTTCTTAAAGTTTGGGGATGCTATGTTTATGTGAAGAAACTTCAACCGGATAAACTCGAACCCAAAGCGAAAAATGCGTCTTCATAGGATACCCTAAGGAAACTATTGGGTATTCCTTCTATCACAGATCCGAGGGCAAGGTTTTGTTGTTAAGAATGGATCCTTTCTAGAGAAAGAGTTTCATGAAAGGTGTGAGTAGTCGGAAGGTAGAACTCGAAGAGGTTATTGAACCTTCTCTTCAAAGTATGGCGAGTAGCGCAGCGCCGGAAGTTATTCCGGAGTTGGCTCCACCTGTTGAAGAGGGAACTAATGATAATGATCATGAAACTCCGAAAGAGAGTACTATCGAACCTCGCAGGTCAAGCAGGACGTGCAGCCCCGAGTCAGATGGAAATCCTGTCATGAATTTCATGGTTGATGAAAATGATGACCCTGCGACGTATGAAGAAGCGATGATGAGCCCGGATTCCAGCAAATGGTTAGAAGCCATGAAATCCGAGATGGAATCCATGTATGAAAATCAAGTTTGGAACTTGGTGGAATTACCTCATGACCGAAAGGCCATGGAGAACAAATGGATTTTCAAAAGGAAAACTGATGTTGATGGTAATGTGACCGTCTATAAAGCTCGACTTGTCGCAAAGGGGTTTCGACAAATTCAAGGAGTTGACTACGATGAGACATTCTCTCCCATAGCGATGCTAAAGTCAGTTAGGATTATGTTAGCAATTGTTGCATATTTCGATTATAAGATATGGCAGATGGATGTCAAAACCGCGTTTCTCAATGGTAATATTGAAGAAGAGTTGTATATGATACAACCAAAGGGTTTTGTCGATCCTAAGGATGCTAACAAGGTGTGCAAGCTTTAGCGATCCATCTATGGATTGAAGCAAGCATCACGAAGTTGGAATCTCCGCTTTGATGAGGTGATCAAAGAGTTTGGATTTGTCCAAACTTATGGAGAAGCTTGTATTTACAAGAAAGTGAGTGGGAGCAATGTGGCATTTCTGATATTATATGTGGATGACATATTATTGATCGGAAATGATATAGATCTTTTAAACAGTGTTAAAAGTTATCTAAACAGCAAATTTTCAATGAAGGACCTAGGTGAAGCGTCATACATATTAGGCATAAAGATCTATAGAGATAGATCTAGGCACCTAATAGGGCTATCGCAAAGTACATACCTTGATAAGATTTTAAAAAAGTTTAAAATGGACGGAAGTAAGAAGGGGTTCTTACCTATGTTGCAAGGCAAGACATTGAGTAAGACTCAAAGTCCGGCTTCGGCGGAAGAAAGAGAGATAATGGACAAAGTCCCCTATGCTTCAGCCATAGGCTCTATAATGTACGCCATGCTATGTACAATACTGGATGTGGCACATGCTATTAGTTTGACTAGTAGGTACCAATCGGATCCAGGTTCGGAACACTGGATAGCGGTCAAGAGTATCCTTAAGTACTTACGAAGAACTAAGGATATGTTTCTTGTATATGGAGGTGAAGAAGAGCTCGTTGCTAAGTGTTATGTTGACGCTAGCTTTGACACCGATCCAGATGACTCTAAGTCTCAATCTGGATACATATTTCTCATGAATGACGGAGCGGTTAGTTGGAGGAGCTCCAAACAACCTGTGGTAGCGGGATCAACAACGGAGGACGAATATGTTGTTGCTTTAGAAGCGTCTCAGGAAGCAGTTTGGATGAAGGAGTTCATATCCGAACTAGGAGTGGTTGCAAACGCGTTGGACCCAATGGTGATCTATTGTGACAACAATGGTTCCATTTCCAATGCCAAAGAACCAAGGTCTCACAAGCATTCCAAGCATATTAAGCGCCGGTTTCACTCCATCCGCGAGCATGTCAAGGATGGAGATATAAAGATTTGTAAAGTACATACAGATCTCAATGTAGCAGATCCATTGACTAAAACTCTCCCTAGAGCAAAACATGATCAACACCAGAACTCAGTGGGTGTTAGATTTATCACTATGTAACTAGATTATTGTCTCTAGTGCAAGTGGGAGACTGAAGGGAATATGCCCTGAGAGGCAATAATAAAGTGTTTATTATGTGTATTCCAAGTATATGATATATGTTTATTTTGCATGCTATAATTGTATTGATACGGAAACATTAATACATGTGTGTTTAATAAACAAACAGAAAGTTCCTAGTTATGCCTCTCTCATAAACTAGCTCGTTGATTAACAAGATGATCAAGGTTTCCTGATCATGGACATTGGATGTTGTTAATAACGGGATCACAACATTAGTGTAATGGTGTGATGAACATTCATCCGAAGTATAGCATTATGATCAAAGTTATTGAGTTTATATTGCTATAACAACTTACGAAGTGATCCTAATCCTTAGACCATGAGATCATGTCAATCACTAACACCGGAAGAGTTTCTTGATAACATCAAACGTCACACCGTAACAGGTGATTATAAAGATGGATTCGAACTAATAAAGTGTTATGTTGCGGCTCATGGATAGAGTGGAATTTGTTCATCCCGATGAGATAGATATACTCTGGGCCCTCTCGGTGATATCACATTGATTAGCTTGCAAGCAAGTGATTTGATCACTAGAATGTTATATCAGGAACGAGAAAGAGTGCATGTCGATATGAGATCAAACTAGGTATGGAGATACCGATGATCGAATCTCGGACATGTAATATATCGTGAAACAAAGGGTTTAAGATACTAGCGTAAATGGTTCCGACGATCACAAGAAAGTCATCGTTGAATGTGTGGGAGTCGGTATGGGTCTCCAGATCCCGCTTCTGATTATTGATCCGAGAGGGGTCTCGATCATGTCCGCATTATTCACGAACCGTAGGGTGACACACTTAAGAGACACCGACATCCAATTGGATCAAAAGTTTCATGCCGAAAGAATGAACAAGCGCATGAATTTATTTCACTAGATACCGAAACAGGTTTTCGGGTGAAATTGCATAAAGTGGTTATGCATGTGAAATATAATTCTAGCAAGGGGTTATTTGTGACTGTTTGTCATTAAAGTAATTGAAAAAGTTCTGAATAAAATAAAAGGGTTTTATTTAATGAGAGTTTGCATTAAATTTGGTGGAAATTTAATGGCATGTTTGAGTGGGATTTTGAGTGGAGGGAATTTAAAGGAATTTTGTGAGTGGAGTGTCCACCCACATGAAGAGGGAGGAGGGCAGCCCCATGCGCCGGCCACCCCCTTAGGGTCCCCCTCCTCCTATAAAAAGGCACCCCTCTCCTCACTTCTCACTCACACCTCCTCGTGAAGGATCTCTCTCCCCCTCTAGAATTTATCCCCCATGGTCTCGGACTAGCGAGATACATGTTCCCGGTGGCTATTCGGCAAGAAAGAGTTGTGCTTCCGCTGCATCGCTGGAGCGAGGAGGCGGAGGTTGCTCGGTGCCTCGAACGTATGTGCGAGCACGGATGCGCTGCTGATTTGCGGCGCTAGGACTTCCTCTCGATCTTGAGATCGGCAAGAGATCGTCTACATCAACCACGAGTTAAACTTGTTAAGCTTTGTCGGTCTTCAAGGGTATGTTCTCTACGGATATACATCCGCCCGTTGTTTGTATCTAATAGATAGATCTTGGTACATAGTTCACATCGTAGGAAATTTTTTGTTTTCTATGCTGCGAACCCTACACATCCCTCCCTAGATTCCTCCAGTGTCCATCGGATCCAACTTTAGCGTATACCTGGCATCTACCATGGCACCACCACGACATGCCCCTTTTTGCGAATGCAAAATTCCTCTTCTATCCATGGTCTAGAAACAAGAATCCGAGGAGCACTGTGATAATAGAGGGGTATAGGTGGTAAATGTCTGTCATCCCACCTATACCCCCATCGCCTCCTTGTTGCCCTTCCTCAAAATTTACCCGCCCACCCCCTCCGACCTCCACCTTCCTCCACCTGCTTCACTGTTGGGCCTCTCTTCCATACCGGAGCTCCTTCACCGCTGGTGCTCTCTTCCACACGGGAGCTTCTTTACCTCCTTTGTTGTCCATGCACTGGATCCACCTCTTGCCGCTCTCGTCCATCGACCCCGCGTCATGGACATCGAAACTATTTTTTGGTAACAGAACTTGATTATTGTGGTAATTGATTCCTTTAAAAATATTTGGTTCAGTTTATCTGTAAAAAAGTCCCTTGGAAACAGATCGCACTATCGTTTAAACCTGATACCGGCCACCCCTCTCTGATAACAGATGGGGTTGAGCCGATTCCCTCCCGTGACCTCACCTCGTCTCCTCCTCCAACCACCGAGTCCCGTGAGTCGGTGCCTTGGCCGAGCAGCCTGAGACATGGCCCATCTCGATTCCCTCTCCTTCACCAGCAGAGGCGACATGCGTCATGGGAGGAAGAACTGGGTCAATCGATCCCAAGCTTGAAGCATGTACTACTTATTCTCTGGATTCCTTCTCCTCCCCATTCTGGCCGTTGTCTTGGATCCCTCTCTGCTTCTAGATCTTTGTTTGGATTGGGTCTTTTTTCTCTTGGGATTTCATGGAGTTCCTAATCTAGTAGAGAAAAAGAAGCCATGTTGTGTCCTTTCCGTTACCACTACGAACGCAGCAAACATATTTGGTAATTTTCCATTCCATTTCCATTACCGTCTGTGATTTGATTCCTCTATCATTTACGTTACAGAACTGAACCAAATTGTAAATGTCATGCCTTAATGTATAGAAAGGACAATGGAGTACAAGGACTAGAGTTTGAGCTGCTCGACTCGGATTCTACTGGTAGATTAACCAAGAGCCGCACCCTCTTGAGAACGAACTACTGCCGATCTAAACGAGCTACTGTAAGTTTATACTTACTTAAATAATATCTACTTTATATAATACGTGTGTCTCTTGTTCTTTGTTTTAACCTCTTTCACCATGTTTTACTAGGCTGTAGTTAAAACCAAGGAGTCCTCGAAAGGCGGGACTGAAAGCTGTGGTCCCTCTTCCCATTCATCCTTCCATTGCATTTTTGAAGCAAAAAAATTACTTAATAGTCCACCTAGAATAACTCCTGCAAGTGATAAATATATAAAGGTTGTATTACATGCAGAAAGAAAGGGTGTAACTGCTCATACATCTATAGATGAAATGTTGAAGAAGAGAACAGATGGTACGATGAAGCGCATTGCCATGTACCGATCTCTTATTGATGATACCAACTCAACGTAATATTTTACAATGCAGATATTGTCTAATGACCTGTTGTAGTAAACTTTTATCATTGTATAATAATTACTTTAAATTTATCATATTTATTAATCGACGTTTTGACATTCCTGTGCTGTTATGAAAAAGCCTCGGTGCTGCCAAAAAGGCCGAAATAGTAACATGTTGAACAGTGAAAGGCCAGAATAGTAACATTGCCGAAAAATGGAAGTCCGTGAACGGTGAACCATGGACGGGCTCCAATGAATAGTAAAGGTCCTGAACAGTAAAAGACCAGAACAATAACAAGCCATAACCGTAATGGCCCTGAATAGTTAAAGGCCATAATAGTAAAAGTCCTGAACAGTAAAAGGGCAGAATAGTAACATGCCAGAATCAAAACGGGCTAGAATAGTGACAGGAGAGAACAATAACATAATAGAAGAATGAAAGGCCAGATTGTTAGAAGGCATAAACAGTAACATGCCTTCCAACAAAAGGCGATGTGCTTTATGCACAGTGACAGGCCTTCGAAAGGCTTGGACAGTATCAGAGCGACGTGGCGCATGCCGCTAATGGACGACACAACGTTGGAATAAGGTGATCCTTATGTAGGCCTAAATAGTAACAAACTGAAAAGTTAATAGGCCGTAGCTGGACTGCAAAGTGATGGGCCCACTTCAAACAGTGCTGGCTTCTAGTAGGCAAAAATAGTAATAGGCCATTTTCTTATTGGGCTTTTCTAATAGGCCGATCCACTTAATAATTAGCAGGCCTTGATTGGGCCAGGCTTCTACCACAGTTTTTGTGGCCGCTATTGGTGGTAACTGATCATTAATGGAGTTTACCACATGGCATTTTGCATGATATCAACAGTCAACGGGACTGGCATAGCACTACGACGACACAAATTTTCGTGACTGAAGGGTGTGATCCGCCACAGTCGCTAAAATACCGTGGTAGATTCTTTGGTGACGAGGCTTTTATCACAGAAGCCATCCATTGTAGAATACTTTTTAACCACGAAAAACGTGCCTTCAACCATGAAAATTGTCCATTGTAAAAGCCAACTTTTCTTGTAGTGAGGGTAGAGATGCAACCGGGGATTGCTCTGGCGATGTTTTCCCTCCAATCTTCGTTGGTTCTACCTCTGTTTTGGTGTTTCTATGTTTCTTCTCCGCCTCTTCTGATATCGTGAAGGCGGCTTTATTTATAGGATTTTTAGGTCAAAATACGAACTATGAGATCAAGTCAGATGGTTGCAGACATTCGAGGGGGCAGAACCCCTAGGTAGCATGGTCATGGCCTTGCTTGCGCCATCTAGGCTCTCTCGATCCTCGTGGCTTCTCTCTTCTGGTCCAAAAGCTCTAGGTCTTCATCTTTGATTAAAAATACTCCACGAGAAGTCCTAGGTATGTTTGACTATGTTAAGGTCCCTGAAACTTAATAATACACAAAAAGGTTTTTCTATTCTGTGGAGTTATAACCCAAACAAAGGGGCATTATTAAATCTCCAAATCTCCAAAAATCAAATGTAAAACATGGATATAACAGTAGATAACATGCAAATATATTGGAATATGTGAATATAAACTATAAAGTTCATGGTACATTTTACATGCATCAGAGGCGTCTGAACATATTTGAAATACACCACCGTGTCGATTCTTGCTACATGTATGATGACCTTCTCCATAACTCTGACTTAAACCCTATTCATAATACTCTCCCATGCGACCATGTTGCTCGAGATACATGCTATTCTCTCGTAGTTTGATGAGAACAACAAACATGTGGTCTCTCATTGTTTTTTCCTAAGGTTTGAAGTCTCGAGAAAATATGTGAAGAAGTTGATAGAGAGAATGAATGCACTGTTTAAGGCTAGGCAGTAAGGTGTGGCGGCATGGGTGAGACACAATTAAGGGTTTGGGTTGCTCTATGTCATAGATTAATGGGCCTTATGGGCCACAAGATTTACTAGACCACCATTACAAACCCACCTGGGATCTATTCCTCAGAAATCCTTACCCTGGATAGTCTTGCATTCATGATGTAGTGTCTCATCTCAGATGGTTGTGTAATAGCCCTATTCATGACAGATTTTTCTGGTCCATCTCGAATGCAATGTTTGTATAACAATAATACTCTCCGTTATCAGCTCAAAACTGGAGGGAAAATCGATTTTCTTTCATAACCAAGGATTGCCTCATTGGATACTAAAGACGGTTGTAGCTCTTCTGCACTACTTCTCAGATGGCAAGTTCAAACACTCAATACAATGGATACTTTTCTTATGGGAGCCCAACGAGAAAACGGCAATCACCAACAATTTATTCTAAGAGAAACCGACTTCGTCCATCGTTTTGAAGAATGGCACCCCACTTTGAATTAATATTATAATTCATATAGTATATAATGATTTCCTTAGGGACATCCCTATGATAGCAAGACATATGTGGTGAATATAACAATCTTTAAGCTCCACGACTTAACTTTTTAGACACTATGTTGGTACGATGCATATTTGTGATGTGACTTGTGAGTGCATGTATGTGTTCATGTGTTATACACTTATGTACTACTCCGTATCGGTAAATTAATGAAAATTGATTTCATTTACTACCCTTTCTGTTTCACAAACTCTACCCCGCATGCATACCTATTAGAGTTACTAATCTGAAACTAGCCGGCGGGTTTTTTTTTAGGAAAAAATGATTTACGCATTAGCTAAATATAGTTATTAATTTGAAACTAGCCGCTCACGCCGGGGGTTTATTTAGAGGTTTCATAAGAACAATGATTTACACATTAGCTAAATATATATTGACGCCCTGACCGCCGTACGTACCCCTTCCTTCCCAGTACAGGTAGTACCTGAGCCATATATGGGCCAAACAAAAAGAGGTCTACATTGCTCGACCGTAGTACTGAAGCCCACTCTGGCCGAAGTGCATTGACTGATAGTTAATTTCCTACTGTCATTTTCTCAGATTTCACTGGTTGTTGCTTGTTCTTCCTGTTCCAGATTTTATGCATGGCGGCACACATATGTCTATACATAGTACACTGAGAACTACACATACAAGTATATATATATATAAAAGTCTGTACAAAACTTACAAATTAGTTCCTCAGTTTAATAATCCGGTGATATTATAGGAGCTGTGATCGGGTACTAGCTAGCTTGATATTTTGAAGAGGGTCTAAGGGTATATCTGGTAGGTTTAGTAAAGTAGTCAAACTTTTTTGCTTGCTTTTCCTACATCGACACCACATATATTCTATTAGCGCCGAGTGTATCACCAATATACTGACTATTTTTAAAATTTGACAAAATACATACTGCGATTAAAATATTTGCAACAACAGATATACTGATATACATATGAGTTAAAAATCTGGATGTGCATATTGGGGATCAACGTTTTCAAATATTTATAGCATGCATTCTAGCTTGAAAATCTACAGCAGGAAGCATCGAGTCCATTCTTTGCACCACATCTTGTTTGTATGGGCCGTCATAGTGTATATGAAATTATCATGTCTATTCTATCTAGGTGGATAAGCTAGATAGATAATAGGTTTCTTCGTGGAAATTCCAAAGCTTTGTAAGTCCCACAAAGGAAAAATTACACTGTAATTAACTATTCAAGTCCTTACCAATGAACTTAGCTACTGATTCAAACGAGTCTTATTACTTAATCACATAGTGCTTCATATAGTGTTCATCAATTCATGCCTTATTTTATGCATTCAATAATTGTTTGCCAACGGTAATATGCTTACTATGTTTGATGCAAGTCAGGTAATACGCAAAGAATGCTAAAACATCAATAACCAAACAATCACAACATTGCAAAACTGTTATTAAATCCTTAAGAGCATGGACTCATAGCATCAAAATTGTACAACGGTTTGTGAGCCATGGGCTATCACCATAAACAAAATACTAATGAAACATCCTACCCCAAAATAAGTGTGATTCCACACTAGAGTTACCTCGGGATCCAATATGATCATAAGTAGAATGGACATACTTAACAATTTATTTTACATATCAGATGATACCCATATCACATTTAACATATTAATTGTTTCCAACTTCCCATAACTAAATTAAGAAAAGCAAGCACACGTTCACTTTATGGGATTTGCGGTATCTTATAGACATCCTACCACCTATATAGGGTTAAAATAGTTATTTCTAATTAAATGTGAACTATGTTCCAATATACTCATATTCAAGTATACGACATACCTAACATACATCACACTTTTGTACATCGAATAATTTGTTGTTTTGTTGCATTCAATCTTCAAGCATTCATATTTTCCATATTACTTCATGGAACCACGTTGGTGGGTGAACTAGTTTGTGCATGCAATAATCAAACATAATCGTACACCTCGTCAATTTTTCTAACCATTTTTATTACATAAAATTAAGAATTTAAGGTACACAAAACAAGTGATTCAAAGTAATAGATACTTATTCGCTATCATAGCATGGACTTTAGAAGCTATATGCACACATAGGAGTCATAGAAATTAGCATGCTGTAATCTTGCCCCCATAGGAGTTAAGAAGTTCAGAGTTTTGGGGAAAGGTTTAAATTTTTGAGTGATTTGTGCAAACAAGGTGTTGATGTATAGTTAATGCATTGTAGAAACTAATTCATCAAAAATGATCATGCCATGCTAAATTTGTATATATTAAGTTGATCCACACTTCCAAAATATAGTAATAATATACTCTTGTACAACGATCAATATCGTATATACTTAGAAGCAGGTTGCAATCTAAATTAAGGAAAAGTTGAGAGCAAATCAATGCATACACTGATCTATACAACTACTAATTAGTTGTTTCTAACCATTGCAATCAGTACTAGATACAGTAGTAACCCATCAATTCGACCACCAATCACGCAACAGTGGCTGACACAAGCATATGTGTATATATAGAACAATGCGTATGCTAGTTTGATGCATAAAATGAGAGGGACTGGCTCGCCAATGCAAGCAGTGGGAGTCTGAGAAGAGGATAGTACGAAAGGCTCAAATCGAATCAATGCAATTTTGGCAAGAGATTTTTAGCTAGCGAGCTGCTAGCAGCACACACAGTCGACCAATGTACCATCTCCTTATTTGGCATCAAGCTAGCCCCAGTATACGGCTCACTACACAGAGAGGGACGGGACGTACATGCAACTGTTCGGCGGTTTGACCCGATCTGGAGCTTCTTCATGTAGACAGCTAGCGAGCCGGCAGCCGGCTGCAGGCGCAATAGGAACGACAGTGCTCGCCGTCCTTGCGAGCTGCATGCCTGCCACCGTCGCGCACGGTGCACAGTAGTGCCCGTGCGAACCGTACCTGGCCACCGCGCGCGCCCGGCCCGGAGCTCGATGGAGCATTTGCTGGTGCAGTGCGGCGCCGGAAAGGAAGCGGAACGCAACAGGAATCAGAACAAGAAGGAACCCAGCGCCAAGGGACATCTCTGGCGGCGGAAATAACATGCCGATCGGCGTCCCTTTGGTTTCAAAATTAATGGAGTGGGCTTGCTGAGCAAGGGGAGACATCATAGAGAGGGAGATCGGCAGATGCAATGCACTTTCTCGATCGGTCGATTGTGTGTGGCTTAGACGACATCGCGCACACTCTCTCTAGACTTTGAGGGACATGCTACGTACTACCATTTTTGCACATCGTCATGAATAGCCAGAAGCAATTAACAAGGCATATATGTGGGGGACGATTCAAGACTCAATGGCGGCATTCACTTACTCCCAAGAAAAAAATCAACACAAAAATTAAGGGAGAGAAAGCTTGGTACGTAAAGCAGAAGCAAATACAGTAACTAGGAGCAAATGTAACAATGACGAATCATTCAGGGTCTGAATATCAGCTACTCCAGATCTTAATAAGCTCGGCAGAATGGTAACAAACAATGCATGCACGCACGCAGAAGCAATTAATCGATGGAGATCGACCTACATAAAATATATGCTCGTCAGTCCGGCATACCAACCAGAGATGGGCACGTGCGCACGTACGTAGGTGTACTGCTAGATCCTCCTCAGCAGACCGCGCCGGCGGACGGCGGCGGCGGTGGAGGCGGAGGCTGGTGGCTGCTGCCGCTTCCGCTCGCGTCGCCCCCGGGCGCCGGTTTCTTGCGCTTCTTCTTCTCGTAGCTGACGCCGCGCGCGCGGGCCTGGTGCTCGCGGACCTCGCGGAGGAAGAGGCGGACCGCGCGTGCGGCGAAGGGGTTGGACTCCGGGCGGCCGCCGTGCTCCTCGAAGGCGGCGCGGAGGCGGCCGACGAGCGCGTCCAGGCTGCCCCAGGCCTGACGCAGCGGGCATGGGCAGGGCGCCGGCGGGTTCGGGTGGCCAAAGAAGGCGCAGGAAGGAGTGTGCACCTTGGTCTTGCCGAACTGGTCCAGGTAGCGCAGGAACTCCAGCACGTGCGCGCCGCTGCACTGCGCCAGGCTCAACGGGGGGCGGTGGTTCCTCAGGTACTGCCCGAACGTGTTCCAGTCACGCCGCTTCTGCGCCTCGTACCGGCTTGGCGTCGTCTGGGGCGGGCCGCCACCGCCGCCGCCCGATCCGCCGGCGCCGCCGCTGCCGCCCGGGGCAGTTGGGCTCTCGGGGTTCGGCGGCAGGTCCATGGATCAATCTGCCGAGCAAGAAACACGAGAGTTCCACCATTTTAGTGCACGGAGGAGCGAGTGAGCGATTGCGTGCGTATTTGGGGCGCGTGGAGAGAGATCCCTATGATTTGGAGTTGGTGCTCCTCCTCTCTCCCTTGGGCCTTGGCTGTGTGTGCGTGTGTCTGAAAGGGATGTATATCTATACCAACCAATATACACCAGGATATATACACATGTGGGAGGGAAACTGCCGGATTCTTTTACCATAAAAGGGCACACCGGCTGTTACATATGCTGCTTATATTAGTAGTATAATATATAATACCTTGGGTGGTACCGGCGGCGGCTGAGTTCTTCTGCCGCGGCGACGACGGCAGGGTCGGCCGTCTGAGAGCTGCGGAGAAGATACGGCCAGCAGCGGCAGCAGAGCGGGCGGGTGGTGAAGAAGCTGCTGGCTTGAGAATCTGCAGAGAGGGTGGATATATAGGAGGAGTAATATAAGTCTGAGAAGAAAAAGAGACCGCAAGCGGGCATTTGCTATTACCCCTGCTGCTCAGCCGTAGTAGTAGTTGCTGTTACTCATAGCAGCAGGTCCATTAATTAGTCTGACCTGAGCTGCTCCTGCTGCTGCAGCTGGGCAGCCCTTGTTGCTCTAACAAGAAACCTCCTTCATGTGCTAGAATAGCCTTGACGGGATGCTGCTGCCGCTATTTTTAGGAGGGGCTGCAGAGGGCGGTGGATGGATTGTTTGGCCTAAAAAAGGGGGATCGTCTCGTCTGCCAAGCGAGCGAGAGAGATTGGCAGCGAGGTACGCGCGCAGATGTGGCACTGTTTAGGGCTTTCAGATGGAAGAGGGGGAAAGGAAAGGAGGAGGGGGACACTGTTGCGTGCGAGGCGAGACTGAGAGGTGACATGACTAAAGGTGAATCCATCCTTTTATTTCTTGGTCGATGGGTGGGGGAAGGGAGGAGGACGAAAGCCACCTCCATTTGTAATAGCCACGCCCCAGTGCTGGCCTGTCCTTGCTCCCCTCGTCTGCCGTCGATGGGGAGCACGGGCGGCGGAGATCGGCCGGCGCAAGTGTCCAAGGCCTGGCGCAGCTCCAGCACGCACGCACAGGACATATCTGGGGCGCGTCCAGCATCCAATGGACGGCCCGTAATGCGGTGGGGCCGACCGATGTCCATACGATCGGCGACGGCAAGGGGCCCGCTCTACCCAACACCATGAATAGCCGCGGCGAGACGACAAATATAAAACTCCAGGGCAAGGCCCGAGCCTAGCCTACGTACAGTACAGTGTAACTCTGAGTACTCAGGTAACTCTGGGTACACCAGAGTCCGTAGTATGAACCAAGGTGCATGGCATGGCATGGCAGTATCCCCGATCTCCCGGCCCATGATTAATCAGAGACTGAATTCTCCTTTTGCATGCGCTCGTTTTATACAACTCGTGTGTCATACTCATGGAGATTTACAAGGACGATTCACGATCGGTGCATCTTTTTCACCGAGACAGAAAAAAGTAGATATATCTATCGGTTTTGTTGTCCCTTTTACTTCGTTCTTGTTGTTTGTGGAAGAGAGTCGGTTTTGTAGCCGTGCGTGAACCTTTCCCTGTCCCACATGGATCCCTTGCTGATTTTCTTCATTTATATTTAGTACATTTATCCCTAGCGGTCATTTTCTAGGAACAATCGTCTTAAAATATCTAGTAGCAAAACAACTGTGCATGAGTAAACGACATAGTGCAAGTCAATAACTATTTTTGGACCTCCAAAGGTACCATATTCTAAGCTTTCTAAGCCATTTAACCCAAACTATTTTTTTTTATGAAAACGATTTCTCACCGGTTTCCATTATTAGAAACTAGACATCAAATTTAACCGAGACTATAGCCTGGTTTTGAAATTGTTGGTTTGTACTTCATGCCTGTTAGAAAATATGAATGGTTGAATACTATTTGTCTATGTACAAACCTAGAACGATGGAATCATTCATTTCCCATGTTTATTTATATGTTGGACACAAATAACTAAGAGACAATAAATGGTTAACCTGTGTGGTACTAACATTATGAAACTGAACTTAATGTGATCTTGAAAGAATCATAGACAAACCAAATGTAATGCACCTTCATGTGGTTATATACTACACTTAATTACATCTTGATTAATAATGGTTAGTCAAGAGCAAAATTCTCTCTTAATATCATCGAGACAACTAAAATGTTGCCCGTATTAAGGTTTAACTGAAGTCAGATTCACAATAGTATTTCATGAACAATACTTTACATGCCTTATTTTCAAGTAAAAATAATTAATTGGGGAAACACATGTTTGTCAAATTGCCTTTTGGCTCCAAAACATGTTATGCACGGATTTTTTTTCCCATTAGTTCTACTATTTTCCTTTATCTATCATTCCCAATGTCATGTATTCGATGTGGTTCATAGTTATGTCTTATTTCGTGTCTTATCAATATAGGGTTAGCTTGAACTTTCCATTTGGGTAGGATTATGTGTGGATGAAATTAAAACCCCACCATTTGCATGGTACATCCAGAACATATGTAAGTGTTTAGGGTACAATGATTGGGTAGATCAGTCTTGACGGGGTGCTGCTGCAGGTTTAACCCAAACTATTTTAGTGTACAATGAAGTATCATATTCTATGCTTTCTAAGCCATTTAACCCAATTTTTTTTATGCAAACGACTTCTCCCCGGTTTAAATTAATAGAAAGTAGACTACAACTTTAACCCAGACTATAGCTTGAAATTGTTGTTTTGCTACATACCTTTTAGAAATAAGAAAAATATGAATGGTTGACCACTATTTGTCTATGTACAAACCTAGAACGATGAAACCATTGATTTCTCGTGTTTATTTATACGCTGGACACAAATAAGCAAAAGACAATAAAAGGGTTAACCTATGTAGTAATAACATTATGAAATTGAAATTAATGTGAGCTTGAAACAATCATAGACAAACCAATAATTAATATCACCTTTATGCGGTTATATACTACATTTAATTACATCTTGATTAATAATGGTTAGTCAAGAGCAAAATATTCTCTTGATCATAGAGACAACTAAAATGATGTTTGTATTAAGTTTAATTGAAGTCAGATTCACAATACTATTTCATGAACAATACTCTGAATGCCTTATTTTCAAGTAGAAAAACCGGGGAACACATGTTTGTCGAATGGCCTTTTGGCTCCAAAACATATTATGCACAAAAACAAATATATTTATATTAGTTCTACTATTTTCCTGTATCTATCATGCCGAATGGCATGTATTCGATGTGGTTCATAGTTATGTCTTACCTCGTGTCTTATCAATATAGGGTTAGCTTGAACTTTCCATTTGGGTAGCATTATGTGTGGATGAAAATAAAACCCCACCATCTGCATGGTACATGCAGAACACATGTAAGTGTTTAGGGTACAATGATTGGGTGGATCAGGAGATTTGCTTACTACATTTCCTTTGAAAAGTCGTCCTTTTGTTTGAATATCTTCCACCGGGGCCTTTTAGTCGCTTCCGAATGTGTGCATCTCTCTGTCATCACCTGAGGCCAGCAATAGTGTGCCAGTACTATAATTAGCTGTTGAGCAACAATGAACATGACGCTAGCCTCCTTGTGAACACAGTTACAGATGTACTATCTATGAAAAAATAATGTGTAATTAATATTGGAGTATTAGCTATCAACGGATTAAAATCATCCCATGCATCTAATCTAACTATACGTAGTGCAACAAAGCTAGCTAAGAGTACTTGCATCAAACAGTGCTAGGCTATGACGCTATATATGTGAAGCAATTATCTAGGTTTATATCCATGTTTTCTTGTTCAACCGTTGCATGTCACGGTGCAGATTCCCTTTGATCTGCTGTTTCTCGTACGCTTCATATTGGATAGGTTTGAAAGTTTCTCCCTCAGTCTGGGTTTATTATCGAACCCGTACTCATTTTGAGTTCAATGTGATCATTATTTTAGAAAACATAAATAATAATATGCTACAAAAATATACATTTCTATTATTTTCTTAATGGTATAACTTATGCTACTACATTATTATTCTAATTAACTGTCAAAAAAATGTTAGAATATGTGGATCTGATAAACCTGGATGGAGGCAGGGCCGGCTCTAGGCCACCTTGTGCAAAGGCCAAGGGTCCCAGCCGGAAGGGGCCCATGATTATATATTTCTCTATACTCTATACCGTATACATCTCTTAAGAAAAACCCACATTCCAACCGCCCCAAGCGAGAAAAAAAAATCCACACGGGGAACATGAAGTTGGAATTTGGAAAGGCAATCGATCCTCGAGTCCTGGCTCTATGCGATCAGGCGAACATGACCCTTCGTCCTCCATAGACGCCTTGATACGATGCCTGCGCCTTGACCTCTGCGGCATCTAGGGCCTGGCCGTCCCAACCAAATCCTCGATCGATCTCGGCCGCCCCAATTCTCGGCTGAAAATTCGGTACTTCGGCTTTGCGCCCCTTCTCTCTAGCATATTCAATTTTTTTTGAATCTTTAATTCTTGTTTTTATATCTTTAGCTAAACTTGTACGAATATATATTAGCACTACGGGAATAATAATATAGGCCGACGGCCCTTTTATAGGCTGACGGCAATATGTCGGTGCCGTCGGCGTAGTTTGATGGGCCGTTGGCCATGTTTTATCGTCGGCGTAGGATAGATAGGCCGACGGCCGCCGTCGGCGTAAACGGGGCCATCGGCGTAGCATACTAGGCTATCGGCAGAGCAACGGCGTCACATCTACGCGTCGGCGTAGGTTTAGCCATTTTTCTTTTTTGCCCCATTAATCTTAGAAAAATCATAACTAAATCATTTAAATTTAGAAAAATACATATAATATATCAAAATTTGCATAAAAATTAGATCTATCTATATAAACTCAAATATTACATATTTGTTTATATATATATATAATATAAATACTTTCGTATAACATATTTTTCATTTTTTGCGTGCAAAAAACGGGGTGTTTTGTGAAACAACCACCAAATAAAAGTGTCAAAATGATAATACCACATTTTTAAAAAATACTAGACCATATTGAATGCACAATTTCCCAACCTGGATATCTCAAACTTTTCCGTCCACCCCTCGTAAAAAAGACAAAATCCTGCTGAATCGGTAGGAAATGAGTTAGATTTGAACTACAGGTACATGATATGATGCTCATAATTTTTTGCAAAAATCATTTTTAGGTTCACAATATGCTATTTCATTAGAGATATAATGCAAGTTTAGTGAGGCTCAGCCGCCCCGAGCTAAGAATCTTCATGCCCCTCGATTTACAAAGTTTGACGATAGTTTGAAACAGGCATAAAAAATTCAAAAACGATCGAAACAATGCAAAAACTTCGCGTGGTGTCATATTATGTGACATAGTTGCATGGAAAAACACCAAACCTGGTGTATTGGTTGTGTCTCAAAAAAACCTTCACAAAATGACCTATCTCAATCGAGGTTTTCTGGGTTTCAGGTCAAATGACCAATGTTATTGCTAGAATCACGATATAGTTTGCAATAACGTGCTCATATTATGCACGCATGTGTATCATGGGATGGCGAACAATGTTGCAGGAGGAAGTTTTCCTTTTCGTCGCACCAAAAAACCAATTTTTATTTTCCGAGTGCAAAAAAGGGGCGTTTTGTGAAACAATCACCAAATAAAAGTGTCAAAATGATAATACCACATTTTTCAAAAATACTAGACCATATTGAATGGACAATTTCCTAACCGGGGTATCTCAAACTTTCCATCCACCCTTCGTGAAAAAGACAAATTCCTACCGAATCAGCAGGAAATGTGCTAGATTTGAACTACAGGTACATGATATGATGCTCATGATTTTTTGAAAAAATCATTTTTAGGTTCATAATATGCTATTTTATCAGAGATATAATGCAAGTTTAGTGAGGTTCAGCCCCTAGCTAAGAATCTTCATGCCCCTCGATTTACAAAGTTTGACGATAGTTTGAAACGGGCATAAAAAAATACAAAAACGATCGGAACAATGCAAAACCTTCGCGTGGTGTCACATTATGTGACATAGTTGCATGTAAAAATACCAAACTTGGTATATTGATTGTGTCTCAAAAAAACCTTCACAAAATGACCTGTCTCAATCGAGGTTTTCTGGATTTCAGGTCAAATGACCAATGTTATTGCTAGAATCACGGTATAGTTTGCGATAATGTGTCGATATTATGCACGCATGTGTATCATGGGATGGCAAACAATGTTGCAGGAGGAAGTTTTCCTTTTCGTCGCACCAAAAAGCCAAATTTTATTTTCCGAGTGCAAAAAATAGGGCGTTTGGTGAAACAACCACCAAGTGTTCGCCGTTCTTCCTGAAAATAATGCAATAAATGCTCAAAAACATCGAAAACCCCGGCCGAGCCAGACTAGCTTTTTTCGGTTTTCTTGTAGTGTTTTTTGCATGTTTTCACTATTAGACATGCATATATTTTTGTCAGTGTTTGTTTTCTCTCTTCTATATGAAAAGGCAGTGTTGCTTCAAATAAGAAACATAGAAAAAATGAGCAGGAATCTTGTGAAGAATCCGCTGGCAGGCTAAATACAAACGGGAAATGCTAGCAACAATTTTTCCCTTCTCTCTGGGTAGTGTTTCAGGTGAATGTTTATGTCAGCACTCGATCATCCTGTTTTGTTCTTCTAGATAGACTAAAGAATGTATAGGCCATGCACATGCATGCGTATGAGAGAAACCCTGTCCAAAACAAAGGGTGAACCAAGGCATGGACCATAGGCGCGAGACTGGTCGATCTGCAAGCTGTGGGCGTGATCTCAATTTTCTAATGATGCTGCGTGCATAAAATATGATCGCTAGGCAGTACATTCTGGCAGTGATTTTTGGGGAGATACCGCTTGCTGGGGTGGTATTGGTTTAGCAGTTAGTAAGTGTGTTTGCTTGTGCTGAGATCCTGTCATGTTGTGGGTCCTAAATCACCCGACAATTATTCATGTCTTTGCTTCCCAAATTATTGTATGCATGAAGAATTGTCCGTGCGATCGCATGCAGAGTAAATGCTCGTTGCATGTGCATGACAGGCAGGAGGTTCAGGGGGTGGTCATGAGACGATGCTTGGTTGGACTAGTCAAAACCTTCCCGATGAATCACAGCATAAAATTAGTGATACACAATTCACATGATCCACAGACCACGGAGCGTATATAACTCTATTGATTGATTTATTATTGAACACCATCCAATATATTTCCTCCGTTTTAAAATATAAGATGTTTTAGCATTGTGATGTAAATATATCTAGACTATTAAAACAAGTCTAGATATATTTTCTTTATAAAACTAAAATATCTTATATTTTGGAATGGAGAGAGTAGGTATAACATTTATTTTGCAACAGCCGCGACAATGTTCCCATGTCCCGTCACTAGTGCAGACCCCCCCTTTAACTCCGGTTGAGAGGGCCCTCTAACAGCGTTTTACAACCGCCGTTGAGGGTTCGGTGTTAGAGGGGGGGGCCCTTTAACACCGGTTCTTATACGAACCGGTGTTAAAGGGTGGAGCACGTGGGGCTGCCGCAAGCCTCAGGCCCCCCTTTTAACACCGGTTCGGGGCTGAAACCGGTGTTAAAGGTTCTTCTGCCGCGGCAGAGATTTAGGCCGTTTTCCTGCCGCGGCAGAACTCGGCAGAACTAGAGTTCTGCCTCTGTCCCGTTCTGGGCGTATTTCTGCGGGAGGGGGGGGGGGGGGGGGGGAATCGATCAGGAGCGGTATACACATACATCGTCATCGGTACATACGAGTACATGAATAATTAAGCAACTATTATTATACACAAACATCGTTATCGTTCATTTTGGTGGATATCTAAAGAGTCCTCCGCCAGGCGTGGCGACCTCATCAAGTATGAACCCCGCCAATTCCTCTTGAATGGCTCGTATGCGTTCAAATGGTAGGAGTTGGTCCCGCATCCGTTCGATCTGAATATATATGAAGAATGAGCCGTCAATATATATATAAGAATAAAACTCAACATAATTGATGGTAATAAAATAATGTTGTGGACTTTGTTTACTTACTCTAAGTTGTTCTAGTGCGGCTTGGCCCGTCGCACATATCGTGTTGCGAATGAACTCGCAAACATAGTACCCACATAAGTTATTGCCGTGTCCCTGATGCGCGCTACGAGAATAGAGTTCAATCAAAATAATAATCAATAAAGCATGATATAATGGAATTGGAAGCAGAATCAAAGAGATACGCATACCTAGCTAGCTAGTATTACTTACATTTTGGTCTACAAATTTTAGTTCTTCTGACCATTCACCCACGGCCCTGCCCGTGAAACTTTTCAAACCCTGTCCGCAAAGAAAATGGATAAAGGAGTAATTAATTACTTGTTGTCACGAAAGTTGCCGATCTAGTGCCATAATATGATTGAAATTACCTGGAGCATCTCTCTAAAGTCTGCCCATATCTCTTTTTCTTTTCGTAACGAGTCCATGACAAGGACTTTTCTGAGTCGGGTTGAATGACTAGCAGAATAAAGTGGAATCTACGCATAACTCATCATCAGTTACACTTAACATCGAGTAAGCGAAATAGAATGTGTACAAGAGAGAGGGTATGATTACTCACGAGAAGTTGTAAGGCAATAGTATTTCCCTTTTGGTTTGTTGTCTCAGTAAAGACCTTAGCAAGTAATCTTCTGTTTGTCCGGGTTTGGTTCTTACCACTTCTTCATGAACTCTATTTGGGTCAACGAACCCAATGTCAAAAGGGCCTCCTTTCCTGCATTTCATAACCTTTTTCCTGCATAATAGTATATACATATATGGTGAGCATATATATATATGCAATTAATGAAGTGAATGAGATGAGATATAAATTACAGAAATAGTACTTACACACAATAAAGGCTGATGGCAGCTTTGTCGAGTTCCTTCTGATTGAATAGAAAATGCAAGTCTTGAATGTTGAAGTCGATCCCGTCGTCTCCGCAGAAGAAAATCTCATCTCTTATATGCGTCGTGATCCATTCTTCCTTTCTCGTCTTGCAGAAATCAAGGTACCACTTGTGCAATTTTCGCATCTTTGTTGGTAGATTCTTGAGCTCCTCTTTCTTGACGAGATTCTTCCCATACTTCCATGGCTGTATGGGGTTGGCATCGCATTTGGGCAAGTTGTCTCCCATTATGTTCAAGTATGCAATGTAACTCATCCCCATCTCATTGGCCTTTCTTTGTAGCTCTGCCTCATAATCATTTACGGGAGGAGCGTCCCGTGTGTCGAACATTTGGAGCGGGGCACATGATTGGTTTTCCTGCTCTCCGAGCATGGGAACTGTTTTAGAGTTTGTAACCCTGGTAGGCTTTCTGGATCGATTACCTTCTGAGATATTGCATTGAGGAATGCACATAGCTTCACAATGGGTACTCGAACATTTTCAGGTAGAAGCCCCCTCAATGCAATCGGAAGCAATTGTGTCATAATCACGTGACAGTCATGAGACTTCAGGTTTTGGATTTTTTTCTCTGCCATATTTATTATTCCCTTTATATTCGACGAGAAGCCAGACGGGACCTTGATCGCTCGGACATTCAAAAAGATTTCCTTCTGCTTTGGTAAGAGCGTAGTGGCGGGAGTTAAGTGGCATCGTTTACCCTTCGTTCTCGGGATGCATAGGATCTTGAGGACTTTCAGACGTTCTGGTCTGCCGTGCTTCCGGTGTATCTTTGTCTTCCCATACACTCCTAGAAATCCTAGCAGGTTCACGCAAACATTCTTCGTCACGTGCATCACGTCGATTGAAGCGGACCTCTAAGACTTTCCAATAGGGTAGGTCCCAAAATATAGATTGCTTCTTCCACATGGGCGCGTGTCGGCATCGTCATTCGAACAGATAGATGCCAGGACCTTTTCCAAAGATTACTTCTAGGTCCTTGACCATACCAAATACCTCCTCACCGACACGGAGGACAGGCTTCCTCGGTTACGCCAGACGTTTGAAATGCTTGCCTTTCTTTCTTCGGATGCGAGTTCTAAGAAATCGGCGATACCCTAGGTACACAACCTTCTTACATTTATCCAAATATACACTTTAATTTCATCTAAACAGTGTGCATGCATTGTATCCTTTGTTTGTTCGCCTACGAAATGTTACTAAGAGAAGGCCAATCATTGATGGTTCTGAAAAGCAATGCTCAGAGGTCAAATGGCTCCCCTTTGTGCTCATCCCACATACGTACACCTGGTTTGGCCCACTGTAAAAGTTCTTCAACTAATGGCCTTAGGTACACATCAATGTCGTTGCCGGGTTGCCTCGGGCCTTGGATGAGCACTGCATCATAATGAACTTCCTCTTCATACACAACCAAGGAGGAAGGTTATAGATACATAGAGTTACTGGGCGGTCTGTGGATTGCAGCTCTGCTCACCAAAAGGATTCATGTTGTCTATACTTAGACCAAACCTTAAGTTTCTTGCGTCACGTGAACTCGGTACTCTCGCCGACTTTTCTCCACTGACCCATCACGGGTGTCTCAACATCGCGTTTCTTTCTGGTCTTCCATGTGCCATCGCAACAACTTGGCATGCTCTTTATTTACAAGAGCGTTTTAACCGTGGTATTACAGAGCATACCACATAACCTTGGCGGAACCTTCTTCCTAGGGGCCTCGCCTCAACATCGCCAGATCGCCTCGTCGATCTTATACTGCAGCAGCGGTGCATACCGGGCATGCATCCAAATTCTCGTACTTCTCACCGCGGTAGGATGCGTCATTAATGCAGCATGTATCTTCCGACGCCTAATCCTAGAGGGCACAACCTTCTTTGCTTGGTATGTCTTGTCGGGCAACTCATTATTTCTTGGAAGAAGATTCTTAATTTTACCAACAACTTTGAAAATGCGTCATTAATCACACCATTCTCGCCTTCCATTGCAACAAATCCAAGGTGGTACCTAGATTTTGTGGCCATCTTCGCAAGTTGGATACAACAATGTTTTGTGATCCTTTAACATCTGCTCCACTTCTCCTTCTCCTTTTCGTTTCACATTCTTCCTTTGCATCAAGAATGGCCCGACCAAGATCGTCATCAGCGGGCCCATCTCCCTCTTGATCTTCATTATCTACCCCGTGCGGTATCATCATATTCAGGATACATATTATGATAGTTGTCATCATCCTCTTCTTCTTCGTTGTCTTCCATCACAACCCCTTTTTCTCCGTGCTTGGTCCAACAATTATAGCTGGGCATGAAACCGGATCGAAGCAGGTGGGCGTGAATGGTTCTGGTATTTGAGTACTCTTTCTTGTTCTGACAGTGAACACACGGACAAAACATAAAACCATTGTGACCACGGTTTGCATTATCCACAACGATGAAATTTTGGAGGCCCGTAATGTACTCGGAAGTGCGGCGGTCACCGTACATCCATTGCCGGTTCATCTGCATTAATATGTAGTATATATCAAAAATTAATAGGGAGATGACCATTTATATATATAGTACATCAATGACACATGAAAGGATAGTTGCCGACCTCGACCGAGATGGAAAGAGCAACGAGAAAACTTATTTTGAGCTCTCGGGCATTTCACCGAACACCTCTTGTGCATATGAAAAAAACACAAACTAGCACTCTTCACACCCTCTTGCTAGGCTCCAAAATGAGATAGTGAAAAAATGGAAGAGTGGGGTGTGTGAAATGATGGTTTCTTTAACACCGGTTCATGCCACGAACCGGTGTTAAGGGGGGGGGGGCTGCGCGGGCCACTGTTGTAGGGTCCTTTAACACCGGTTCGTGGCACGAACCGGTGTTAAAGGGGGGCTCCTTTTTTGCCGCAGGGGCCACGCTGGTACGGCCCTTTTTCTGGATCAACAAAAGGCCTCGTTTCCACTAGTGCGTCCTCCTATGCCCTCTAGCTTGCTGGGTAATTAGTGTTAACATAGGACTGCCATATAAAATAGTACTACAAATAATAGTAAGGCATAATCGGTTGGAACAGTGGCTGAGGACAAAAAAATGTTTGAGGTAGGAAGAACTCTAAAGCATAAAATAAATATGATGCAAACGAAAGTAGTCAAGACTTGTTTTTTTGAACGGATTAGGGCCTGAAGGCCCTCGAGGCCTTGAAGATGTTGGAATAATCTGGCAGTGGGATACAAATTACATAGAGGACCCTACAAAGAGTGAAACTTGCAGATAAGGGATCCTCTTTTATAGAAAAGACCCTAGAACTAAAAAATAAAAAGAAATCAGGTCCTGGGTCTTCTCCACTGTTGATGCTGGACCTCACCGCATGGGCATCGTCGCTGCCGCTGGGGAACAAGCCACTTGGGGCGCCGCCGATGATGGATCCCGAGCTGAGGCCGTCAAGGGTCTTCTAGGCAGGCACTTGCGTGCTCTCTTGCATCGCCTAGGCCTTGCGGAAGTGTAGGAGCTCATGGTGAGCTATGCACCTGAGCGGTTAGACGGCTTCTCCGGCTAGTCAAGACTTATTAATGCTACATATATGATCCTAAATGTAGTTACCGAGTATAATTTCTGTAGATAGAAACATATATATTTACACAATTCCTCCGGCAAAGGCACATTAAAAAATATAATCTACTAAGATGGACTCCTCTGGATGACTGTAAATTTCTCCTAATTTATTTGCGAGGAAAATCATTACCAATTGGCCAACTCGATAAGTATGCCATTCTCATTTCATCTTTAATTTATGGAGTACCACATCGTCGGTCTCCGCATCGCAGGATCAACAATCAAATTTGCTACAAAAAATGCTTTAGTGACACAAGCTTATAATTTGCTACAACACCAAATTTTGCCAATATAATTGAACTATACATCTGTAAATCCTAGTTCTATTCAACTGTTGTATGTGTGTGGGAATTATGGGTCAGGCAGTGGGTGTCATGCACTCTTCCTGGCTTGGAAAATTTCTAGTTCAAGCTATGACCGAAAAGTTTTTCCTAGCTTCCATAGCGCTATGTAGGCAACTCTCGAGTAGGAATTTGAGAATTGCGTACCCTGCTCACCCTATGGTAGCACCGCCACCATTCCATGCTCTTTCCCCCTTCCCCTTTCCCCCTCCAAAAACGTTGGATGATGATGAAGAGATCCTTGATCGACCGATCCTGGGATGCATACATATATAGTTGTAGGGATCGCATCATAGAAAACAAAAAATTTCCTACGATGGAAACAACTATGTACCAAGATCTATTTACTAGATACAAGCAACGGGTGGATAAACATCCATAGAGAACATACCCTTGAAGACCGACAAAGTTTAACGAGGTTGTACTCGTGGATGATGTAGACGAACGCTTGCCGATCTCAAGATCGAGAAAAAGTCCAGCACCGCAAATCAGCAGCGCATCCGTGCTCGCACACACGTCCAAGCCACCACGCAACCTCCGCCTCCTCGCTCCAGCGATGTAGTGGAAGCAACAACTCTTTCTTGCCGAAAAGCCATCGGAAACATGTATCTCTCTAGTTCGAGACCATGGGGGATAAAAACTAGAGGGGGAGAGAGATCCTTCACGAGGAGGTGTGAGTGTGAGAGAGGGAGAGGAGGGCTTTATATAGGAGGAGGGGGGGGGGACCCCAAGGGGGTGGCCAGCACATGGGGCTTCCCTTTTCCCTTTGTGGATGGAGCATCCACTCACTTTTAGACCCTTCATTTCTCCACTCAAAATCCCACTAAAAAATCCCATTAAATTTCCACCAAATTTAATGCAATCTCTCTTTAAATAAAACTCCTTTTATTTATTCAGAATTTTTTCAATTACTTTAATGGACAAACATTCACATATAACCCCTTGCTAGTATTTCATTTCACATGCAGAAACACTTTCAGCAATTTCACCTGAAACAGTTTCGGTGTCTAGTGAAATAAATTCCCGCCCTTTTTAAATCTTTTTGACATGAAAATATTTGTTCCAAATGGTGTCGGTATCTCTTAAGTGTGTCACCCTACGGTTCACGAATAATGTGGACATGATCGAGACTCCTCTCAGATCAATAATCAGAAGCGGGACCTGAAGATCTATACTGACTCCCACACATTCAACGATGACTTTCTTGTGATCGTGAGAATCTTTTACGCTAGAATCTTAATCCCTTTGTCTCGCGATATATTACATGTCCGAGATTCAATCATCGGTATCTTCATACCTAGTTTGATCTTGTTACTAACATGTACTGTTTTCTCGTTCCCGTGATATAACATTCTAGTGAAAATCACTTGATTGCAAGCTAACCAATGTGATATCACCGAGAGGGCCTAGAGTATACCTATCCGTCATCGGGATGAAAAAATTCCACTCTTGATCCATGGGCCTCAACATAACACTTTAGTAGCACCGAACTCATCTTTATAATCACCCTGTTACGGTGTGGAGTTTGATGTTATCAAGATATTCTTCCAGTGTTAGTGATTGACATGATCTCATGGTCTAAGAATTAGTATTAATTCGTATGATGTTACAGCAATATAAACTCAATGACTTTGATCATAATGCTATACTTCGGATGAATGTTCATCACACCATTCCAATAATGTTGTGACCTCGTTATTAACAACATCCAATGTCCATGATCAGGAAACCTTGATCATCTTGTTAATCAACAAGCTAGTTTATAAGAGAGGCATAACTAGGAAATTTCTGTTTGTTTATTAAACACACATATATTAACGTTTCCGTATTAATACAATCATAGCATGCAAAATAAACATCTATCATATACTTGGAATATACATAATAACAACTTTATTATTGCCTCTCAAGGCATATTCCCTTCAATAGTTTATGGTGAAATCAAGTACTCTATTTCCTAATAGGTTAACAATGATGTTGACACGATTATATCAAGAAGAAATAATCTTTGGCATTTGTTAGAAGATATATTACAAAGACCCCTTGCTATGTGCACAACTTTACGAAATTTAGAGTGCGCAACCAATTAATTCTTACCATGCAGTCAATTTGCAATCTTATCTTGACTTCGTATATGTGAACATACACGAAATATATATTTCAGGATTAGGGAAGCATGGCCATATACAAAAAATGTATCAGGATATACTAGTAGCAGGACCTTCCAAATTTGCAGGTCATTTTCAATTTTCTAAGCGAGAACAATATTTTTTTGCTGTAAAACAACTACAAATAAAATGGATCGAAATGACCTATCCCCAATTTTCACACAAATTATAAAATATTTAACAGATAATTCCCAAGTTTCATGAATTTTCAAGTTTCCTAGCTAAATTTGTACAATAAAATGACTTTATGTCAATTTACCGAAAGTATGTCGAATTTTGAACCAAAAGTGTGTCATATCTTGATCTTGATTTTTATAAATCAGTTGAAGGTACCCAAGTACTAAAATATGGGAGAACCACCGGGATTTTTTGCAAGATTCAACTTCATGATACGAATAGCAATGACACCAAGTTTGTGCTCTTTTTGAAAAAATCAAGGAAATTAAATATAAATCAAAAAGTGCCATTCTTTCCCACGGTCTATTACTATGTGTACTAGTTTCCATGAAAAATGATAAACTCAAAATTTGAGAACTTTTCAAAAAAAATGCTTCATAATATGGATTTCCTTGTATGCACATTCATGGCTTTCAAACGAGATGACCAAGGTTGCAGCTATTCTTTGCCCTAGTTTATGATGAAATGTACATATTTGGTAGATTGGTTCATTTGGTATTTTAAGCATTGTACACAAAGGGAGATTCCAAATTTGAAATTATTTTCAATTTTCCAAGTGACAACAATGTTTTTTTTGTGAAACAACTATAGAGAAGAATATGGCTCAAAATGACACCACCCTAATTTTCACACAAAGTATAACATATTTAATAGATTAATACCCAAGTTTCATGAATTTTTAAGCTTCCTAGCAAAATTCATGCAATAAAATGACTATGGTAATTTACAAAAAGTATGTCAAATTTTGAACTACAAGTGTGGTGATACTCTGCTCGTGTTTTTTTAGAAAAACATTTGAAGGTAACATGGGAGAAACACCGAGTTTTTCAAGATTCAACTTCTTGGTATGAATGGTAATGCCTCCAAATATGGGCCCCTTTTTAAAACAAATTTAAGAAAATTAAGTATTAATTGGAAAATGCCATTCTTTCGCATGGTGTCTTACTATGAGAACTAGTTCCATAAAAATGATAAAATTGAAATTTTAAAACTTAAAAAAACTTGCTTCACAATATGGCTTGTCATGTATGAACTGATGGAAATATGCCCTAGAGGTAATAATAAATTGTATTATTCTATATTTCCTGTTCATGATTAATTTTATTATTTCGTGCTATTATTGCATTAGTTTCAGATAATGAGTATTTGGATGAAAACCCTAATACATGTGTGGAATCATAAACACTATTTAGATATCCCTAATCTCACCTTTAAACTAGTTCATGTATCATTGGTAGCCCCGGTTTCCTAACTATGGGCAAAACGACAATGTGTTGTGGAGTTGCCGGTGATATATGAGATCGGAGTTGTTGGGAGAACAACGACGATGGATAGACCCAACATGATATACCGTGAAATACATTTTCAATATTGTTATCGATAGTTTCTCATAAACAATGTATTGCCTTTACTAAAGATTGTTTGACCCCGAGACACATGTGAACTTGGGTACAATATTGACGTGGAAATATTCTTCAAATGTTGCTCTTAACAAAGTAATCATAAAGTTGATACTTGCTCTTATTGGATGGTACGCCAATTATTCATATGGGGTGCTTGTAGGAAGTGCTACTCTTGACGATTGAGAGATACACTCTAGGCCCACTCATGTACTATGATGTTCGTCATCGTCTGGTCGGGCACGTGATCAAGTTGTTGAACACATGAACATCGATAGTGCGCTATGAGTAAAGAGTACATGCCGTTAACGAGAATAACCTAGTGTTTCAACTCTGTCGTCGGATTGTCGACAAGTACGCCATAGGGGGTCCTAGTGGTGTTGGAAAGATAGGGTGTGAGACGTCGGATGTTCCAGGAGTGGTGAGCACAAGTTTACCCAGGTTCAGATCCGACTGCGGTGATCAGATCCTACTCCTGCTAGCAACCCAGTAATATATCAACGTAAGCCGGATGTTACAATGGATTACAAGAGAGGTTCGCCTGTGCGAGTTGATTGTGGTGTTACGATTGATTGGTGTTGTGCCCTAAAGGCTCTCATAGGGCCGGTTTATATAGTAACCCGGGCCTAGGGTTACAGGAGAGACCTATCCGGCTACATTATAGAGTCGGTAACTAGATACAACTTGGACTACAAGTAATACTACATGCCTAAGTCGGTAACTCTTCCGGGTCTTGTCGTAGCCGAAACTGGCTCCTCCTCTTTCTCTAACTGGGCCGCCCGTGAAGCAAAGCTCTAACCTGTTGGTCGGCCACCCTGGTCAGCGAGTCCTGTGGGTACACCCGGAAAGTATGTCCCTAACAAACTCGGGCAATGTAAAGTATCGACAGAGCAATATGATATGTATCGGACATAATACAACGGTTCACACGATAAAGGTCTTCATGTTATTTGCGAGGATTACTACGTGTATCAAGACGCTAATAGTAATCATTTTCACACAATGAGTTCCGGACATGTCCACAAATATCCAAACCCGTAGGGTCACACACTTAAGAGTTCAATGGCATTTAGAATATGAGTGTGAATAAAGATTTAGTAGAGAAGTAATTCTAAAGGTGTTCGGAGTGTCTCAGAATATATCGGAGGTGTTTGGAAGATTTCCGAGAGTGTTAGAAATAAGTTTTGAGCATTAATGAGATGAAATAAGGGTCTCGAGAGTGTCTCGTATGGCCTCAAAATGGTTTTGAGAGGTCCCGAATGATCCCCGGAGCTGTCCGAAATGGTTTCAGACATATATGGAAGGTTTTGGAAGGAGCAGAAGGTTTCAAAAGGTTCCAGAAGGTACCGGGGTGACCTGGGTCATCTCAGGATGTCCGGAAGGTTCAATAATAGGTGCATCCATGTTGCCGTAAAGGGAAAGGAAAGATACACTAGTCAAAATCGGACTTGTAAAAGGAAGTTGTTTTTGACTAGGTTTGGATTGACCTACACCTACCAGAACTCGTACAAACTTTGGGGCTAGGTCAAGGACGACCCAAGGGACCTTGCCGCCCATAAAATGGCACCAATGGGCACCCCAAGAGGCACTCAAGTCGTGTACTTATCCTCCCAAGCCATCGCCGCCACCTCCTGGCCAAAACCCTAGCTAGGGCGTTGCCTGCCGCCGCCATGCGCGCGCTATCGCCACCGCCTCGTGTGCTGCCGCCTCTCTCCTCCGTCACCTTTGTGTGGTGCTAAACCATGGGGTGGTATGCCCTAGGTCTTATTCTACTACGATGTTGGAGCGCTGCCCGAGTTCTACCTCCATTTGGATCTAATCTAGATGAGACTACAGAAGCGTTGTTGGATATGTTCCCGCTTAGCCCGTGTGTTGTTAATCACACCTTGACGTGGTGCCACTGACCTTGTATATGTGGATACCAGTGGAGGTGCGACACTTGGAGCACTTGATCATGCAGATCTTCAGAAGGAGTAATATTCTCGTGGCTAATCGACTAGCTGCGGGAATTGACGTACCGACCACTTCGACAACGACGTCTGTGGGATACTATATCTCCTCACGACTTACTAAGCCTTGTTGTGGGGATCTACGCACGACCAACCTCGTCATAGACAAACTTCCGCTAGTTTGATCTTCGAGGGTATGATCCATTGTCTCTCCCCTTGTATATGATCCCGGTTATGCGTTAGATTTTTTTTTGTTTTGCACAGCGCATTCCACAATAGTGGTATCAGAGTGTTCTATGCATAGTTACAGGTACGAATAGAGAAATTGTTGAATTCCGACAGTATTGATCTTGTTATGCTTCCCAATTATTGCAATTTTAATCTTGGTGGTATTGTGTGATTAGCGGTCCGAGCTGACTTTACGATCTTCGGATCAAGACTGATTTGTGAAGTGCACTTCAGGTGTATGAAACAACTTTATCGGGTGCATGTTTTTCCATAATAGCATGAGAAAGATATTTTGCACGTTGGGATTTCCGCTGAATGGTTGAAATCCGCATTGGGGTCACGTGTAAAGACGAATTCTAGTGTTGCTATAGTTTCTATTTTTGCACTATGGGAACACACCCTGGATAAGTTAAATAGCAAACAATTGAATCATGATGCTAACTTACCACCTAGGTAAAGTATGGTTCCTTTCGCAACCATAGATCCCCGTAATATAGCAAAGCATGTTAGACGTGTCTAACTTGTTTTTGCAGGGAAGTGATGTGGTATAGCAGTGTGAGTTTTGCAATGTGATGTATGCATTATACTGTAATCTCGTTGGTAATGAGTGGCCGGTGCCGTGATGATTGTCATAATATTATTGTAATAGCCATAGTTATTTTTTACTTTATTAGTTAGAGTATGAATAGTTGTAACAGAAAGGTGCGGCGATGATGATCAAGCAACGATGGACCTTGATGTTATGCCCCTGGCGTGTGAAGATGTTCCTGGCACCAGAAGACATTGTTGATAGAGATCATTGGCGTGAAGTGCTATGCTATATACTATATGGATTGCATGTGATGTTAATTATTTTATGAACTTTATTTGTTGCATAGTAGTCATAATAAATACGGTGATCCCTCACTTAAAATTATCAAGTTAAATGTGTTCTTCCTAAGTTAGATGCCACATAACATGAGTTTTCAATTGGTGTGGGTCATGTAACATGGAAATGATGTATCTTTTCTTTACACAAGTAAGATTTCACTAAAATTAGATTTGTGTGAAATTCTTAGGAAAAAGGGGAATATTGGGAATCAATATCTATATAGATATATTGAGGCTCCTAATATGGTTATTCCAAAGTACATAGATGAAATGTTGAATTGGTTCAATATGGGGACGACAATAAAGAGTTCTTGCTACATGGAAGAGGTTGAAGAAAGAATCAAGCGTTTTGACACTTCATGACTAAAACCGCATGAATGATTATATCAGTCATGTACAACATGATATGCACATAACCAAATATGTCTTATGCTATAAAATGTTATGGGCAAAGAAGGACAATAGTAAGTATATTCTTATGTACTTTAGAAGGACAAAGAATATGTTTTGTATGCATAAGTGACAAACAGTTCATTATAAGGTGCTACATGGATACTCGGCTTATTACATATACAAATAATTTTTTATATCAATTAGGCTACATAAATTATAGAAGGTGGCGAAGTGGGATAGAAGTAAATTCTATGTTGGATTTGGATGAGTTCCTAAATTAAATACTGTGACAAATACTACTACGAAAGGCTAAGTATATTGTTGTCATGGAAACGGCAAATGATGGCGTTATGAGTCAAAAGGTTCATTTTAAAAACTTACTGTAGTTCTAAGCATGCTAGTACTATGAAGATATATTGTGAGACAAGAGAGGACACATAGTTTCGGCCGATGAACTAAGGTCCCACTAGTTTACCAAACATATACAAATGCCATCTTATTGAAAATGAGTGATGCGTGAAGACACAAAGATATGCAAATACACACAGACCTAAATTTTTCAGATCCGTTGAGAAAGTTTACCACATGCAAAGCATGAGATACACCGGTATGGCATAGGTGTTAAGTGCTGAAATATTGACTAGATTATTGACTCAAAAGTGCAAGTGGGAGAATGATGAAAATATACCTTAGAGGCAATAATAAATTGTATTATTCTATATTTCATGTTTAGGATTAAGTTTATTATTCTAAGCTATAATTGTATTAGTTCCGGATAATGATTATTTGTAGGAAAACACTAATACATGTGTGGAATCATACACACCATTTAGATATCCCTAATCTCGCCTCTAAGACTAGTTCATGTATCATTGATAGTCCCGGTTTCCTGACTATGGGCAAAACGACAATGTGTTGTGGAGTTGCCGGTGATATATGAGATCGGAGTTGTTGGGAGAACAATGACGATGGATAGACCCAACATGATATATCGTAAACACATCGTTAATATTTTTATCTATAGTTTCTCATAAACAATGTATTGCCTTTACTAAAGATCGTTTGACCGCGAGACACATGTGAACTTGGGTACAATATGGACATGGAAAGAATCTTCAAATGTTTCTCGTAACGGAGTAATCATAAAGTTGATACTTGCTCTTACCGGATGGTACGTCAATTATTCGTACTTTCAAAAGGAAGCTGACCCCATGGTGGGCGCCAACTGTCATGGTGGTGGCACAGCAGATGCCATGGGTAGGCTAAATATGGGGCCAATGCGTGCTAGAGGGATCCAGGGAGGGATTATGTAGTGGTTTCTATACACAAAGAAGTCACTCACGATCCTTTCTTAGATCAACAATGGTTACACTTGCTCCTTGAGCTGTATCAGAGGGACAGGAGGAAGAAGTATCTACCCTCTAAGTGTAAAATGAATCGATCCCCTTCTTAGGAGGTCCTGGCTCACCTTATAAAGGGGTGAACCGGTTATATTAGGGCTGACGTGGATGGCATATTCTTCGAATATGCTCATCCCAAAATGGTAATTTCGTTGGGACCCTTTCCTTGTATCTCTTCTATCGACGACAATAACCCAGAGCCCATGACATATGAGCGTTGGGCTCTAGGACTGTCACCTCCGTGACGCCTCTTCTGCTCTTATGTCCCTCTAACCGTTGTCTGTAGCGCTTGGCATTGTACATATTCCTGGAGGAGAGACAGAGCGCAGTGTTAACTTTTGGGATCATTATCTCCTTCTTGAGCAAGCTTCCCTGTTACTCGTCCTTGCCCTGTATAACTCGGCCAAGCTGTCACCTGCAAGTACAAAGCATAGTAGATACTGTGCCGACATATGTAATATGTTGGCCGAGTCAAGCCTTATCAGCCTAACTCGGGTTAATCCGGTCCTTATTTGTCCGGCATTTGTATTACTCGGTCGGGTCATCCTTTGACTCGGTCAATATCTCGGTGGGCCTTGCCCTTTTACCTTAGCTTGACCCTACCTGGGATCATCCCCCCAACATTAGTCCAAGAAGCTGGTGCGGTCTTATTGACTTTAGTCGGCAAGGCCACACCATGTTCATTCTTATCTGGAACTTGAAACTGTGTCGCCAACTTATATTTTAGTCAACTCATTTTCCTGAAGTACTTTGATTGCTGCATTATTGGTCTTCTGACTTATCCTGGATTCTTCCGAGTTAATAATCTAGTTGTCGAACCATTTTATCCCATCAAGGTTATTTTCCTTAGCTTCTCTCGTAAGCTTCATCATACATGTCAATAATCATTGCTTGTTGCCTCAATCTTTGAGCCGTCATAGTAATTACTGACACAGGAACAGTTATCTCTGCGTGCGGTCACATCTCGTCCCTTCGATTAACGCAACGGTCATTGCGGGCAGATCGTTGCCTGTGCCGTGTAACCACCTGTGCGACACAACTCAGCAGTTGCCACCACGCGATACACGCGTGTATGCGGCAACCGCTGTGCCCGCATGATCCCATGATCCTTCGTGGTTTGGTTCGATAAATAGGTGTGGTGACCTAGCATACCACTGCATGTGTAGTACACTATAGTCGTTGACATGACATCCACAGAACACCGTTCCGTAAACATCACATCCCTCAGAGTGGTACAATAGAAACATTGCGGGTCCAAATTACAAACATACACACGTTATTATTATTACAATACCAGAAGTTCAAGACTTCAAAAGATTCAACTTACAAACCAAATATAAAGTGTTTCAGCGGAAGTTTTAAAGTGACAACTTCAACTCTGAATTGAGCTGATCAACGTATTATTATATATTGTTCATGTTGCTCGGCTCAATTGGTTACTACTACTAAGGCAACTAGTCTGACTCGTTGCCGCCCACACCATATCTGATCTCGTAATCCACCCCTTCCACACCGCCCGATAGGTCAGGCTCCTCATAGAAGACATCTTCTTGACATTCTGCTGCATACATTGGGGTATCTTCTAGATCCTTAGAGTCTAAGCAGGGGATCAAAGGAAAGGGTGAGTAATAGCGTTACCCAGCAAGTTCATTATATGTAAAGTGGGAAGTTTGATGCACCATCTACCACCTCGGACTAGAAATCCTTGGCACTAAATCTTTCTTCAAAGATTGATTTTATTGCTAAAACTATGCCCATCAGCCTTCACAGGTTGACCCTAACTTTCATGGAGTTCCTTTCCTCCCGCGTTCGTAGCTCCTTCCCGGAAAAGGTAGTAACAACTTATAGTTCTTACACTCTGCAGAGGTGCGTTACTTTACCCATAAGAGATCAACTCCTTGTTGCACAACCGGGCGTACTTTTCCGTCCACAATTCCATGATGTGGATCCCAGTAGGTGATCCAAGCCAATCACTGCCCCCTTCGCGACCCTGCATGTCTCCTTGATGTACACCATGCCCACCCATTGAATTACGTCAATGGTTAGTATAGACCGTTAGATGCCAGATCTATCATGGGACGTTTAGGGTTCCCACCCATGTGCTGCATATACTCTACGAATTACCAATTAATGCACACTACGAGGATAACAGCCATGACTTGCACATCCATCTACATGCGAGAGGAAGAATATACAGCTGACTTCTCCATCCCATTACAAATCTCATGGTTAACGCGTGATATACGACGCTAGAATCACTGATGTCATGGGTTGTTAATTCCTAGGTGATTATCCTTGTTGCAATTAGAAACCTCTTAGGATGATATACAAATTTATTTATTTAAGAAAATAATATTTTCTTTCCTCGAAACATAGATGTTAACACACAATTTACAAATAATTTGATAAAGACTCTTCAAAGGACATGAGCAAGCGATGATTTTGCCTTGTGATTGCAAGGTAGTGAAGTCGGATGCTTGCACTGGACCTTGAGCTTCTATGTCTACAAAACATCATTATTGCCCGGTAAGGACAATATTTAAAGAGGCAAAAATGAACATGCATAGTAATGTAATGCATTATTTAATATTTATTTTATTTATGTGTTTTACCCAATATTTTAGTTTTCTGGAATATCTTTAGGAACTTAAGAAATTCATTTTTAAGGAATAACCTTGATATATTGTTTTCACTATTTTATTAATGTAATATATTATTAATAGAGTTAAAAACTAATTTTTATTTAATTTTAACCCTTATAATTATTTTCTTAATAATTCTTTTTAAGAACTAGCATTTAAATTGAAAAGATGTTATTTTGGTAATTTTAAATATTTATTTAGTATTTTTCCAAAATATTATAATGACTAAATATGATAAAAGTTATTTTTATTTATTTTTATGTATTTTCTTGATTTTTATAAAATTCCATAAGGAATATATATATTATAAAATCCTTAACTAAAAATTCATTTATTAAAAATGTTTTCTTGATTTACTTTAATAGGTTATTATATTATGAGTCTAAAAATATATTATTTGTATTTTTAATACTTTTATTTTATTTTCTAGGATTTATTTAGTCTAGGGTTATTTTGGTCTTTTACTTAATTATTAAAATCTCTGTTAGGGTTTTAGGCCAACCCATTAGGCTATTTGGGCCCATCTTGGCCCAATTGGTCTGGTCAAAGGACCTCCCCGAAGGGGTATTGGCCTTATCGGCTTAGTCCAATGCCTCACTCTCTCTTGACCTCACCTCTTCTCCTCCTCGACCCCATGGTCGCTGACATCGCCGTCGTGCGATTCCCGTCGCCATGGTCCTCTCTGGCCGCCACCGTGGTGCATGGTGTAGTTGTCGACCTTGCTCCTTCATCTAATCCAAGTCGATTTGTATTTGGAGCCCTCTTGTGGCCAGGCTGACTCCGTCCCGAACCCTAGGGTTTGGGGTGGTGCCGGTGGCGCCTCCACCGCTGCTCCAGTGGTGCTGTGTGGTGCTGCTTGACCTCAAATGTTGCTGTGGCCGCCGCCTCGGCTTGGTGCGGGTTGCAGCGCCCCTTTGGGTGCTCCCCGTTCCGCCATGTGCTCGTCGACCTCTCTGCTTCCTCTTCTAATCTACAGTGAGGACATTTGGTGAGTTGATCTAGATTTCCCCCTTGTGATTGTTTGTCCTCGGTCTCTCCTGAGCTAGACTGTGTGTCTCTGCCGTGTATCCCTAATTAGGGTTCATATCCTGTTCTAGGGTTCCTCCCTCTGTTTAATTATATATGATGAACTGGACTAGTGGTGGTGCCTAATGAGAATTGTGATCAATTACACTTCATTGCTCACTGTGCTTATTTGATTATATGTTGCTAGTGGCTTTATGGTGTTGATTCCAATTAGTAGTTGAGATTGGCTAAGATGGTAATGTTACTATGGAATCTAATTGGTGGTGTTGGTGATTTGTGGGTTCATCTACCGTCAATACATTAGTACTGATAGTAGCACTGTCAGTGATTGCTCACTATACCTATTAATGTTGGCTTGTACGGTTATAAACAGACTGAGCTTAATCATTTTACTTTAGTGATCTCTGAAGATATATATAATCTTGATGATGATTTCTGGGGTTTGATCTCAGGAAAATAATATCCAATGGCTTGTCATTTTATTTGTGAAAGCTAAGTATTGGTTTTGCTTGGCTTTTAGAACTTGTTCTTGTGACACCATCTTAGTATGGCACACAAGTTGTTGGGTTCTACTATTGGGATTAAATTTGACTGTGCTTGAAATTTGGTAAATGCCAAAGATAAGTTGAATTATAACTGCCTATGATGTTGGTCTGAGGCATAGGAACTAGTTTCCTATCTTATTGTCCTTTATAAAAATGTTCTGGGATTATGATTGGTTACTGGATGTTGTATCCTCTTGGTTAAGATGGTTGGGTGCTCATAGATTTATATTGGTTCATAGGATTTGTAGATTCTGAGGTGCTACTCCATTAGGATATGTGCCTTTATAAGCTATGCTATGTACATGTTGAAATATGTGAAATGTCTATCATCTCCAGGATCTATGATGCGGGTCTGAGATCCTGGTTGATTGGTAGAATTTAAGTGTACTTTTTATTTAAAAGATTCTCTATGATGGATTCACCCCACTTGGGTGTTCTCTAAGAGATCTAGATATAAAACAACACATGAATCTCTATTTAGATAAGATAGACCGATCATGTGAGGGTTTTATAATACTCACCACAACAGTTGGGTTATTTTTGTGGTTGATGGTTGATCTGGTGACTTGAGATTGCTATCTTTGTTGCTGGCCTGATCTTGTTCTCCTCCTCCTGGTGCTGCTCCTGCTACTTCTAGCTCCTGGAAGCTTGTCCTTGATCTTGCTATCCACCTTCTCCACCCCCTCCTTATGTCACCATCAGGTGAAGGTTTGGATGATATGGTATATGGTTTGGCTGGTGATTTGCTTGGCTTTGACAGGCTTGGTGTGCTCCTGGTTTGCTGTTTGAGAAGTGATAAGGCACTGCTCTGAGCCTTGCCATGACTGGGATCTTTCTTTTGCTTGTGTATCTGCTGCTGTGTTGATAGCTCTCACCATGCATTTAGGTGATTGTGCTGCCTGTGTGCTTGGTACACAGTTTGGATCAGATCAATGAGGTGTTTTACCTTCTGATCTTTTAACATCTAACTCCCCTGGTGAAACTTGCCCCTTTTACTTGATGTTGAAATCTGTATTATGGCTTATTGATTTATGAAAGAAAAATTCTTTCATATTGGTGAAACTTGCCCCTTTTAACAATACTCAATGATGAAACATGAGCAGTGCACTTCATTGCTCACCACCGAGAGTATCCTAACAACTAATCTTTATTTTCATTTTTGTTTTCTTTTGAATTTTGTTGCAGGTACAAGATCTGGTGTTTCAAGATTTAGTATAGGTTTAGATAGATAAATAAATTGTAATTTTTATTGATTCATTTGTAAAGATTTTGTAATATCTTATTTTATTCTTTTTGTAATTATATTGTAACAGTTTATTATTTAAATATCAATGGTTGATATTTATTTTCTGTAATGAACCTTTTCATTAATGGAATAAGCCCCTCTTTGCAAACTGTTTATGGAATAAAGATAAAGAATAATAATTCATTTCTTATTTAAATTACTTTATTTTTTAGTTCCGTTATTTATTATTTTCTCATTATTATCACTAATGATATTACTAAATTAGTTTATAATTCATTTTTAAAAAATAAAAATTCTTAATCTTTAAATATAAATTTAAATTTCAAGTTTGAATTCAAATTCTCCCCTTCAAAACACACTTATCCAAAAAGATCATGTCAAAATTTATAACGATCACTCCCAATAGCTATCCCTACACACTGAGAGTGAAAGAAACTCCGGTCACTTTAGGTTTTTAGTTTGGCGAAAAATTTACCCGCATTTTACAAATAAATGCATGCATATGCACAAATTCCTAATTCTACACTTCGTTGGTTCCTAAATGCTGGGATGTTACAGACTTCCCCCCATAAATTAAACTTTGTCCCGAAGTTTGCCGAAGTGTACCTGAATAGTTCTGGACAGGCTTCTCTTAAGTCATCCTCGTTGTCCTAGGTGGCTTCCCTCTCAGGGTGATGGATCTGCTGGCGAGCGTGATTGCCGCCGTTGGTGGCTTTAGGTGGCATGTTCCCATTGGGATTTGGCGGGGGTGCGCTCTTGTCTCCATTCGCGGCGTTAGGAGCTTGTGGATCAGTAGGGGGAACTGTGGATTGACTCCATTGTCGACGTGAGCGACAACGACAACCGTGCACATGTAGCGATGGGGGAGATCATTACTCCCACAACTCTCAGATCTGGAACTATAGGTTACTTCCTTCATAGGAGGGTCGCAGAGATCGGAGTTGCAGCTGCTGTTGTCATCTGAATTGTACGCCGGTGATGGTGCGTGATACGTCCAAAACATATCTACTTTCCCGAACACTTTTGCTATTGTTTCTCCTCTAAACTTGTGTGATTTGGATACAACTAACACGGACTGACACTATTTTCAGCAGAATTACCATGGTGTCTAGTTTTTGTTCAGAAAATCAACTATCAGGAAAAATCCCGGAAAATATACCAAAAATCCTATTTCACCAGAAGATCCACGGAGCCAGAAGGACGAGACGGCATGGAGGCCTGGGGGGCCCACACCCCTGCCAGGCGCGGGTGGGCCCAGCCCGCTCCTAGGGCGGGGGGGTGCGGCCACCCCAGGCACCCCCTCGGGCTCCCTCTTCGCCTATAATTTACCCCTTGACCTAAAAACCGAGGGGGTTTCGACGTTTTTCCAGAAAGAGTTCCGCTGCGCCGCCACCACCGTGCCGCGATTCGATCCAAACTCCGCTCGCACCTGCCAGACGGGAATTTGGGGAGGATCATCGCCATCATCATCACCAACGCCTCTCCATCAACCATCGATGTTTCCCTCATCCATGAGTGATTAATTCCCCGCTGTAGGCTATGGGGATGGTAGGAATTGGACGAGTTCTATCTTGTAATCGAATAAGATTGTTAGGGCATAGTGCCTAGTATCTCTATTAGTGTTATTTGACTTTGTTGCAACTTGTTGTGCTTAATGCTTGTCACTAGGGCCCGAGTGCCATGATCTCAGATCTAAAGTTATTATTGAATCATTATGATAGTATTGTTTGTGATCTTATCTGCAAGTTGTGTACACATATCATTGTCCGGATATAAAGGCCCCGAAGTGACATAAATTGGGACAACCGTAGGGGATGGCTATGGTGTGAGGATCACATGTGTTCACGGAGTGTTAATGCTTTGCTCCGATGCTCTATTAAAAGGATCACCTTAATTGCCAGTAGTTCCCTAGAGGCCCCGCTGCCACAGGCTGGCTGGACAGAAGATGTTGTGAAAGTTCTCATTGCGAGCACACATGACTATATATGGAGCACATGCCTAGGACTGTTTAGTACTTGGATGCTTATTCTTATTTATCTGCAATGCCCTAGATCTTGAAGTTACATGTTTAGACTCGTCCAGCAACGCCCGTCCATCCATCCCTATGCCTACCGCGCTCATATCCTATTGTTTGCTGCTACTGTTACTATTGCTGCTGTTTTACTGATGTTGTTGCTTTGCTATTGCTACTACAAACTGTTGCTACTGATAAACTTCTGTGAGTAAGAACTATTTCTAGGTGCGGCTGAATTGACAACTCAGTTGTTAAGGCTTGCAAGTATTCTTTGGCTCCCCCTGTGTTGAATCAATAAATTGGGTAATACTACCCGCGAAGACTGTTGCGATTCTCTATACTTGTGGGTCATCAAGACTATTTTCTGGAACCGTTGCTGAGTAGCATAGCTTTATTTGTAAGTTCACTTGGATCTATTATTGTTCACTGCTACTCGTTTCATCATGGGTAAGTCTCGTGATGGAAAGTTCCCTATTTGACCATCCACTACAAGAAGAGGTACAGTCCTAAAAACCTCTGTTGCTCTTGATTCACCGTCTGTTATAAGTAAGCTTGTTACACCACCACCACATACTCATGCTACACACACTGCTACTACTGCTGAGTCTGAAACTGCTTTTGATGCTCATGATGTTACTTCTACTGTGCTTGATGCGAGTGGTTCATTAGGTCCTTTCCTAGATGCTACTATGGCTGGTCTAGGAAATACCGAAACTCCTAGTGAATACACTGTTACACCTGTTAGCTCACCTGAGTCTAGAGAGAGTTATGAATGATGGTTACATTGAGTTCACTAATGAATTTGTTGAAGAGTGCCGAAACACACATGGTGCTAGTGCTATTAAGAGTCTCCTTTCTAGACGTACTATTATTCCTAAGCTGTCCTCTGATCCTACGTTTGCCACCTCTCCTATAGATATTAGAGATAAATATTATGATTTCTCTCTTGATTTATCCTATTTAGACATTGTTGAGAAAGAACCTTTTTGTGGGACTGAAAATGAGAGTGTTGTGGATCATATGAATGAGATTTCCACTATGAGTGCTTTATTCTCTAATGATTTTAAGATGTGCAAGTACTCTGTTGCTAAGATCTTCCCTTTTTCACTAAAAGGAGAAGCTAGGGCTTGGTTTAATAGATTACCTCCTGGTTCCATTGATAGCCCTAATTGCTTGATTGCTTCTTTCTTCCAGAAATATTTTCCTCCCAGTATTGACATGCTGCTTTGCAGAGACGTTTTGATTTTAAACAGGGAGAAGAAGAGAAATTGCCTAAGTCATTGAAAAGGTTATGTGCCTTGATTCATGCACATCCTGGATGTCCATTACCTAAAAATGAGCTTCTTGATATTTATTATAATGGACTAACTGATGAATCTAGGACATACCTAGATAGCTTTGCTGATTGTATTTTCAGGAAAAGAACTCCTACAGATGCTGAGGAATTAATGGCTAAGATAAGAAAAAATTATGATGATTGGACTTCAACTAAGCTAAATGCACCTGAGCCTATTACTCCTGCACCAGTTGTGCCTAAACCAGTTCCAATACCAACACCAAAGAAGAGGGGAGTTATTGCATTAAATGATGAAGTGATGAAGGAAGCTAAGAAGTGTCTAAAGGAGAAAGGTATTAGAGATGAAGATGTGAAGAAACTACCTCCTATAGAAGAATTATGCAAGCCAATTCCCCACTCATCTACTATTGAGGTACGCTCTCTCCAACACTTTGATGAAGGTGATATTCCTATGGTAAGCCTCCTGATCAATGCTGAGAGGAACTTGACACATTTATTGTTAAACAAGGTTATTTTAATAAACAAGTTCAGAATCATTTATTGGAAAACTCTAGAGCTATTAAAGAGTTGAAATATATTGTGGAAAGAACTTCTAATGATATTAAAATGCGTTGTAAACACTTTCAAATGGTTCAAACCCAACTTGATCAACTTGCTAAGGTACAAAAGGATATGCTAGTTAATGCCTCAGGAGATAAACATGCTTATGGAATTAGAACTAGGAGTGGTATAACTACTCAAGATCCTTTATATCCTAAAGGAAACCCTAAAATAATTGAGCAGGATTCTCAACAAGCTGAAAGTAGTGGTACTCCTCGTAAGAGAAAGAAAAAGAAACACAAGATAGTTGAGGAACCACTTGAACCTGCTGTAGATCCTAATAGTATATCTGTCTCTAATGCTGAAACTGAGAGTGGTAATGGTAATAATGATATTCCTGATAAGGAGGAAGGTGAGGAAGAACCTGAGAAGCACACTAAGAACACTAGGTACACTAAGGAAGATTTTATTTCTAAGAAACATGGTAGTGAGGGAGAACCTTGGGTGCAGAAACATATGCCTTTTCCAGGTAAGAGACACAAGTCAAAGGAGGAAGAACACTACAACAAGTTTTGTGAGGGGATGAAACCTTTATTTTTGCAAATTCCTTTGACTTATGCTATTAAGGTGCCTCCTTATTCAAAGTATATGAAGTATATTGTCTCTAATAAAAGGAAGATTCCTAATGAGGAAATTTATACTCTGCTTGCTAATTATTCCTTCAATGGTAAGGTTCCAAAGAAACTTGGTGATCCACGTATACCAACTATTCCTTGCTCTATTAAGAATAATTATGTTAGAACTGCTTTATGTGATTTGGGAGCTGGAGTTAGTGTTATGCCTTTTTCTCTCTACAAGAGACTCCAGCTAGAAAAGTTTATACCAACTGATATATCTTTGCAAATGGCTGATAAGTCAACTACTATTCCTGTTGGTATATGTGAGGATGTTCCTGTTCAAGTGGCTCATAATTGCTTGGTTTTAACTGATTTTGTTGTGCTTGAGATGCCCGATGATGATAATATGTCTATTATTCTTGGGATACCTTTTATTAATACTGCAGGTGTTGTCATCAATTGTAATCAAGGAAAAGTAACATTTAATATTAATGACAAAGAGCATACTTTCTATTTCCCCAAGAAGGTTGCTAAAAGCTATTGCCTGAATTCCATTGAAAATATTGAGGGCATCAAGGTTGGATAAATATATTGTCCTATTCCACAAGAAAATTTTGAAACTATTATGATTGGGACCATTGCTATCAAGTATGAGGTAACATAATCACCTTGTGGAATACACATTTTTGTTTCATATAAGATTGTTTTGGTAACAAGACTTGATCAACCTTGTTAACAAAAGGATTTTAATGAACAAAATAATGCTTCCACTATGGTTATACTTGCTTTCTTTTATTTTTCTCCTTCCTAGTCTTTGCCTTTTATTTTGCTAGCTTTGGTTTTGTTAGTTGCTTGCTTGTTAGAGTGTCTTAGAGTTTCTGTAGTTTGGCTTTTGGTTTGCTTTCGCTTCTTCTTAAAAATTGTTTTTGCGAGAATATCAATTTTCATACCCTGAAAATAGGCCAAAAATAAAGTTTCCTGAAAAATTCAGGAAAATTCAAAATAAAATTTTCCTCGAAAAAGGGGCAGAGGGACACCTGGAGTGACCCAGGGGGCCACCCCAGTGTAACATACCATCCTTTTGTGTAATATAAATAGGATATGTTTGAGCATTGCATGCATGCATAACATTTGCACTTTGGTTCAACTAAAGAAGAACAAACAAAACCCTAAACCCTAATAACTTTCTCTCTCTTTTTGAATCCATTCAAATGGTTTATAAATTCTGAAAATCCTCAAAACAAATGGAGCCCAAATTGTGTTGAGGGCCCCATAGTGTTTTTAGTTATATTATAAAAGTTTCTGTGATTTGAAATTATTCAAAACAGATTTGAATTCAAAATGCAAAAGAGGAAATAGAAAACAGAACTGGAAAATAGTATTGCAAATAAAAAAATCTATCTAACCTAATCTGGGCCGAGACCATCTTTCCTCTCCTCTCTCCCTACCGCCAGCAGCGCCAGCAGATCGCCCACCCGAGGCCCAAGCCTGGCCCAGCAGCAGCCCAGCCTGGCCCCGTACCGGTTCGTCATTTCTGTCAGCCGTCTTCCACCTCCTGATCGAGCTAAGAAGCTCGCTGGTGGCGCCACCGTCGCCGGTGAGCGCCGCGATTCGTGCCCCCCCAAGCATGTATATGACCCCCAGAGAAGCCGCCGATGAACCCTAGCTGGCAGTTCCCCCTCTTTTCCCCGTTTGTTCTTGCCATGGCCAAACCCTAGCCGATCAGAGATTTTCTTCCCCACCGTCTCCGGCCACCCCACGCCAAGATGAGGCCATCGTTAGACGTGCCTCGCCGCCCTCATCCTCTTCACCGAAGCACACAAGAAGGGAAGCACTCTCCTTGCCGGAATCGTCCCCGAACCGCCGCCAGTCGCCGTCGATTCGACGCCGTTCGACCGTCCCCGACCTCGCCGTCACCACCATCGTGCTCAGGGTGAGCTTACAGTTCTAACGAACCCCTCCGCTCACTCCCTCCCTCTCTGTATTGCCGCCGCCACAACCGCATGCAAGCCTCGCCGTCGGCCGCCGTCGCACACGCTGCTCCGACGACCATTCCAAGGCGGCGCCGCCTCTTTCTGGCTCAGCACGCATGCCCGCATCTAGCACGCCCTCTCTCGCAGCCCAGCGTGTGCCCTACCGCCGAGCTCGTGCTCGATCTGGGGCAGACCCTATTGTTGATGTCAGCATGACATCAGCATGAGGTCATAAACCCCCTATTTGTTTTATTTTAATGTTTTATGTAATTGTTTTTATTAAATGGAAAATATATGACAGGTGGGCCCTGCATGTCAGGGTTTTAATCATTTCTGTAAATGTTTTCTGAAAATAATAAAAGTCTGACATGTGGGCCCAAGTTTGGAAATTATTTCAAATATTCCAAAAATGATATAAAATGAATTAAAATTTGAGAAATTCATAACTAATTCATTTTAAATCAGAAAAATACAAATAATATACCAAAATGTTCAGAAAAATGAAACCTATCTAAATAAGCTATAATCATACATTGTTAATCAACTCTAATAGAAAGTTTAATTAGAAGAACCAATTGAACCCGACAGGTGATTCCGATGATCCCCCTGTTTTAGGTTTTGGACTTTCGGAACCCCCTTTAAAGTGACCAATCATGTTTTAGGGTTCACTTCAACACTATTTAACTTGTAATATCATCCATATTGTATGAGAATTGCACATTCCATGTGTTGAGTGTTGTTTTCCCTTTTCCGGTGATTGGTTCTCACGAATAGGAACCAAACCCGAAGCTGAAGTCAACGCCATCGAAGAGCAGTACCAGTCCAACAACGGACAAGGAAAGCGAAGCCCCACTCATAGATATGAATCCTATGATTAAAAAGTATTTCATTCTCGTCATATGCATTCGGTTCAACAGTCTTTTATCAGTAGACAGAGTAATCATATCTGATGCATGTTTTCCTTTGTGAACTGTATTACATGATCCACTGCTCCTAGCATCACTAGGGTTTAGCTTATGAGCGTCGCTAGTGCCACAGTTTAGTCAAGCTTATCCATGCTTAGTGGTCTGATGCTAATCACTCATGTGATGCACCGGAGATGCGAATGAATCTAGTATGGTAGGATGTGGTGATGTGATCAGAAGTGTATGATAAACATGCTAAGGCTTGTATGGGAGGCCACATGGGTTTTGGTTTTTGTAGTCCCATACTTGCCACCCCTAGGACCTGATGTTCTTGCCTCTTGAACCAAGACGAGCGTACAACCACACGAGGGCCTGGAAACCCCCTCGACCAACTAACTTGCATAGTAGATTCCATGAGTCACATAGTTCCCATTCGACATACGCATCTTGGTCGTTCTTGAATGGAGGTGAAGGAGGTGCATTCATACAGGTAGGTAAGCGTGGCAGGGAATGGGATATGCCCGGCATCCGTAATCTCAAACCCTGTTCACATTGCTAGCAACCGACTTCGGGACTCGACCCGTTACAGCGGCATCTCCCTAGTGCGTGACTCATGGTCTCGGCGAAAGCATGGTAAAGGTCGTGGTCAACCACTCTCTGCCGGCCTTCCAAGGAAGAGGGCTAATAATATTTGGCATTAAGAATCGGTTGGTACATGTGGGTAAAGTTGTGCACCCCTGCAGGGTTATTAATCTTTTCGAAAAGCCGTGTCCACGGTTATGGACGACTTGGGAACGAACGTGAAGATCATAGAGAACTATAACCGAATGTTAAAACTTGTCCACTAATGTGAGATCCGGAGTACTTCCTCGGGGTTGTTTGAGGGGGTAGTCCAGGAAGAGAGGTTCAGTTGATGATGATACCTGATGGATATCAAAGATGATTATAAGAGCTGGAGTTATAGTTCTCTTATCCCCTTTGAAAAATGATCTGACTAGACGAATTTCTTCTCCCACTTGTTTGAAAAACAAAGATGGCTTTATGCAAAATAACTCCACTAGCCATAAGTCTTGCGGAGTACACCCTGTACTCAGCCTTGCCTCGTTGATGTTTTTCTACAGATGATGCTACTCCAACTGAAGGTGGTTTCTACGTCGAGGTCAACGAGTAGTCGGGGTTCCCGGGCAGCAGCCTAGGATCTATGGAAGGGTCGCTACTTCTGTTATGGCCTCTTAGGCCCTTTGCTAAGTTGTTGTTTCCGTTGTTTGATGTAATGATGGGTCTGTGACCCTGGTTTGTAACTCTCTTAAGAGTTTACCTTATTAATGTATGGTTTGTATGTTCTGTAATGCTACCGATCTTTCCCTGCGCGCTTTGGAATTTAGGTTAGGCTTATATCAGATGAGGATCTAGTATTTGTCTAGCCCTGATCCCGGGTCGTGACAGATTTTGGTATCAGAGCAGGAATGCCTGTAGGAAACCCTTCTAGCTAGTCGATATTGAGTTTAGAGTTTGAGAAAACTAATTGAAAGCTAAAATTATTTGAAAAACTCTGAATAGGACTCTTTTTACTCCTTATCCAAGGTTGTTCTATTGCTGAGTTATCTTATCTCGTTTGCTTTGCAAGGTTTTCACTTCTCGTCTATCATTTCAAACTTTTAGGATATACGGTTTCTATTTGTTTTCCTTAGTACTCCGCACTTGGTTGCAAGGCTCAGGGTTTCTAAGATAAATCTGTGCAACTGAAGCAATGTTTTTCAACTTTGCTAAGGATGCCTCCAATCCCGCTCTTTATTCTTTTGTGACTTGTTGGTATCATATCATGCTTGCATTCCATTGTTATGGTTTGTATCTAGTTGGTAGTGTATACATTTCGTATGCTTGTTCTACTGCAATACTTAATGCATTGATATAATTTTAATCCACATGTTCACTTCTACCATGATCTTTTGATATGGTTTCCATTATTCTTTGTTGTACCCTTTTTGGTGAATCCATTCTCATGGTTTCTGTTTTCTCCTCAGGATGTCGTATGGTACTCGTGGCTCTGTTGTCCATCGAGGAAACAACAATGCTGAACATGAACTTGCGCCACCTCCCACAATGGCCAAGGTTCTCAACAACATTGAGACCAACCGTCTGAGGAATGAACGCCTTCTAGAGCGTGTGGCGCAGAACACTGAACGTCGTCCTGACGAATGTGTCACACTTGGAGATTTCATCCGTTCTTTTCCTCCAATCTTCACCCACTCCAAGGAGCCCCTTGAAGCTAATGATTGTCTTCACACTATAGAGTGCAAGTTCAATGCTCTTTGTGTCCGTCCCGCTGACCGTGTTAACTTCGCCACCTATCAACTGGAAGGTGAGGCTGGTGTTTGGTGGGAAGGGTTTTAGAATCTGCAAGCTCAAGGACATGTCGTTACCTGGGAGGAGTTTGTTGCAGCATTTCGTGCCTCATATATCCCTAAGCCCGTCATGGATCTTAAAAGAAGGGAGTTTCTGGATTTGACTCAGGGGCGCAAGGATATTGAAACCTATGGGCGTGAGTTTACTCGCCTGGCTCGTTATGCAACCAGGGATGTGACCAATGATGAAGATAAGCAAGAGCTGTTCCGTAAGGGACTTAACCGTGCACTTTGTTATGAGTTGTTGCCCTTCAAGTTCCAGTCTTTCCAGGATCTGCACAATCAGGCTCTTACTCTGGAGCATGGAAGAAAGGATATGGAAGTCTCTCAGAAGCGTGAAGAAGGAAATTCTCGTGCTTCTTCCTCTGGTAACAAGAAGCGCCGTGTCTTTGTTCCATACAGTGTTGTGCCTCGTGATCCTTATGCACCCAAGTCTTCTGGCAATAACTCTCGTCAGCCACAGTCAAATACTGGTGGATCAAACCATCATCCTCCTGCTGGTTCTCACACTGGGTTACCTGTTACTCCTGTGGTCAGCCTGGTCACTACTCAAGGGAGTGTTCTCAAAGGGATGCCGGACGCAATGATCAGCAGGCAAATAAGAATGATAATTTTCAAGGTGCTGGACGTGGTCGTCTGACCCATGTCACTGTTGAGGAAGCTCAGGAAGATCCATGCGTCATTCTGGGTACGCTCCGTGTTAATTCAATTCCCGCAACAGTCTTGTTTGATTCTGGGGCATCTCATACATTCATGTCAAATTTGTTTGCTCAAGAGCATGGGATAAATTTTGAACCCTTGTCCACCCCTTTGACCATCCATTCCCCTGGTTCTAGCTGGTTCACCACTATGGTTAGTCATGGGAATGAGATTGGCATAGCCTACCAGAAGTTCCCCACTTCTTTCGTTGCACTCAAGTCATGTGACATTGATGTCATTCTGGGCATGGACTGGTTAACCAAGTATCAAGCCATCATTGAATGTGCACTCATAACAGTTTCTGTGACCTTTCCTGCTGGCATAACTGTCAAGTATTGGACTGATGGTTCAAAGTCTCCGTCAGCAGTTCTTAAACCTTTCTCGGGGTTGTATGCCATGGATGTTCTACCCACTCTCGAGGTCCAAGATGTCCTTGTAGTTTGTGATTTCCCGGATGTCTTTCCTGAAGAGTTGCCTGGCATGCCACCTGATCGAAGTGTGGAGTTTGTCATTGAGCTAGTTCCTAGAACTGCTCCTATATCCAAAAGACCTTATCGCATGCCTCCTCATGAGTTGGTTAAGTTGAAGAAGCAACTTGAAGAGTTAGAGGGTCTAGGACACATCCAACCTAGTACATCCTCTTGGGGTTGCCCTACCATCTTTGTCAAGAAGCGGGATACAAATATTCCAAGATTGGTGGTTGATTACCGTCCACTCAATGCGGTGACAATAAAGAATAAGTACCCACTTCCCCGGATAAATGACCTCTTTGATCAATTAAGTGGTGCCACTGTCTTCTCCAAAATGGACTTAAGATCAGGGTATCATCAAATCAAGATCAGAAAGGAAGATATCCCAAAGACAGCATTCACAACTCGTTATGGTATTTACGAGTATACAGTGATGTCCTTCGGGTTGACCAATGCCCCTGCCACATTTATGAGGCTCATCAACTCCGTATTCATGGAGTATCTCGACAAGTTCATCGTGGTATACATTGATGACATTCTAATCTACTCCAAGACCGAAGAAGAGCATGCCGAACATCTACGTTTAGTACTGACTAAACTTCATGAACATCGCCTCTACGCCAAGTTTTCCAAATGTGAAATCTGGTTACAAGAGCTCGTCTTCCTTGGTCATGTTGTGTCTGCAAGTGGTGTTGCTGTCAAACCGGATAAGGTTCAGACCATTCTGGAATGGAAGTCACCTACTTCAGTCAAGGAAGTCCGAAGTTTTCTTGGAATGGCTGGATATTACCGCCGATTCATTGAGAACTTCTCCAAGATAGCCAAGCCTATGACTGATCTTCTTAAGAAAGATAAGAAATTTGAATGGTTAGAAAAGGCAGAAGAAAGCTTCCAAGCTTTGAAAACTAAGCTAACCACTGCTCCTGTGCTTGTCCTTCTGGATACAAGCAAGGACTTCGTCATCTATTGTGATGCTTCTCTCCAAGGGCTCGGTTGTATGTTGATGCAAGATGGTCATGTAGTGACCTATGCTTCTCGGCAGTTGAAGCCACACGAGAACAATTATCCAACCCATGATCTCGAGCTCGCTGCTGTTGTTCATGCTCTTAAGCAATGGCGACATTACCTCATCGGTAAACGTTGCGAAATTTACTCGGATCATCAAAGCCTAAAGTACCTCTTTACCCAGCCGGATCTGAATCTCAGGCAAAGACTATGGTTGGAACTCATCAAAGATTATGATTTGGGTCTCAACTATCAACCTGGCAAAGCCAACAATGTCGTAGCTGATGCGCTAAGTCAGAAGTCTTACTGCAACAATCTGATGATTTCACAAGCCCAACCTGCTCTGTACGAGGAAATCAAGCGTCTTAACATTGAAGTGGTTCCTCGTGGATTCCTGGCTAACCTTGAAATAAAATCTTCTGTCGAGGACCAAATCAAGGAAGCCCCAAAACAAGATGGTGAGGTTACCAAGATCAAAGAACGTGTTGCAAGGGGTGAAGATAAATGTTTTTCCGTTAATGATCAAGGTATTCTATACTTCAGTAACCGTCTAGTGGTTCCAAACAGTCGAAAAATCAAAGATCTAATCCTCTTGGAAGCTCATGAATCCCCTCTGTCTATCCATCCCGGTGGTACCAAGATGTACCGAAATCTCCGTCAAAGATTCTGGTGGAGTGGAATGAAACCAGAAATCGCTCGCTTTGTGGCAGCGTGCAATGTTTACCATCGTGTAAAGGCTGAACACCAAAGGCCTGCTGGACTTCTGCAACCGTTGAAAATTCCTGAGTGGAAATGGGATGAAATTGGTATGGATTTTATCACTGGAATCCCAAGAACACAAGCAGGAAATGATGCCATATGGGTAATAGTTGATCGGTTATCTAAAATTGCTCATTTCCTCCTGGTTCGAGAAACTATCTGTGCTAGTCAAATGGCTGACCTATACATCTCTCGGATCGTCGTTCTCCATGGTGTTCCCAAGAAGATCATCTCTGATCGTGGAAGTTTGTTTACTTCCAAATTCTGGCAAAGTTTCCAAGAAGCAATGGGAACTCATGTATCCTTCAGCACAGCCTATCATCCTAAATCCGGTGGACAAACTGAAAGAGTGAATCAAATTCTTGAGGACATGCTCAGAGCGTGTGTCATATCCTTTGGAAAGAATGGGAGAAATGTCTTCCTTTCGCGGAGTTCTCTTATAACAACAGTTTTCAATCCAGTTTGGGCATGGCACCTTTCCAATTTCTGTATGGGAGAACCTGTCGAACACCGCTGAACTGGACCGAAACCGGCGAAAGACAATTCTTTGGTCCGGACATGATCCAAGAAGCAGAAGATCAAGTTCGCATAATTTGAGAGCGTCTGAAGGCTGCTCAATCCTGTCAGAAGACTAACTATGATCGTCATCATATTGATGTTCATTATGAAGTTGGTGATCAAGTTTACCTCTGGGTCACTCCTCTGAAGGGTGTCCATCGATTCGGTATCAAAGGCAAATTGGAACCTCGCTACGTTGGCCCCTTTCGCATTCTCTCCAAGCGGGGTGAGCTTGCCTATAAATTGGATCTACCTTCATCTTTTCCAGAGGTTTATGATGTCTTTCATGTGTCTCAACTCAAGCGTTGCTTCAAAGATCCCATTCGTGGTGTGGACCGTGAAACTTTGGATCTCCAAGATGATCTAACCTACCGAGAATACCCTGTTCGTATTCTTGATGAAACCGAGCGCAAGACTCTTCGTCAAACCATCAAGTTCCTGAAAGTTCAATGGTCTCATCACTCTGAGTCAGAAGCGACCTGGGAACGCGAAGATCGTCTTCTATCTGAGTACCCTGCCTTATTTTCTAAAACCTAGGAATCTCGGCTCGAGATTCTTGTAAGTGAGGTAGAGCTGTAACATACCATCCTTTTGTGTAATATAAATAAGATATGTTTGAGCATTGCATGCATGCATGCATAACATTTGCACTTTGGTTCAACTAAAGAAGAACAAACAAAACCCTAAACCCTAATAGCTTTCTCTCTCTTTTTGAATCCATTCAAATGGTTTATAAATTTTGAAAATCCTCAAAACAAATGGAGCCCAAATTTTGTTGAGGGCCCATAGTGTTTTCAGTTATATTATAAAAGTTTATGTGATTTGAAATTATTTAAAACAGATTTGAATTCAAAATGCAAAAGAGGAAATAGAAAACAGAACTGGAAAGTAGTATTGCAAATAAAAAATCTATCTAACCTAATCTGGGCCGAGCCCATCTTTCCTCTCCTCTCTCCATGCCGCTAGCAGCGCCAGCAGCCAGCCCACCCAGGGCCCAAGCCTGGGCCCGTACCGGTTCGTCGTTTCTGTCAGCCGTCTTCCACCTCCCGATCGAACTAAGTAACTCCGGCGGGCGCCATCGTCACGACGAGCCATGATTCGCCGCCCCCCAAGCACCTATATGACCCCCAGAGCATCCTCCGACGAACCCTAGCTGCCAGTTCCACCTCTTTTCCCCGTTTCTTCTCGCCATGGCCAAACCCTAGCCGGCCAGAGATTTTCTTCCCCGACGTCTCCGGCCACCCCGTGCCAAGCCGAGGCCATCGTTAGTTGCGCATCACCGCCATCGTCCTCCTCACCGAAGCACGCAAGCAGGGAAGCACTCTCCTCGCCGGAATCGTCCCCGAACCGCCGCCAGTCGCCGAGGTTGTCGTCGTCGATTCGACGCTGTTCGATCGTCCCCGGCCTCGCCGTCACCACCATCACGCTCAGGGTGAGCTTATGGTTCTAACGAACCCCTTCGCTCACTCTCTCCCTCTCTATATCACCGCCGCCACAACCGCCTGCAAGCCTCGCCGTCAGCCGCCGTTGCACACGCTGCTCCGACGACCATTCCAGGACGGCACCGCATCTTTTTGGCTCAGCATGCACGCCCGCGTCCAGCGCGCCCTCTCTCGCAGCCCAGCGTGCGCCCTTCCGCTGAGCTCGTGCTCGATCTGGGGTAGACCCCATTGCTGATGTCATGCTGACATCAGCATGAGGCATAAACCCCCTATTTGTTTTATTTTAATGTTTTATGTAATTGTTTTTATTAAATGGAAAATATATGACAGGTGGGCCCTGCCTGTTAGGGTTTTAGTCATTTCTGTAAATGTTTTCTAAAAATAATAAAAGTCTGACATGTGGGCCCAAGTTTGGAAATTATTTCAAATATTCCAAAAATGATTTAAAATGAATTAAAATTTGAGAAATTCATAACTAATTCATTTTAAATCAGAAAAATACAAATAATATACCAAAATGTTTAGAAAAATGAAACCTATCTAAGTAATCTATAATAATACGTTGTTAATCAACTCTGATAGCAAGTTTAATTAGAAGAACCAATTGAACCCGACAGGTGATTCCGATGATCCCCCTGTTTTATCGTTTGGACTTTTGGAACCCCCCTTAAAGTGACCAAGAATGTTTTAGGGTTCAATTCAACACTATTTATCTTGTCATATCATCCATATTGTATGAGCATTGCACATGCCATGTGTTGAGTGTTGTTTTCCCTTTTCTGGTGATTGGTTCTCGCGAATAGGAACCAAACCCAAAGCTAAAGTCAACGCCACCGAAGAGCAGTACCAGTCCAATAACGGACAAGGCAAGCGAGGTCCCACTCATACATATGAATCCTATGATTAAAAAGTATTTCATTCTCATCATATGCATTCGATTCAACAGTCTTTTATCAGTAGACAGAGTAATTCTATCTGATGCATGTTTTCCTTTGTGAACTATATTACCTAATCCACTGCTCCTAGCATCACTAGGATTTAGCTTATGAGCGTCGCTAGTGCCACAGTTCATTCAAGCTTAGCCATGCTTAGTGGTCTGATGCTAATCACTTATGTGATGCACCGGAGATGCGAATGAATCTAGTATGGTAGGATGTGGTGATGTGATCAGAAGTGGATGATAAACATGCTAAGTCTTTTATGGGAGGCCACGTGGGTTGTGGTTTTTGTAGTCCCATACTTGCCACCCCTAGGACCCGATGTTCTTTCCTCTTGAACTAAGACGAGCGTACAACCACACGGGGGCTTGGAAACCCCCTCGACCAGCTAACTTGCCTAGTAGATTCCATGAGTCACATAGTTCGGGCTTTCCATTCGACATACGCATCTTGGTCGTTCTTGAATGGAGGTGAAGGAGATGCATTCATACAGGTAGGTAAGCATCGTAGGGAATGGGAGATGCCCGACATCCGTAATCTCAAACCCTGTTCACATCGCTAGGGACCGACTTTGGGACTCGACCCGTTACGGCGACATCTCCCTAGTGCATGACTCATGGTCTCTGCGAAAGCAAGGTAAAGGTCGTGTTCAACCACTCTCTGCCGGCCTTCCAAGGAAGAGGGCTAATAATATTTGGCATTAAGAATCGATTGGTACGTGTGGGTAAAGTTGTGCACCCCTGCAGGGTTATTAATCTTTTCGAAAATCCGTGTCCACAGTTATGGAAGACTTGGGAACAGACGTGAAGATCATTGAGAACTATAAACGAATGTTAAAACTTGTCCACTAATGTGAGATCCGGAGTACTTCCTCGGGGTTGTTTGAGGGGGTACTCCGGGAAGAGAGGTTCAGTTGATGATGATACGTGGTGGATATCAAAGATGATTATAAGAGCTAGAGTTGTAGTTTTCTTATCCCCTTTCGAAAATGATCTGACTAGACGAGTTTCTTCTCTCTCTTGTTTGAAAAACAAAAGATGGCTTTATGCAAAATAACTCCACTAGCCATAAGTCTTGCGGAGTACACCCTGTACTCAGCCTTGCCTCGTTGATGTTTTTCTACAGATGATGCTACTCGAACTGAAGGTGGTTTCTACGTCGAGGTCGACGAGTAGTCGGGGTTCCCGAGCAGCAGCCTAGGATCTATGGAAGGGTCGATACTTTTGTTATGGCCTCTTAGGCCCTTTGCTAAGTTGTTGTTTAGAACAACTTGTTTGTTTCCGTTGTTTGATGTAATGATGGGTCTGTGACCCTGGTTTGTAACTCTCTTAAGAGTTTACCTTATTTATGTATGGTTTGTATATTCTGTAATGCTACCAATCTTTCCCTGCGCGCTTCGGAATTTAGGTTAGGCTTATATCAGATGAGTATCTAGTATTTGTCTAGCCCTGATACTGGGTCGTGACACCCAGGCTCCCACACCCCTGGTAGGCGCGGCCTTGTAACACCCTCGCCTGAATAGGCTGAGTTCATGTGTATAGTGCCAATACCTGGATCGATTCACTGGCACACAGTACAAAATGATACCAAGTATAACTTTGCATCATAAATACAACGAATATGATCCAGAAATTTACATTATATTACAGTGGAAAGCAATCACAAGGTAGATATCCATCCTTCAAATGTGCCACAGGCGAACAATTGTTGAGTGGAGGCTCGCTACCTATGAACATCACTCAGATACGATGTAACCTGCAACATGAAACATTGCAGCCACGAATGGTCAATACATTGAATGTATGGCAAGTAGTATAAAGTGGTTAACAACAGATCTATAAACTACATGCTTATTTGGCGAAGTGGAGTTCAGGCTCATTTTCATAAAGCAATAGTTTTATCCTAACATTTGTAACAAAGTAGTTTTCCAATACGATAAATAGGACACTCTGGTTCACTCCCAAGTGCTCCTACCCAATTAAGTTCACCCAACAAGTTTTATGTAATTGATAAATAAGGATGAGTGAGAAATATGTCATAGTATCAATATCAAGCAACTCATTTGTCCGTAACTGGGGACACGGCTAAGCACTTAGTTTATACACCCTGCAGGGGTTTGTACACTTTACCCATGTGACTTGGACAGCCCAGCTCGTACCACCACACTCATATTGTATAACGATAGGGAGAAGCCCAAATAGAGACCATTCGGGAAGAGCCTCACAAACCCATCCACGCATAGTACCAATCTACACTATTCTACATCTCTGGCTACGTAGGGTTCGAGTCACCATAACCTACTAAGTCCAGCCAACCGCCCATTTCATTATTGGCACATGTTTGTACACGTAAGCTACCAAATAAAGAAGCCAATCCTTTCTCAGTACCCTAGGCGGCATTCCCTACCATAGATCCACACTCGATGACCCAATAAATGCGATTCCGCCCAGGTGCTTCACTAAAATCATTTATTATTAATGCATTAAAGCATTTATTATTAAAGCTATATCAATTTAATATGGTTTATCTTACTTTAATTCAACTTCTGATGTATCTGTCATATTAAATTGTGAATTAAATGCTACTAGATAGGTACTGAAATTTAGAGACAATAACAATTTGATCACCTAAAAAGGAGTTACAGATCTTTTCTTATAATTAAAATACTATTACAATGGGTTTAAAGCTTTCTGCAGTAATTTCTATTTTAATAGTACCAAATAATTTGGCACGCAATTTCTTAGGATAGATATTATTAATACAAAATAGTACCAATTGGTTTCACTAATTTTGGAGTCCTGGTTAATTTTCTGTGATTTAAATACTAGTTTCAAGGGTTTAAATCATTTAAATTATTTACTTAGACAAAAATTATATCTAATGCCATATTAATGTTCTACAAGAATCAAGGATTCCAAGGACACATTATTTGCAATTTTATGAATAGTGGTTATTTCCTTATGAATTTATTACTATAAAAGGGAATTAAAACATTTAATAAAGCACGACAAATTGTTAGAGTAAATGTCTTATAAAATTGCATATTCATAATATACACGAAATTATCTTTCCATAGGTATATTATTTACAATTTTCAGAGCTTTAGATAATTTTATATGGATTTTACAAGTTTAACATATTTTTTTGCAAATTTTATTCTATTTCAAAAGAAAGGGAATATTCCTAGAATATACCATGCTGGCGTGGCGTGCTGACTGTGCACGACCGGTCAGCGATCAATTACACGGCAAGTTCTGATTGGTTGACACTGGTTCACTGGTCCTCCTGATCTGGACCGCTGATGGCATATCCGATGGTCTGGAGCGAAAGGTTCTAGGGCTGGGGTCAACGGCGGCTGATGGTAGTCAATGACGGAGGTGACGGTCGGGAAGTGGTGGCTGGCGGCACTATAATGGTCTTCGTCGACGTTGGAGTATTGAACGGTGATCAACATGTCATGGAGAACTTGTTAGTGTCATCTTATACTACTCGGGATCCCTGAAACGATGGTGAAGCGTGGATGGAGGAGCTCGGCTTCCATGGGCTTCGGCGAGCAATTGTGGGTGCTATGGCGATCTGTAGAGAGAAGGAAGGGTCAAGGCAAGACGGTGATTCAAGGGGAAGAGGACAGGGGTAAAAGGGGAGGCAAGGGAGGTCGTTCGTGTCGTTCTTGACCTTGATCTGGAGCTCTCAAAGTCGTTGGTGGTGGAGGGAATTCCGGTGGTGGCTAGGGTTCGGTTTTTGCGAAAAAGGGAACGAGGTATAGGAGGGGATTTATATGGGGAGAGGTGGCGTGCATAGGGGCCAGGGGTGAACAAAATCGCCGGATTTGGCAGGGGAGATCGAATTGGGTCTTGTTCGTGTTCTTCATCGCGAGGAAGGGGATGACCAGGGTGGTCCCCACCTGTCAGCGGGAGAGGGGAGATGAGAGGGAGCAGCGTGGGCTGCACTATTGGTTTGTTACTGGGCCTATTGTTGGGCTGCTATGGCTACTTGCGCTGCGCACGCTGCGCAGTAGATAGGGCTGGGCCACAGGTAGGATTATGTTAGTTAGCTTTTTTTTCCTTTTCTTTTCTCTTTTCTTTTGTATTTTTAGTTTTAGGGCTCCAAATTAGTCCATTCAAATTTCTAAAAATTTGTAAAATCATCCAGATCATTTTATAATATTATATGCATTATTTATTATCCATTTCAAAATTACCAACCAATATATATTTAGTTTGGCCAATGGAGCATTATTATTTCTTATATTAAACACAAATTTTGTATTTTAGCTCCAAATGGACTCAAATAAATTTCTGTGGTTTTCTAAAATTGTCCTCTATCAAGGTATTCCATTTAGGATTTACTATTGCTCAGGGTTTACTATGGACAAAACCATTGCTTTTAGGTTGTACTTAGAATGGGAAAATCCCATTTAGGGGTTTTGGATAATCTTTTAGATGATAGAAATATTTCCTTGGGGTTTAATTCAATGATGGTCATGCATGCTTCATGATTTTGAATTTTGAAATCTTGCACACCAATTCTACAATCCATAATCAATCCATGGCATTTTGCCTATATGGCTACTTAGGTCATAACAAACCAACATAAGGTTTTGAATCAAGGTTGAGAGGATTTTTAAATTCAAAAATTTTCTTCTCTTTGAGAATTTCCAACAAATTCGAACAATCAATCAAGCTTATGTTATTTATTTCACATTCCAAAATTAAGAGGATTTTGGGATGTGACAGGCCTCCCTACAGGTGGCGCCTGGGTGGGGTGTGGCTCATCTGGGCCCCTCCAAAGTGTCTCCTCCCAGCCATCTTCTTTTTCTCTCCCGGAAAACACCAGAAAACTTTCTTAAGCTCGAGTTCCTGCTGTTCTTGCTCGCAATTTTTGATCTCCTTGCTCAGCCCCTCTTTGCTGTTGATTTTTGGAGAGGTTGCTCCTTGGTATGTGCCTCCTCCACTTGTCCAATTAGATTTGTGATTGATAGATTGTATCTTGAGTATTTTGCTGCTATAGGTGACATGTTGTGTGAGCTTGCATGCTTGTTCTATGCTTAGAGATTTCATTTTGATGCATGTGTAGCCCTCTAGCAAGTTCCTATAGTAGTTTCTCATCATTTATCAGCTTGGAAATCACTTGGTTTGATGTTTGTCTAAAAATTTCAGAAAGGAAGATGAGTGCATATCCACTGAATCAATATGACCTGGTGGTGCCTGAGCCAATGAAAGTTCATCGTGAGGAAGGGGTTTTTCCTTCGATATATCCATGCCAGGAATTTATGAGAACTGCGGGAATCCGCCAGGATTTCCAAACTATTACCAATGCAGGGTTGGAACACTTTGTTGAAGGTGAACCATTTCAGTATGTTAAGCTAACCATGGTTGTTGTGCAGGACTTCCGGTTTACTTGGTATTCATCTAATCCTATGGTCCATTATAAGATATACAATATAGCTGTCGACCTGCCTTTTGCTGATTTTTATGCAGCAATTAGAGTACCTCAGTGGGGATCTTGTGAGAAGATCAAGGAGAGGCCCAAGTCACTTATGGATTTATATGCTGAGATTTGCCAAGGTTTTGACTTCTCAAAGGCAAGTGGTAAAATTCAGAACATTTAGTTCCCAGCCATTAGATATTTTTCCTATTTCACTACCAAGTGTGTTTTTGCTAGAAAGATTGCTAGGAAGTTATCTTCTTTTGATCTAGGTTTTATCACAGCTTCTTTGAATAGGAATAGATCTTATAACCTGGGTGCTTTGATAGCTTACCGTCTCACCACCAACCGCGAGAAGGGTGGAATTTGTGGAGGTCTCATCGCTTCTAGGTTGCTATCTTTCCATGGTTTAGAGCCTCACCATTCAGATTATCGGTTCCCTATAGAGAGGCTTGATCTGGAATCCATGATTTAGCATGGTTTTGTTTCCTTGGGGGCTAATGTGAGAAGTTTACCGTTTGAATTATCTTTTGCCCAGCGAGGTTGGAGAGGGGGTAGGACTGAGAAAATAGTTTATTTGCCTGCACCTGCTTTGTTTAATTTTGATAACAGGCAAGGATGGTCGCTCACGGAGGAGGAGGTTGACACATATGATGCGGAGCTCTCCCATCAAGAGGAGAATGTTGGAGAGGATGCCGAATATTATTCGGTTCATCCCTCCACCTTAGGAGAGTCTTCATACCATCATCCCTCATTTGATTGGGGGGCGTCTTCTTCATCGCAAGCGCCTGAATATGATCATTCCTATGATGACCCACCAGCTTGGGTTACTACCCGTGCTATTGATACCCACTTAGGCCAAAATCCTAAGCTTGGGGGAGGTATACCGCCATCACACTCATCTATATATCATGTTCGGTCGGTTCTTTGTATATCCATTGTTTCGCTTTCTTTTTGGTTTTTGTTTCTGCTTTCTCAAAACACAAAAATACCAAAAATATTTTCGTTGTTTATCTTGGTTTGTTTCTTTGCTTTTTAGCTTTGGTTTTCCTTAAAGAAAAATCCAAAAAGATTTTGCTTTGTTGGCTTGTTTGAAAAATCGAAAACACCAAAAATATTTGTTGTTCTTCTTTGGTTTTGTGAGTTCTTTGTAGGGTTTATCCTCCTCAGTGGATTTTGGTTTCATGTTATTATTCAAGTCACACAAGTGAAGGGCAATAATGAAGATTAATACAACTTGAGGTGTGGTAAGAGGTTGGCAACGAACTCTATTTGTTTTCATTTTTGTACATATACTCATCATGGTGAGCAAGCTTAGTCTGTTTATGTAAGGAGTATGTTACTAATGGATGCTTAGTAGTTTTTGCTTGTCTATGATTAGCTCCAACTTGCTAATAGTTTGTAGCATGTCATATGAATGTTTGCTTGCATTGTTTTATTCATATTTTGGTATGATATTGTGGTATCCTCCTCTGAATGTTTCATGTGAATCGACTTGGCACATGCTCACGCATGCATATGACTAAACAATAGTCAGTAAGCCTCGATGATTTATTTTGCCTCAGTGTTCTTGTATCACTTTCGTGCCATAATTAGTCCTGTTTTGTTGCAAGCATGATTATGACAATTATTGCTCTCTCGTTTGTCGCTCCCTCTCTATTGCTAGCCTTCACTTCCACTGAGTATGATCTCTACTTGTGCTTCCAACTCCCCAAAACCAATATTGCCAACAGAGTCCACCATACCTACCTATTAGCATTATTTGCTATTTTAGTGCATATTCTATAAGCCTTGTTTTCTTCCAAATAAAATGTTTGTCTGTTTTGAGAAAGTTAGTTAGTAAAGCTCTCACGAAATTGATGGCACACTTTATTTCTTGCACTTAATAACCCTGAACCATTTGACCCGTCCACAAAAGTTATATGCTGGGAGTTAGCAGAGCCGTGCTGTCACGGGGAATGCTTTGAACACTTATGGATACATATCCAGTTGATACCTTGCTCTTTTGTTTGCGGATGTCGTCGATGTGAAATAAAAGGGGAGCTTGTGAGTTCATGGAGTATATATATGTGTTAGAGAAACGCCTGTGCCGCTAGACTAAGCCATGCCTAATCATGGTGGAAACTTGTAGCATCACCATAATGAGCGTCTATGAAGCATCCTCAATAAAAAGCTATGCACATAGTAAATAAAAAGATTGCTGAGATGCTCATTGTCTGCTTGCCTTGTTATTTTGATTATGGGATAGCTCATGTATCATGTGCAAGGGGTACCCCGTTGGCGGTTCTCTATGATATGCATGTATGTACAATGACAAGAACTTGCAGGTTACCAAAGTTGAGTAGCATGCGGAGCGACCCTCGTACTCAAGGGACTTGGGATTTCCATTTTATGGTCTGTCAAGCATATAACTCAGATTGGACCTTACTTTCACCTTAACCATATAAATATGCCTATGATAGGGGCAATGCAAGCTCAATGCTAGTGAGTACCTTACTTTCAGCATTTGGAAGACTTTCAAACTTTTCAAAACCTTTTCACTTCCTTGTTGAGTCACCACTTATTCTATGAGCACCTTCTTGAGAGCATAGTTGTCATTCTTGTGTTTGCCTCAAAACTTGATTAATTATGTCATGATTTTGATGCTTGTATCTCTGATATCTTTACTTCTAGTCTTCAATTGAACTTCAGAGGTGCCTTGGCATTTATATTGTGCTCTACAAACAAAGGCAAGCGAGATACCACTCTCTCATACCTTACTATGAGCATTGCAATGTTGCTTATGTTTATGTTCCATGCTACTTATTATTATTGAGTTGGTTTCTCTTCATAGCTTGCAATGACTATTGAGTAGACTTGGTTGCTTACTTCTTATTATGAATGGTTTAAGTATCTACTCATGTGCTGAGAATATATACATCATATGATGCAAATGTGTTCGTGAAAGTTCTTTTATCGCACTCAGTTTTCAACTGAATTGCTTGAGGACAAGCAATAAGCTAAGATTGGGGGAGTTTATACATCCAAAATGTATCTACTTTCCCAAACACTTTTGCTGTTGTTTCTCCTCTAAACTTGTGTGATTTGGATACAACTAATACGGACTAACGTTGTTTTCGGCAGAATTAACTTGGTGTCTAGTTTTTGTGTAGAAAATCAACTATCAGGAAATATCCCGGAAAATATGCCAAAAATCCTATTTCACCAGAAGATCCACTAAGCCAGAAGACGAGACGGAGTGGAGGCCTAGGGGGCCCACACCCCTGCCAGGCGTGGGTGGTCCCAGCCCGCGCCTAGGGGGGCGCGGCCACCCCAGGCACCCCCTCAGGCTCCCTCTTCGCCTATAAGTTACCCCTTGACCTAAAAACCGAGGGGGGTTCGATGTTTTTACAGAAAGAGTTCCGCTGCGCTGCCACCGCCAGAAGCCGCAATTCGGATCCAGAATCTCTATTCTAGCACCCTGCCGGGACGGGGAATTTGGGGAGGATCATCGCCATCGTCATCAACAATGCCTCTCCATCAACCATCGATGTTTCCCTCATCCATGAGTGAGTAATCCCCCGCTGTAGGCTATGGGGATGGTAGGGATTGGATGAGTTCTATCTTGTAATAGAATAAGATTGTTAGGGCATAGTGCCTAGTATCTCTATTAGTGCTATTTCATTTTGTTGTAACTTGTTATGCTTAATGCTTTTCACTAGGGCCCGAGTGCCATGATCTCAGATCTGAACTTATTATTGAATCATTATGATAGTATTGTTTGTGATCTTATCTGCAAGTTGTGTACACATATCATTTTCCGGATCCAAAGGCCCCGAAGTGACAGAAATTGGGGCAACCGGAGGGGGTGGCTGTGGTGTGAGGATCACATGTGTTCATGGAGTGTTAATGCTTTGCTATGGTGCTCTATTAAAAGGAGCACCTTAATTTCCAGTAGTTCCCTAGAGGCCCACGTCGGCCGGATGTAAGATGTTGTGAAAGTTCTCATTGCGAGCACAGATGACTATATATGGAGAAAATGCCTAGGATTGTTTAGTACTTGGATGCTTATTCTTATTTATCTGCAATGCCCTAGATCTTGAAGTTACATGTTTATACTCATCCATGCAACATCCGTCCATTCATACCTATGCCTACCGTGCTCATATCCTACTGTTTGCTGCTACTGTTACTATTGCTCATGTTTTACCGCTGTAGTTGCTTTGCTGTTGCTACTACAAACTGTTGCTACTGATAAAATTCTGTGAGCAAGAACTATTTACAGGTGCAGATGAATTGACAACTCAGTTGTTAAGGCTTGCAAGTATTCTTTGGCTCCCCTTGTGTCGAATCAATAAATTGGGTAATACTACCTGCAAAGACCGTTGCGATCCCCTATACTTGTGGGTCATCAGTGCACTTAGGAAATCGATTGGTGGCACCCACGAAGCAGGTGCGATTTCTGGAGGCACCACCCATTCAGGGAGGCTCATGGTTCCAACCTTGCCCACCAGGAAGCATAGGCTTCCGAACATCACGTCGACCCCATCTCCTACGGAATTGAAGTCCTTACGGGTTGCTGGAGAGTGGGCGGTAAAGTCGATGGCACCAAAGAGAAGATGGTTCTCCGCCGTAGAGGAGTCGAAAATCATAGCAGATGGAGCCGTCACGACCGCATGATAAGTATCCCCAGTTCCCACAAATGGCGCCAATTGATGAGGGTTCGACTCATCAATGCCCATTGTTATGGACTTGGGATTTGGATAAGGAGGGTACACTGGAGAACCCGGAATGGTTAACAAACAAGCAACATGGGTACACGAGGTTTACCCAGTTTCAAGCCCCCGGAGGGAAAACCCTACTCCTTCTTGTCTACTCTTTGTTTGTGGTGATGCCGAAAGTTACAGGGGTGCGCAGATTGGATCTGGCGAGTTGTGTGCTAGGTTATGATGTGAGACCCTCCTCGCCGTGCCCTCCTGACCTTTATATGGGGAGGCCAGGTCTCGGGGTAGGTCGAGTCAGTTACAGATTAGGGTTTTACCCTTTGAATTTCTATCTAAAGCTAGTCGTGTTCTTCAAGGAGTCGCATCCTTCATGGGCCTGGGTCACCCGAATCATTCATGGGCTTCATCATTAGGAGTGAATGATTGCATGGGATTCTTCCAGGCCAGACCGGATAGGCTAACATCGGGCTTCCGTAGGGCATACCCATGTCATGGACCCTCCTTCCGAGGCTAATCTAATGGCGTCGAAGTCGCCCACAGGGAAGCCTGCCTTGTTCCTGCGGTTCATGGCAAAGTCCATGAAAGTGCAATTGTTGGTGGTCCTGGAGGTGATCGACTACCACACCGAGCCGGTGCCGCAACCTCTGAACGGTGGGGCGACTTCGACGTCCTCCATGGGAGTTGTCGAGCTTCATCGCCTACTGGGTGTGGCCATCCAGGTAATCCTAGTCCCCGAGCGTTGGGTCGCAATTTTTTGGCAATTGGGCGCTTAGAAATTGTGCTCCCCAGTTCCCGAGGGTCAAGTCGCCAAGTTATTGGCGGATCAAATATTAAAAAATTGTACTTACACTGGCCTTTCTTTTCTGCAGACAGAGGCAGCCGACTGGCATTCCGTGCTGCAGCGGGTGGAGATAGAACTGGCTGCATCGGCTAAAATCTTCATAGCTCATGGTTCTGATGACTTCTTTGTTATGTAGAGAACAAAGCCACAAAACTGGCGAAGGCTCGCGAGGGTTATGTACCAGTCGTGGAGATGGATTCGGTGAAGGCGGCGTTGGCCATGGTGGAGGAGAAGGCGATGGCAGGAGTCGCGGATGTAAAATGGGATCACGCCGCATCTAACTCCGTGATTACGGACCTGCAAGCCAAGTTCTTCGAATTGGAGAAGCATATGAAGGAGAATTGTCACCGCCTCCATGGTGAGTATTTTTTCCTGCATTTCTTAGTAATGGGGGAGTCCCTGAGTGGGTCTAGTCCCCGAGTCGGTCAAAGCGACTGTAACGTTGTGTTTGATGTTACCTAACTTTTTGCAGATGTTTTAGGTCAGGGTGATGAGTCTGTGCACAACTTCACTACGGAGCAATGCATGAATGTAGTGTTGAATGCCACCTCGGAGTCGTTGTCATTTGTGTGATACATCCTCTAGAACATAACCTCGACTGAGGTTGTGCCCACACGTTTCATGGATGTGTGGCACTATCAAGAATTGGCGCTTGGCGTGGTAGGCTGGATGGCGCTATACGCCTTCTGTCGCGGGACGACTGCGACGTTGAGCCTGAGGCCTGCCCACGTCCTCGAGGACTTCGATCTTGATGATGTGATGAGTGGGTACCCCTTGATGACCAGGATGGTGGAGGTCTCCTAAGTTATCGCACTATAGTCGAAGGAGGCTTTGTACGTAGAGCATGTGTTGGCGATGAGTGACCTCCTGCCCTATCAGGCGACATAGGTGGCGCCTGGCGACGCCGAGCCATAGCACCAGGACTTCTCTTCAGAGCGTCCCTTCCGGACGGCGATCAAGAAGAATTTGTCCACATACCCGACGAAGCCTATCAAGGTGGCTGAGTCGTCGAGGGGTGCTTTTGGTTCACAAACAGCTAAGTAGGAGGACTAACCATGTAATAGGGTTAGTTTTAACTGGCTTTGTAAAGTCTTTTGACTGGTTCACAATCTCGTGTTGTCTTTGTGAATTAGGTGCGTCAGGGGTAGCTAGTCCCCGAGCATGTTTTGGTTATTCTTGGATGCACGTGACTAATGATTGTGTGTTTGTGCGGGCTGTTCGATCAGCACTCAGTCGACTTACCATGGCTTGGGGAGCCAGTCACGTGGCGACCCCAAAGGACCCGTTGTACTTGGCATTTTTCCCTGGACATGTGCGGGTTTGTTTTTGACGAGTCCCTGATCGTGGTACTTGGCCTTTCAAAGCATTTATTTTAAGGTAGGAAGGACCTATGTGCATTGTTTGTAGCGCGTCATCCCTCCTGGCTCATGGAGCCAGTTGCTAGGCGACCCCTGGACGAGCTCTATACTTGGTGTTTTCGCATGTGACTAATGGACGTTGCATCTGGACGAGCTCTGGAATATTCTTGGAATTGGACGGGACAAAAGCCAAAGTCAATATTTTACCGTGGGGAAAACGAAGCCGGAATACGAGACAGAGGAGAGTCACCAGGGGGCCACACCCCCTGGCCACATGGGTGGGCCCACCCTGCGCCTGGGGGGGGGGGCGTGCAGCCGCCCTGGAGACTCCCCTGCCTCGCCTCTTCGCCTCTAAATACCCCCCGATGCCTAAACCCTAAGGACCCGATCAATATTCCAAGAAACCATTTGTAGCCGCTGCCACCATCATCCCTAGATCGAGGGGGATCTAAAGCTCTTCCCGACACCCTGTCGGAGGGGAGATCATCCCGGAGGCCTTCTTCTTCATCATGCCAGCCTCCGGTATGAAGCAAAGTAGTTCCATCTTGGACTACGAGTCTATGTAGTAGCTAGATGGTTGTCTCTCCTCCTTTGTGCTATCATGTTTAGATCTTGTGAGATCTGTTCTTGATCAAGATCTCATCTATTTGTAATCATGCATGTTGTGTTTGTAGGGATCCGATGGATATTGAGATTACTATGTCAGATTGATTAATGATTTTGACTTATTGATTCTATCATGTCTGTGTTATTTGTGATCTTGCATGCTCGCCGTTGTTAGTAGCAATCTTGGCCAAGTAGTTGAAAGTGACTCCAAGAGGGGGTATTTATGCTCGATAGTGGGTTCATGCTTCTATTTAATCTAAGGGAAGTGACATAAATCTCTAAGGTTGTAGATGTGCTGTTGCCACTAGGGATAAAACAACGGTCTCTTGTTCATGGAACAAGTGGATTTCTTTACCTTACACACTTTGCTTAAAGCAGTTATCTGTTGCTTGCAACTTAATACTGGAGGGGTTCGGGTGATAACCCGAAAGTGGATTTCTAGTCATAGATGCAGTTGGATGGCGGCCTATGTATCTTGTTGTATTGCCCAATCGAATCTCATAGGATCATGAATGATTAGTATTGCCTTTTTATGCCTTGCTCAGTCCTGTCAATTGCCCTGCTATAATTTGTTTACCCAGCATGCCATGTTTGTTTATCTAAGGAGAACACCGCTAGTGAAATATAGATCCCGGTTCAATCTTTACATTGATACATCTTCTACTGTTACTTGTTGAAAACCACTATTACCTTCTACACCATACCGTTAATCCTTTGTTACAACAAACCGGTGAGATTGACAAACTCACTGTTCATTGGGGCAAAGTCTTGAGTTTGTGTTGTGTAGGTATCCAAGTTGCTAGCAACACCTTTGAGTCGTCGTTTTCTTCCTCCTACTGGTTCGATAACCTCGGTTTCTTACTAAGGGAAAACTTGCTGTTGTGATCATCATACCATCCTCTTGGGGTCTCCCAACGAGGCGTTGATAACACGCCGTCATCAAGATCTTTTCTGGCGCCGTTGCCGGGGAGGCTAAGGACGTCTTCACAAGGGGAGTCCGTCTCCACCTTTCTCTTTACTTTGTTTTTTTGGTTAGTTTATTTTGCTTGGTTTTGTTTGCCTCTTTTTATCAAAAACACCAAAAAAATAGTTTATTTTGGTTTGTTCTCTCTTATCAAAAACACAAAAAAATTAGCTCCTGCTCTAGTTGTCGCCTTGATCTATCTCACCATGTTCCTCCAGAAGTTCACCCTGAAAGGCCTTTCATTAGGTTGTCAACACCCGGATTTTTAATCCCAGATGCCTGTTATGCCATGCATCGCAATCCCAGGATTACCATTTTTGCGAGACATACAAATTGGTACCATAGTTCACCATCCATTACAAACCATAATAAAGGTCTTACAAATAAAGGATCTCATGATCCAGTCTAAATACAATCAACGCAATGGAATAATAATAATAATAACGGTATCATGGGAAAAGCTCCATCTTCAGCGTCACATGCAATGCTGACGATGGGAGATGATCCTAGTTGTTATAGACTTCCTGCTATCCATCATCCTGGTAGTCTTCCTCATAGTATGGCCACAGGAATAGCCAGGGACAAAGCCATGAGTACTCTTTAAGTACTCGCAAACTATCACTACCAATTAAAGTGGTTCAAGTAGGAATACTAAGATCTAGGTTGTTTTGCAAAAAGCCAGGTTTATCTCTAACTGAGTTTAGAAGCAAAGAAAACTAGTTTAATATTTTATTACACCTAAGTGGGAACTTAGTTTATCATGTTCACAACCCTGTTGTGGTCAAGTCAAAGTCATGATTCATTTCACAAGTCATTTTAAAAACATCTGATGACGGAACAGTATGGCCACTCCAACTTTCCATAACCGCGGACATAGCTATTCGAATAGTTTGACACTCTACAGAGATGGTACACTTTCACCACAACATCCGATACATCCGCCAGGAACAATCCTGAATCACAATACTCAGTATGCGGACAATCAATCCTAACCTTTCAGTTACACACCCTAGTATAGGCACCTCCCCTATGATTTTGGCCTCCCAACCATGACCATCTGTCATCTTGGGAACTGAACAGGGGGACAATCATAACAATGTAGCCTCAGCTCAAACCTCTTCCGCAAGGGAACCCATACTAAGATATATAAACTTCTAGTCAAGCCCTACCCAAATTCGGGTATTATGGTTGCACGGTAAAATTGAAATGGTATCGCATCCGAACACAACCATCAGTTTTTATAAAAGGGCTATGGCTCATGCCTCAACATTTTCATCATCAAATCATCTGGTGTTCATAACACATGTCAAAACATTTCATTAGAATGACTCATCATTCTAAGGTTTTCATAATCCTTTTCACCAAGTACTCCCAGCTAAAGTGATCAAGTTTTATGCTTGCACTAGCCACTAAGTTGGGGATAATCACTAATGAGGGGTACTAATCAAGTGTGACTTATCCAAATCTAATCTCATGCCTCAGTATGACATATAGTTCTATCTAACTTCGGGCAAGTTTTATGCTCTTTATGCTACCTATACTATCTTTCCAAAATTCACAAGTCACCAAGTAAAGGCAAATAAAGAATTTTTATAAATAAATACAAGAATAAAGCTTGCAAGTAAAACTGGGATTTGGTATAATCAAGTGGTATAACCAAAGCATGCCTAATGCATCTTGCATAGGTTAACTAGTAGGCTTAGGCTTGCAAGTAAGACTTGCCTGGTTTAGCTTAGCTTGCCTTGAGTAGTGAAGTGGTTGTTCTCCTCTGCTTCCTCTTCATAGTAGTCTCCTTCCTCTTCCTATCCTTGGTTGGTACTAGCGTCTATAAATAAATACGAGGTACACAATCACCAAACGATACTTAACTACTTATATTTGGCACACAAAGGTTCACACTAGATGATCTAGCATCATCACAATCATCACAAGGAATAAAGACTTAGTATTATTTATTTTATTTTAGAAAAGTAATTTATACTCATTGAAAACTACTTTAGATTTAATATTCTCCACTTAAAACATGGGATCATGTTGACACATGTCATCACCACATATTTTAATACTTGGGAATGTGATCTAAAGTGGTGTCACAATTTAATAAGGTTTAACCTTATTATTTTAATTAATAAGTGACTAGAAATGCCTATGGGGCATTCTTTTAATTCTTGTCCATTATTACTGCAAGTAAACCTAGATATTTTTATATATTAAGAAATGTCTTGTCAAATGTGATTTTGAGAGTTGGAATCAACTCAAAAGCATTTATGGTTGATTTTTGAAAAATGTTTGAATGCAGAAAAGTCTCTGCCTTATTATTTTTACCATAGGTGATCTATAATTTCAAATGGTTTAAATCCAACGGGCTTGGATTAAGAATTTCAATACCTTTCTAAAAAATTGGTTTCATGCAATTTGGTTCAGTAAAACTCTCTGAATTGATTTTTGAAACAACAGACATAACTAGAGTTTGAACAAATTGGAAAAAATCTAAATTTGAACTAAATGGGTCACGCGGAACTAACTGTGCCGGCCCACTGCGCACAACACAATGCGCGGGATGAGCTAAGTGATGGCCCCACGCGTCAGCGACTCTGTCTACGCGAAGCGGTACAAGGCAATCTGGACCGTGCGATGAACATCTAATCTAACGGCTAGGGTTTATCGTCTCCGTGGGGCGGCGCCGGCGAGACTGAACCGTAACGCGGCGGTGGGGGTCGTGTGAGGCTCACCAGGGCTCCAGCTAGGGTCAGTGTTGGGGGCGAACGACGTTATCAACGACGGCGGTTCAAACGGTGGATGTGGCAGCTCCTGGGGTGGCTCCAATCAATGGCTCCTCTTCTCCTCCTCCGCGGTAGACTCCGATGAAATTCCAGCGATGCGGAGCTCGCCTTGCTCTGGGGAAAGGTGTGTGAGGTTCTGTGAGAGGTGGGGAGTAGAATGTTGTGGCGAATTGAGGCTGGGTAGGCCTCCTTTTATAGCCGAGAGAGAGGGGCAGTGTGGCACGGGCAGAGCTCGTCGGGGTCGGCGGTACAACGAGCTAATGGCATGGCGGAGGGGGTAGGACGGTGTGCGGTCTCCTGGCGATGCTCAACGACTTAATGGCGCGACAAGGGGTGGTTGAGGATGGTCGGGAATGGTCGACGCTCTGCGCGGCACTGACAGTGGTTTTGACAACGCACGGGTGCTACGGGTCGCGTGGCGGTGAACGGGGATGTCTAGGAGGTTCCTGGGGTCATGGTGATTGCAGGCACGGGCGGTGAAGGGAGGCGTGGCATGTGCGAGCATGTCGGGCGCGTCGCTCTGGCATGCTCACGGCATGGCGTAAAGACATTGGGCGCGGAGCGTTCTCTGTGGTCTAGTGCCTGGCTGCGTGCGAGGGCTGGACAGGGAGTGTCAGTGGACATTGGGATGCCTCCTGGACATGGTCGCTAGGCGCGGCGAAGGCTCGTGCTAGCTTGCCATGGTCGGCTGGCAAGGGGGTGCTCGGGTTGGCTTAGCACTGGTGCAAGGGTAAGGTTCTAGCTTGTTCAATGCTGGTGTGCTCACTGGGGGACAAGGGTGAGAAAAGGGAGACAAGGTTTTGAATGATCACTGCTCAAAACAGTGAAAGTTTGGCCAGTTTGATTTGTTCTTCCAAGTGTTTGACAAAATGGCCGAAATAACTTTATATTTAAATTTTTGGATGAAAATTGGTGGGTGCTCTAGTCACATACTTCGTAGTCTATGGTTGTTTGGATTTGTCAAGGTGAACTGGTTTTGTTGGGTTTTGAGAAATGGTGATCTTACCATATGAACTAGATTCAATTTTGAATTGTCCTTGGCATAGATTTGTAAATTATTTCTATTGGTTTGCATGGTGGGCTTGGTTTCACTTTTACTTGGTCTAGCAAGGGGTGAAAAGAATTGGATTTGTTTCTGTTAGAAATCTTGGACTAGAAACACTCAAAGTGGTCTAGTGGTTAACTTTGGTCAAAATGACCATTAGCTCATATTGTTTATTTTGAAATTTCCATTGATTTTATTCTGCTTGGAAATGATTTAGATGCTGTTGTTTTCATCTTTAAACCAATTCTTACCATTCATAACAACCACACAAGTCATTGCAAGCATTCATGCATTCATCACATACACACATGCATTCATATTGCGTTTAATTAACAAAAGTTTTTGTTGGCCCTAAACTTGGGTGATTAGAACTTGATAATCTTGATTAATATTTTTGGGATGTTACAAACCTTCCCACCTTAAACAAAATCTCGTCTCGAGATTTAAGGGAAAGAAAACTAGGATTGAAAGAGATCTAGAAACTCAGTCCTAATGTAATCTTCTCGCTCCCAGGTAGCTTCTTCTTCAGTGTGGTTACTCCACTGAATCTTGAGAAACTTGATACTCTGGGTCCTGGTGGTTCTGAAGGCTTCTTCCAAAATACGAATGGGTACTTCGGGATATGTTAGGTCATCATTGATTTCTATGGTTATGTGATCAATATTCTTGAAAACTTCGGTCTTCTCCGGGACTTCTAGGCATTTGCGAAGTAATGAGATATGAAATACATTATGCACGGCTGACATATCCTCCGGCAGTTCCATTTGATATGATACTTCTCCTCGATGATTCAAAATCTTGAAGGGTCTGATGTATCTGGGTGCAAGCTTTCCTTTGAGTTGGAAACGTTGCATTCCTTTCAAGGGTGATACTTTCAGATATACGAAATCTTCGATATTGAAGGCAAGGTCTCGACGTCTCTTGTCAGCATAAATCTTTTGTCTAGATTGGGCGGTCTTAAGGTGCTCACGGATCTTGTGACCTTTCTCTTCAGCTTCTTGTAGGATGTCGGGTCCGAAAATCTGACTCTCTCCTACTTCCTACCAATTCAAAGGGGTACGACACTTCCTTCCATACATGAATTCAAATGGGGCCATTTGCAAAATGGCTTGATAACTATTGTTGTATGAAAATTCTGCGAAAGGCAGACAGTCTTCCCATTTTGATCCATATTCCAACACACAAGCTCTCAACATATCTTCGAGTATCTGGTTTACTCGCTCCGTTTGTCCATCAGTCTGAGGGTGATAAGCTGTGCTGAAATCCAGTCTTGTTCCTAGTCCTTCCTGGACTTTCTTCCAAAATCTCGAGGTAAACTGGTTCCTCGATCTGACACAATGTTCTTGGGGACTCCATGTAAACTGACTATTCTAGCAATGTACAACTCTGCTAGCTTCGAACTTTGATAAGTGGTCTTGACTGGTAAGAAATGAGCGACTTTGGACTGTCTATCCACTATGACCCAAATAAAGTCCTTTCCCCTACTAGATGTAGGCAAACTGGTGATAAAATCCATTCCGACTGAATCCCATTTCCATTCCAGAATCTGCAATGGCTGCAAAAGTCCCGCGGGTCTTTGATGTCCCGCCTTGACTCTCTAACATATATCACATTTGTCTATGTAGCTTCCGATTTCTCTCTTCATCTTATGCCACCAAAATTTCTCCTTCAAATCCTGATACATCTTCGTTCCTCCGGGGTGGATAGAATAAAGAGTATCATGGGCTTTTTTCAAAATAGCTTGCTTCAACTCTGAATCGGCTGGTACACAGATACGTCCCTTGTACCACAAAACTCCTTCTTCATCTTCGGTGAATCCGGGTACCTTCCCTGTAACGATACGACATTTGATTCCGTCGATACTCGCATTTCCTTTATACGCCTCCTTGATCTGACAAATCAAAGTGGGTTGAAGTTCTATGCTATCCAAAAATCCTTCACTTACTAGTTCCATTCGGAAATCTTCTAACTCCTTGTGCAAACTTGGTTGCTCCTTCCGAATCATGGTGTTCAATCGACACGACAATCTGCTAAGAGCATCTGCTACCACATTGGATTTACCGGGGTGCTAGTGAACATCAAGGTCATAGTCCTTGATTAGCTCTATCCATCTCCTTTGCCTCATATTCAGCTCCTTCTGGGTGAAAATATACTTCAGGCTCTTGTGATCCGAATAAATCTCACAATGGTTACCCCTGAGGTAATTCCGCCATGTCTTCAAGGCTAAAACTACGGTTGCTAATTCAAGGTCATGGGTAGGGTAATTCTTCTCATGTTGCTTCAGTTGTCGGGATAAATAGTATATGACTTTGCCTTCTTGCATTAGCACACATCCGAGACCAATCTTGGAGGCGTCACAAAACACATCAAAAAGCTTCATGATATCTGGCATGATCAAGATTGGGGCTGAGATCAATCTCTTCTTAAGCTCTTGAAAATTTGCTTCACATTTTTTCGTCCATTCAAACTTATCTTTCTTCAACAATTGGGTCATGGGTCTTGCAATACTCGAGAATCCTTCTACGAACTTGCGGTAATATCCCGCTAATCTGAGAAATGCACAAACTTGGGTTTGAGTGGTTGGGGCTTGCCATTCTTCAACATCCTTAACCTTGGCAGGGTCAACAGCAATTCCTCCTGCCGACACGATACGTCCGAGGAATCCTACTTCCTTTAACCAGAACTCACATTTGCTAAACTTGGCATACAACTGATGCTCTCTAAGGGTTTCAAGGATGGTCCTTAGGTGTAGCTCATGTTCTTCTTATGATTTGGAATAGATCAGAATGTCATTGATGAAAACAACGACAAACTTATCCAGGAAGTTCATAAAAATCTTATTCCTAAGGTTCATGAAATAAGCGAGGGCATTGGTTAATCCAAAAGACATGACAATGTACTCATACAGTACATATCTGGTGGTAAAGTCAGTCTTTGGAATATCCTCTGCACGAATCTTGATTTGATGATAACCAGTTCTAAGATCAATCTTAGAAAACACTTTCGCACCGGTCAACTGGTCAAACAGGTCTTCTATCTTTGGCAGTGGGTACTTGTTCTTAATGGTGACATCATTCAGCTTCTTATAATCTGTACACAAACAGTTACCTCCATCTTTTTTATCCACGAATAACACAGGTGATCTCCATGGAGACGCACTTGGTTGAATCAGGCCTATCTCCAGCATAGCATCCAGTTGCTTCTTTAGCTCCAGTAATTCGCACGGGTTCATACTATAAGGTCTCTGAGCTATGGGTCCAGTTCCAGGGATTAGTTCAACGATAAACTTGATATCCCGATCTAGGGGCATACCGTGCAATGTATCTGGGAATACGTCGGGGTATTCATAGACTACTTTGACTTGGTCAATGGTTGGTTGGGCTAGACTCTTGTTGCACTTGAATTGACGGGGCAAGGTTTCAGATACATGCTCTACTGATACTCCAGCGGTACTAGTCATGGTTATGGCTTTCTTGGCATAGTCGAATAATCCTTTATGTTTCGACATCCAATCCATTCCTAGTACTACTTCCAAACCTTTTGTTCCAAGTACTATTAGGTTAGCATAAAAATCTATGCCATGGATTATGATAGGTATGGACTTGCAAATTTGTCTAGCTTTGGTGGTTGAACCAGGTATTTGAACCATCATAACATGCTTCAATTTTGTTGGTTGAATCTTACTAGTGCATGCAAATTCTTCTGTAACAAACGAGTGCGATGATCCAGAATCAAACAACACTCTTGAAAGTACTGAGTTAACAGAAAACATACCCAGCACGACATCTAGCGCTTCTTGGGCTTCTTCAGCATTCATGTGAAACAGACGGCCGTTGCGGTTGATCGAATTCCTGGGGGCAAATCTCCTTCCAGGCTGAACACGACGCTGCTGCTGAGCTGGGGCATTCACATTGGGGGCTTTTGCAAGCTTCTTGGGGCACTCATTGGAGTAGTGAACCTTGGTTCCGCATTCATAACAAGTCACCTGAGACTTGTCCTTTCCTGCAACAGGCACGACATTGCTTCCGGTCCTCGGGGCAGTATTGGTGTTGGTGGGGTTGTTGACTTTGGGCGGTGCACGGTTGAAGTTGTTGGAGTTGCCGGGGTTGTTGTTGTTTCCTATGGGCATTGGGTTTCCTCCTCCACGGTTGGGATAGTTTTTACGGGTCATCAGGGGTCTATTGTTTCTTGGGACATATCCTGCATACGGGTTGGGGCGATACTTCGGGGTATGGTGGGTTCCTGATTGATTCATCATTCTTCGCTTGTGATTCTCATTGTCATTATTGATCCTGCCTTCCATATGGATTGGAGAATCCACTAGGGCTTCAAGGTCAGCAAACGGGATATTGACTAACACTGTCTGCATATCATCATGCAGACCATTCAGGAATCTCTCCTTCTTCTTGGCCTCAGTGCTAATCTCATTAGGGGCATACCTAGACAGAGATAGGAATCTGTCATGCTACTCTACCACAGTCATTCTTCCTTGCGCCAGCTCCTTGAATTCATCTCTCATCCACAGAATCAAACCCGATGGCACATGGGTGCGGCTGAACTTGAGTTTGAATTCATCCCAAGCCATCATCTGTCCTCCATTCATGGTGCGAATGCTATTCAACAAGCTCTTGCATCTCCTGCCAGATAATGGGTGGCAAACAGTACTTTCTCATTGGCCTCCACTCCTGCGACTTCTAAGTTGTTCTCCATGGTCTGCAGCCAGTCATCCGCATCTAATGGCTCTTCAGACTTACTAAAAATGAGTGGATTGGTGTTCTGAAAGTTCTTGACCTTATATCCATAGTTGTCCTGGTTTCCATGGCCTTGATTGTTCTAGGTCATTTGAGCTATGTGTTGAAGGGTGGTTAAGTTGGCTTGACGTTCGGCTCTTTCGGCTTCACGGTCTGAAACCAACATTTTCATGATTTGCAGCATCGGGTCCGGGGATGAACTGCTTCCTCCGCGAGGCATCTGAATATTTGAGATAGATCATGAGACAAGAGGGAAATTTCTAAGGTTCAGGGATTTGTTTTCGAAAAAATGTTTCAAACTTTGAGTTTGACTCAGGTCTTGCTAACTAGCAACTTGCTTTCATTCATTCATAGAACACAATACAAACACACACAACAATAAGGAAACATATGGTTTTAAGAACCATTCTGTGAAACTACGATACAATGGGACCAGATACAACTCAAATCTACGATAGTGCTCAAGTGCTACTACTCCTTAGAATCAGTGGCTTCATCATCATCATCAATGAAGGCGGAATCATCATCATCAGTGTGGAAGTCCATGGCTTGGTCCTCCAGGAAGTCATCATCATCACTGAGGTAGGAGTGAGGGTCTCCACGGATATCTTCCCCTGCATTCTCCCTCTCTTCAAGTTGCATGTCACGCTCATGGATGGTCTCTTCCAAGTCTGTCGCCTTGTGACAAAGGCGAGCAATGATGCGCTCCTTCTTGTCACGTAGACGATGAAAGGTCTTGCGCTGCTTCGCAAGGATGGAGATGGTCTGGTCCTTCTTGACTGCGATGGCATAGTTGTGGTTGGCGTAGGAGCGGGAATTTTACAACTCCTTCTGCCTATCATACAACATGAAGCTGAGATGATCCACCTGATGCTTCAGCTCGGGGTGATATGGCACCTCCAATGGTTGTCCCATAGCATCACGCCTTGCGTAGAACTCAAAGCGGGTATCCTTGATCTGTTTGATTCTTTGCTCACACAGACGGGCAAGAGCTTCCTGCATAGCCCTGGCTAGTCCATATAGCCAGTTGTTCTCTCTTAAGGTGAAATGGATTCCCTCTGAGACTTGCAACTATCATCCACTGCAATTGTCCACCTTGCTGATCGTTGAGCTATGCTCCGAAGAACTCGGGATGCGGGCGCTCCAGAAGTTCCGAGAGTTGGTCCAAATCATGCTCAAAGATGAGCTCTCCTCCATTACCCAACTGGTAGAACTTGCTATACTTCACGTCCATCTATAAGAATGTAGGATGAGTAAGTTAGTAGAGTGATCAAGTGTGTCAAATTTTATGTAATATTTTGCAATAATTTTTTTGAGGAACATGAATTTTCACGAAAGACTCTAAGTGATAAGAATGGGAATAGGTTTTCATAAATACTCACTTATTTTGGTTTGAAACTAAGTTTCTGATTTAATCCTCCATTCTAACTAGGGTCTCCTATGGTCAGGATGGATCTGATAGCAACTTGTCAACACCCGGATTTTTAATCCCAGATGCCTGTTATGCCATACATCGCAATCCCAGGATTACCATTTTTACAAGACATAATAGATTGGTACCATAGTTCATATTCTACTACAAACCATAATAAAGGTCTTACAAATAAAGGATCTCATGATCCAGTCTTAATAAATCAACACAACAGAATAATAATAATAACGATAGCATGGGCGAAGCTCCATCTTTAGGGTCATAGGCAATGTTGACGATGGGAGATGATCCTAGTTGTCATAGACTTCCTGCTGTCCATCATCCTGGTAGTCCTCCTCATAGTCTGACACGGGAATAGCCAGGGACAAAGCCATGAGTACTCTTTAAGTACTCGCAAACTATCACTAACAATTAAAGTGGTTCAAGTAGGAATACTAAGCTCTAGGTTGTTTTGCAAAAATCCAGGTTTATCTCTAACCGAGTTTAGAAGCAAAGAAAACTAGTTTAATATTTTATAACACCTAAGTGGGAACTTAGTTTTTCACGTTCACAACCCTGTTGTGGTCAAGTCAAAGTCATGATTCATTTCACAAGTCATTTTGAAAACATCTGACGACGGAACAATATGGCCACTCCAACTGTTCATAACCGCGGAAATAGCTATTCAAATAGTTTGACACTCTACAGAGGTGGTACACTTTCACCACAACATTCGATACATCCGTCAGGAACAATCCTGAATTACCATACTCAGTATGCGGATAATCAATCCTAACCTTTCAATTACACACCCTAGTATAGGCACCTCCCCTATGAGTTTGGCCTCCCAATCATGACCATCTATCATCTTGGGAACTACACAGGGGGACAATCATAACGAGGTAGCCTCAGCTCAAACCTCTTCCGCAAGAGAACCCATACTAAGATATATAAACTTCTAGTCAAGCCCTACCCAAATTCGGGTATTGTGGTTGTACGGTAAAATTGGAATCGTATCGCATCCGAACACAACCATCAGTTTTTATAAAAGGGCCAAGGCTCATGCCTCAACATTTTCATCATCAAATCATCTGGTTTTCATAACACATGTCAAAACATTTCATTAGAATGACTCATCATTCTAAGGTTTTCATAATCCTTTTCACCAATTACTCCCATCTAAAGTGATCAAGTTTTATGCTTAGCACTAGCCACTAAGTTGGGGATAATCACTAATGTGGGGTGCTAATCAAGTGTGACTTATCCAAATCTAATCTCATGCATCACTATGACATCTAGTTCTATCTAACTTAGGACAAGTTTTATGTTCTTTATGCTACCTATACTATCTTTCCAAAATTCACAAGTCACCAAGTAAAGGCAAATAAAGAATTTTTATAAATAAATACAAGAATAAATCTTGCAAGTAAAACTGGGATTTGGTATAATCAAGTGGTATAACCAAAGCATGCCTAATGCATCTTGCATAGGTTAACTAGTAGGCTTAGGCATGCAATTAAGACTTGCATGGTTTAGCTTAGCTTCCCATGAGTAGTGTAGTGGTTTGATGTCTACGCACTTATATTTTTGTAGACAGTTGTTGGGCCTCCAACTGCAAAGGTTTGTAGAACAGCAACAAGTTTCCCTTAAGTGGATTACCCAAGGTTTATCGAACTCAGGGAGGAAGTGGTCAAAGTATTCCCTCTCAAGCAACTCTGCAATCAAGATACAAGAAGTCTCTTGTGTCCCCAACACACCCAATACACTTGTCAGGTGTATAGGTGCACTAGTTCGGCAAAGAGATAGTGAAATATAAGTGGTAATCGTGCCAGAAAATAGATTGACGGTGAGGTAAAGGCTAAAGGCAAAAGGATGGAAGCAAGCAAACATGGAACAAATCTAGTTTTGAACGGTGTTTCAATGTTTTGAAACAAGTCCTATGGATCATACTTTCACTAGTGAACACTCTCTCATATAAATATATTCTCTTCATGATACTACCCTGAACTACTCTCCTGTTGGACACTCTAATCCACGGTAGGTCTATAAAATCACACGTCAAAGTCCGCCTTCCCCAATCTATATAACCCCACATTGTCACCTTGAGCGCTAGATGGTTCCAAAAAACACCACAATTTCATAAAGACATCCAACTCACAATATAACTCATAACAAATATATATGTAGTCTAGCTTAAGTGCCACACACGGCATGAACGCTGTCACTTTCACACACGTGGGGAAAAGCATAGGTCCATTAAAGCAATTGAGTATTTATGTAACCTCTAGCCTAAGGGCCACCACGGTATGCATGTTGTCACTTACACAAACGTGGAGATAGCTAGAAATCTATTGAAGAACTTGAGTATCAAGGTAGATCTACTTGATTGCAAAGTTCATGACCACAACAAGATCATGCATAGAGAGAGATGAACACATAGCTACCGGTAGAACCCTTAGCCTCGAGGAAGAACTACTCCCTCCTCATCATGGGAATTAGCAATGGTCATGAAGATGGCGATGGAGATGGCTCCGGGGGCACTTCCCCGTCCCGGCAGGGTGCCGGAACAGAGACTTTCTGTCCCCCGAATCTCCCCTTCGGTGGTGGCGGCACTACGGAACTTTTCATGGCTTTCCGTTCGACTCTTTAGGGTTTCTGGGTCGGAGGCTTCTTATAGGCGAAGGAGGCAAGGTCGATGGAGGGCCAGGGGGCCCACACCCCCTGTGGGCGCGGCCAGGGTGGGCACTGCGCCCACCTAGGGTGTGTCCACCCTGGTGTCCTCCTCCGTCTCGTCTTCGATTTTCCGTATCGTTCAGGAAAAAATATGAACTTTGGCTTTTGTCCCGTCCAATTCAGAGAATATTCATTTTTTAGCTTTCTGAAACCAAAAACAGCAGAAAACATGCAACTGGCACTATGGCATCTTGTCAATAGGTTAGTTCCAGAAAACATATAAAAACACCTTAAAGTGTAGACAAAGCAAAGAAAAGTAGATACTAAACAAGCATGGAACATCAAAAATTATAGATACGGTTCCGAAGTATCAAGCATCCCCAAGCTTAACTCCTGCTCGTCCTCGAGTAGGTAAGTGATAAAAATAATAATTTTTAGGTGAATAATTTTTATCACTTACCTACTCGAGGACAAGCAGGAGTTAAGCTTGGGGATGCTTGATATGTCGGAAACATATCTATTAACAAGATGCCACAATGCCAGTTGAATGTTTTCTTCTGTTTTTGGTTCCATAAAGGCAGAAAATCAATATTCTCGGAATTGGACAAGACAAAATCCAAAGTCAATATTTTATCGTGGGGAACATGAAGCCGGAATACGAGACAGAGGAGAATCACCAGGGGGCCACACCCCCTGGCCGTACGGGTGGGCCCACCCAATGCCTGGGGGGGGTGCAGCCGCCCAGGCGACCCCCTGCCTCGCCTCTTCGCCTATAAAGACCCCCTGATTCCTAAACCCTAAGGACCTGATTAATATTCCACGAAACCATCTATAGCCGCTGCCACCATCGTCCCTAGATCGGGGGATCTGAAGCACTTCCCGGCACCCTGCCGGAGGGAGATCATCCCGGAGGCCTTCTTATTCATCATGCCAGCCTTCGGTATGAAGCGTGAGTAGTTCCACCTTGGACTACAGGTCCATGTAGTAGGTAGATGGTTGTATCTCCTCCTTTTTGCTATAATGTTTAGATCTTGTGAGCTCCGTTCATGATCAAGATCTCATCTATTTGTAATCATGCATGTTGTGTTTGTGGGGATCCGATGGATATTGAGATTACTATGTCAGATTGATTAATGGTTTTGTCTTATTGATTCTATCATGTCTGTGTTGTTTGTGATCTTGCATGCTCTCTGTTGTTAGTAGCTATCTTGGCTAAGTAGTTGCTAGTGACTCCAAGAGGGGGTATTTATGCTCCATAGTGGGTTCATGCCTCTATTTAATCTAAGGGAAGTGACAGAAATCTCTAAGGTTGTAGATGTGTTGTTGCCACTAGGGAGAAAACAACGGTCTGTTGTCCATGAAACAAGTGGATTGTTTACCTTACACACTTTGCTCAAAGCAGTTATCTGTTGCTTGCAACTTAATACTGGAGGGGGTTCGGATGATAACGTGAAGGTGGATTTCTAGTCATAGATGCAGTTGGATGGCGGTCTATGTATCTTGTTGTATTGCCCAATCGAATCTCATATGTCACATCCCAAAATTCTCCAAATTTTGAAATGTGAAAAATAAATAAACAAAATAAACAATTGTTGAAATTTAGGGTGAAAAGAAACTTTTTTACTTATAAATGGAAACATCAAAACCCTACTTGAACAAAATTTGAATAACAAAGCAACAAACAAATATTCAAAGATCAAATGCATTCTTGCATGGAAAGAATCTTGAATTTAAAGCACTTGGAAAAGTTAAACCAAAACCCTAAATCTTAATGAAAGAAATCCATATAAAAATTCAGCAACAAACATTTATAAATGACCCAAAAATGGTAAAAATAAATAATATAAAACCATGGAAATTGGTTTCACTCAATTTGAAGCCATGGATAAAAACTTATGAATTTAATAAGATAAAAGGAAATAATTTCCAAGGCTAATAAAGCTGCTAACTAAATTCAATACCAAATTGTAAGCAAAGTAATCCTAAAAAATATTTTAAAAGATAAAGAAATATTAAATAAAATCATACAAATTGGAATCACCAACTTTGGAACTATAAATAAAAAGATATGGATTTTATAAGATAAAGAAAGAAATAATTAAATAAGAAATAATTACAAAGACAATTTAAATCTTGGCCAAATCCATAAGCAAATGGAATAAAGATAATCCAAATAAAAATAAGGGAATAAAGATTATTTGAATAAAATTATATGGCTTGAACCATATTTAATTTTATTTAAATAAAGACAAATGCCTAATTGAAATAAATAATAAATCATAAGGGAATATTTGAAGTATTCCAAACTGAGTTAACTAATCAACACATAACTTGATTAAAACCTACTGAAGAAATTTGGAATTAATCTGAACTCAAATTGGTTTGAATGAAGACAAAATTTCCTAATATAAATGATTAATTAAATCATGAGAAAAATATTTGAAATTGCTAAAGTGGACTATTTAAACACATTAATAAACAGATAAAACCTACTAAAAAGGTTGTGCAGAAATTTGAATTCAAATTAAAGCTTAAATCATTTGATTCAAATTAAAACATGAAATTGAAATGGAAAAAGGAAAGGAATTCAAAATTAAAAAAATATAGAAACAGATCAGACCCACCTACCTAGGCCCAACCCAGCAAACCCACTGGCCCAGCATAGCCCACCCGGCCACTCTATCCCTCCCCCGCAAATCTCGTTTCTCACCGAGTATCACCCCACCCCCTCTCACTGACCGCGTGACCCCACAGCCACCTAGCATCGTCTTCAACCCCGCGAGACCCGTTCTCCCCCTTCTCTTTGTCGTTTCTCCCGTTGATGACAAGCTTGAATTCGTGCTAATGCGCCAGTAATTCCGCCCCGCGACCTTGCCCTCTTAAGCACCTCCCTTCCCTCTCTGTTTCACCCCACTCCCCCGCACACAATCGCCCCTAGGCTGCGCTAATTTCGGCACGCACCAACACTGCTCCGACGTTCTCCGACCATGATTCTGGCCAGCCCTGACCACCTCCTACCTCCTGGATCACACGAGCTCACTCCCCATTGCTGTGCGCACCTGCCAGCACCCTCCACTCACTCACGCGCGCCCTAGAACGTCGACTTCGTCTTCGTCTAAGCGCCACCGCCTTCTGCCTCGACTCCGGCGAGTTCCCCCGGTGAGTTCTGACCTCCCCCTTATCTCTGGTTGATGCTCGTACACTCCCCTCTCTCGTGCGCATCTAATGCACCCTTTTCTTTGCCTTAGCGCGCTCTGTAGCCTCGTCCCCGACGATGGCAGTGCGTTCCCGACGCTAGGGACATCTTCAGCGAGGAATTGCAGTCACGCCCGTGCGCCCCTTCGTCGATGACGACCACGTTGAGCATTGGCACGTCGCTGCGAATCTGGTAATTCCCTCCATTCCCTTCCTTGCTTCCTATATTCGCCGGAACGCCACCTACCGAACACGCTGCCGCCGCCCACCGTCGCTAGCGCCGCCAGTTCATGACCAGTTGCTTAGGGCCGTAAGATTTAGATCCAAGGGACACGATAGAATCATTTAATCGAAATGGTACGCTTGATCTAAACCATGCGATGTAACTTAGATCCTGCGGCTTGTATAGCTCGATCCAAACAAAACGGTATCAGCCAATAGAAATAAGACACGTGTCCTGGCTGCTGATTTAAAACAGAAATTAGATCTATTAGATGTTTGATTTTGCAAAAATCATAAATTTTGTTCCTGCTTAGCCAAAAATTACAAATTTTATATCAATGGAATTATGAAAATGTAAACTTTGCAACTATGGCCTTAGTTTAGTATTTTTCTTCTGAAAAATTAGGTGTTTTTGCAGAAACATTATTAGGACTATTTTGAGTATAAAAATTGTTTTAAAAATGATTTTTGAGTGAAACCTTTTGCAAATGGTTTGTTTTGAACTCTCTGACCATAAACACTAACATTTGGATTTAAAAATAAATTTATCTAACACAAGGAATTATTCCTTGGAATAAAAGCATTTCTAGCAAATCAAAAATGATTTAAAAAGGCCATTTTAACTAACTTGATTTTAAATGGTTTTCCACTTTTATAAATGACCAGTCGGTGTTTTAAAATGTTTATAGACATATTAGAAACCACTTTTTCAATAAAACAATCTTTTGCATTCTTGCATGCATTTCTTTGTTTTTATCATTTTATGTGGTGAATTGTTTGAATGCTAGTTTTGAATATGTGCTTGCTTGATTGAATTGTAGTGAACTTTGAAGAGTGTGACAATTGCAAGATCAAGGAGTGAACCTAGTTTATCTACTAAAAGGCAAGTGGTGCTTCATATATTTTGTCCTATTATTTTGACTATGCATTAGTGATATTTTGAGTAGGACTTGCATGGAATTTTCTAAGTATAAGCTATGCCTTGGGAAATCATATTAGATGATGCCTTAGTAGAATTTTACCTAAGTTAAGATTATTGGTACTATCATGCTTAGCCTAGCTAGTAGAAAACAAGGGTGGATTATTCATGCTATGAAATATTTCTAAGTCTATGACTTGTGATTTTGCTTAATAAAACAACTATGTGAATGAATCACCTGGGTGGAATGCTGAGAATGGTTTGTGTTGAGTGGTTACAAAAGTACCATGTTGATGGCTACCTTGTGTATCACACTTGTGGAAAGCCACCTAGGAACAAAGATATTTGAGATGTTAAGTGTCGAGAAGCTTCTAGTGCAGCCACATGGCAACTTGGGCTCTGTCTTGATCATATAGGCTGCAATAACTTAGCCAGATTGACAGAAGCTGGTAGGCGTGATAGGATGGAACGCGTCCATTTGGTTAAAGGGAAGGGTTCTAAAAGATCTTGTCTCGATGAATGTCGAGTCTTGTGGGGAAAGTGCACCACCTCTTGAGAGGGTAAAACCTAAGTACTTAGCCGTGTCCCCGACAATGGACAATTTGAGCATCAAGACATTGAAGCTATCAAGGATCTCCTCATCACAATTTCTAAGTTAAAAACTTGTGGTTTAACAAGGGTTAAAGGTTCACCAATTTCTATTGGTGGTTACTTGGGTGATTTTGACAAACAAAAACTTAGTGTTTTTCAACTAATAAGGAAAACCTTATTTTGAGCAAAGCAAGCCTAAGCTAGACCTAGAAAAATTCATATAGATGTTAGATACCACTATTCTACGATAGTATCACTTGCCAATACAATTTAAATGTATTCACCCTCGAGGCTCTAACTTATTATGTTAGTGAAGTATGTTGAGTAGGGATTACAAGTCTACAACCAACATGATTTCCTTTGGAAAATGAAGATGAAGGACTCCATGCTATATAGTTATATCTACAACATTGTAATAAGATAGCCAAATGATCTATTTAAGGTGTAATGAATTATTTTATTCCTGGTTATAAGTTGTAATATGACCTTTGTTTCTTGATATTACATCTTAACCTGTGGATGCTAGCTATTCGATCCAGGGACTAGCATTCTAAACAAAGGGATCTCTACCTTATCTGGTTGGACCTCTTCATCATAGGATCATGAATGATTAGTATTGCATTGTTATGCCTTGCTCAGTCCTATCAATTGCCCTACTGTAATTTGTTTACCTAGCATGCCATGTTTGTTTATCTAAGGAGAACACCTCTAGTGAACTATGTACCTCGGTCCAATCTTTACCATTGATACATCTTCCACTGTTACTTGTTGAAAACCACTATTACCTTCCACACCATACAGTTAATCCTTTGTTACAGCAAACCGGTGAGATTGACAACCTCACTGTTCGTTGGAGCAAAGTCTTGAGTTTGTGTTGTGCAGGTCTCCAATTTTCTAGCAACACCTTAGTCGTTTCCTTCCTCCTACTGGTTCGATAACCTCGGTTTATTACTAAGGTAAAACTTGATGCTGTGCTCATCATACCTTCCTCTTGGGGTCTCTCAACGAGGCGTTGATAACATGCCGTCATCAAGCTCTTTTCTAGAAAATAGTATTGATGACCCACAAGTATAGGGGATCGCAACAGTCTTCGAGGGTAGTATTACCCAATTTATTGTTTTGACACAAGGGGAGACAAAGAATACTTGCAAGCCTTAACAACTAAGTTGTCAATTCAGCAACATCGGGAAATAGTTCTTGCTCACAGAAGTTTATCAGTAGCAACAATTTGGTAGTAGAAACAGCAAAGTAATAGCAGCAGTAGAACAAGAGCAATAGTAATAATCGTAGCCAACAGTTGGATATGAGTGTGATAGGCATAGGGATGGATGGACGGGCGTTGCATGGAAAAGTCTAAACATGTAACTTCAAGTTCTAGGGAAATTGCAGATAAATGAGTTAAATCATCCAAGTACTAAACAATATAGGCATGTGCTCCATATATAGTCATGCGTGCTTGCAATGAGAACTTGCACAACATCTTTTGTCCTGCCATCCCATTTCAGCGGGGCCTCAAGGGAACTACTGGCAATTAAGGCACTCCTTTTAATAGAGCACCAGAGCAAGGCATTAACACTCCGTGAACACACGTGATCCTCACATCACAACCATCCCCTCCGGTTGTCCCAATTTCTGTCACTTCGGGGCCTTTGGATCCGAACAATGATATGTGTACACAACTTGCATATAAGGTCACAAACAATATTATCATAATGAATCAATAATAAGTTCAGATCTAAGATCATGGCACTCGGGCCCTAGTGATAATCATTAATCACAAAAAGTTGCAACAAAGTCAAATAGCACTAATAGAGATACTAGGCACCATTCCCTAACAATCTTATTCGACTACATGATAGAACTCATCCAATCCCTACCATCCCCATAGCCTACAACGGGGGATTACTCACTCATGGATGATGGGAACATGGATGGTTGATGGAGAGGCATTATTGATAATGATGGCGATGATCCTCTCCATATTACCTGTCCCGGCAGGGTGCCAGAATGGAGTTTCTGCTTCTGAATCGCGGTTTCTGGTGGTGGCGACGTAGCGGAACTCTTTCTGGAAAAACGTCGACCCCCCTGAGTTTTTAGGTCAATAGGCAACTTATAGGCGAAGAGGGAGGCCGAGGGGGATGTCTGTGGCTGCCACACCCCCTACAGGCGCGACCTGGGCCCACCCACGCGGCAGGGCGGTGTGGGCCCCTCAGGCCTCCACTCCATCTCGTATTCTGGCTCCGTGATTCTTCTGGTGAAATAGATTTTTGGCATATTTTCTCGGATTTTCCTGATGGTTGATTTTTTGCACAAAAACTAAGACCAAGGTAATTCTGCTGAAAACAGCGTCAGTGCATGTTAGTTGTATCCAAATCACACAAGTTTAGAGGAGAAACAATAGCAAAAGTGTTCGGGAAAGTAGATACGTTTTGGGCGTATCAACTCACCCAAGCTTAGCTTATTACTTGTCCTCAAGCAATTCAGTTGAAAACTGAGTGAGATAAAAGAACTTTCACAAACACAGTTGCTTCATATGATGTATATATTCTCAGCACAGGAGTAGATACTTAGACAATTCATAATAAGGAGTATGCAACTAAGTCTACTCAATAGTCATTACAAGCTATGAAGATATTCCAACTCAATAATAATAAGTAGCATGAAACATAAACATAATCAACATTGCAATGCTCATAAAAAAGGTATGATAGAGTGGTATCGCGCTTGCCTTTGTTTGTAGAGCACAGTATAAATGCCAAGGCACCTCTGAAGTTCAAGTGAAGACTAGAAGTAAAGATATCAGAGATACAAGCATCAAAGTCATGACATAATTAACCTGGTTTTGAGACAAGCACATTACACTAAGAATGGCAACTATGCTCTCAATAAGGTGCTCATAGAATAAGTGGTGACTCGACAAGGAGGTGAAAAGGTTTGAAATGTTTCCAAATGATAAAAGTAAGGTACTCATTATCTTTGAGCTCTCATTGCCCCTATCATAGGCATCTTTAGATGGTTAATGGTGAAAGTGATGTCCAATATGAGTTATATGCTTGACAGACCATAAAATGGAAATCTCATGTCCTTGAATACGAGGGCCGCTCCTCATGCTACTCAACTTTAGTTACTTGAAAGTTCTTGTCATAGTAAATACATTTTTTTGAGGGTAAAACAGTAGGGAAAAAACCCCACTGCAATTTTTATATATCATAGAGAGTTACAAAAGAATATTTACAAACATATTCCACCTCAAAAAAGAGGGATAACATTCTAATCAGCTATCTCCTGTCTAAATTGGTTTCAATCCAATCCTTAAGGCCCTGATAATACTTCTTCTTAATTCTATGAAGGACCCATCTTAATTCCTGAGCTACAATAGCCTTCCAGGTCTCCACCGACGCATGCTGATTGCATAGTAAATACATGTGTATCATAGAGAACCGCCAACAGGGTACCCCTTACACATGATACAGGAGCTATCCCATAATCAAAATGACAAGGCAAGCAGACAATGAGCATCTCAGTGATCTTTTTATTTGCTATTTGCATAGGTTTTTATTGAGGATACGTCACAGATTTATCATTATGGTTATGATGCAAGTTTCCACCATGATTAGACATGGCTTAGGCTAGCGGCCCAGGCATTTCTCTGACACATATATATATAACTCCATGAACTTACAAGTCCCCTTTTATTTCACACCGACGACATCCATAAACAAAAGAGCATGATATCAACTGGGTACAAAGTACATGTGCAATGTTGAAAGCGTTCCCCATGACAGCACGGTTCTGCTAACTCCCGGCCTATAATTTGCAAGCACAAAACTTTCATGGACATTCACAACAGTTCAGGTTTATTTAGTGCAAGGAATGAAGTGTGCCATCAAGTTTGTCAACACTCGGATTTTTAATCCCAGATGCCTGTTATGCCATACCTCGCAATCCTAGGATTACCATTTTTGCGAGACATAACAGATTTGGATACCACAGTACATCATCCATTACAAACCATACTCAAGGTCTTACACAAATAAGGATCTCATGATCCAGTTCTTAATACAACTCAAGTAGCGGAAATACGTAATAATAAAGGTAGCGTAGGCGAAGCTCCATCTTCGGGGTCACAGGCAATGCTGACGATGGGAGATGATCCTAATTGTCGTAACCTTCTTGGGGTCCATCATCCTGGTACTCCTCTTCATAGTCTGGCCACGGGAATAGCTAGGGACAAAGCCATGAGTACTCTTTAAGTACTCGCAAACTAATACTAACAGTTAAGGGGGTTTTTGTAGTAGGACACTAAGCTCTAGGGTTGTTTTGCAAAAAGCCAAATTTACCTCTACTAAGTTCAGAAGCAAAGAAAGTTGGTTGAAGTTTTATATCATCTAAGCGGGAACTTGTATTTCATATCACAACTCTTTTGTGGTCAAGTCAAAATCTCACTTCACTTCACAAGTCATTTTGAAAACATCCGACGGGGGAACAGTATGGCCACAACTTTCCATAACCGCGGACGCGGCTATTTGAATAGTTTAACACTCTGTAGAGATTGTACACTTTCACCACAATATTCGATACATCCGTCAGGAACAAATCCTGAATTCACCATACTCAGTATGCGGATAATCAATCCTGACCTTTTAATTACACACCCTAGTATAAGCACCTCTCCTATGAGTTTGGCCTCCCAACCATGACCAACTGTCATCTTGGGTACTGCACAGGTGGACAATCTTCACAAGGTAGCCTCAGCTCAGACCTTGGCCATGAGGGAACCCATACTAAGGTATATAAGTTTCCAGTCATGACCTACCCAAATTTCCGGTATTTTGGTTGTACGGTAAAATTGGAATGGTATCGCATCCAGACAACCATCAGTTTTATAAAGGGCTAAGGATCATGCCTCAACATTTTCATCATCAAAATCATCTGGTGTTCAGAAACACATGTCAAAACATCTCAGTAGAATGACTCATCATTCTAAGGTTTTCATAACCATTTTCCACCAAGTATTCCCATCTAACGTTGATCAAGTTTTATGCTTAGCACTAGTATCTACAAGTGGGGGTAAGTACTAATGAGGGGTGGTAAACAAGTGGAGTTTAACTAAGTACAATCTCATGCCTTAGGATGACATCAAGATTATCTAGCTTAGGCCAAATTTAATGCTCTTTATGCAACCTTCATTTATCCTCCTAGAATCTATAAGTCACTTAAGTAAACTCTAAGAAATAGCTTTGATAAAGAAATAAGGTAAAAATCTTGCAAGTAAAACTAGGATTGGGTTATCAAGTGGGTATGATCACATATGCTTAAGGCATATAGTTGGAATGGTAACAAGCAGGTATTAGCTTGCATAAGTAAGGTATCTTGCAAGTGTTAGCTTGCTCAATCAACTAGTAGTATTAGGCTTGCATAAGTATCTGTATAAGCTTGCTAAGTTAATAACTTGCAAGTATTGGCTTGCCTTGTGCAGAGCAGTGGTTGAAGTTCTCCTCGGCTTCTTCTTCGTAGTATCCTCCTTCCTCCTCGTATCCTTGGTCGGTACTAGCGTCTATGAATAAATACGAGGTACACAATCACCAAACAATACTTAATTATTTTCAATCATCACACAAAGGTGTTCTATAGATGATCTAGCATCATCACTAACCTTACAAGAATCAAGCATTTGTCTTATTTATTTATTTATTTTTAGAAAAGTAATTTCTACTCATTCAAAAACTACTTAAGATTTAATATTCTCCAAACCAAACATGGGATCATGTTGACACATGTCATCACCACATATTTCAGTACATGGGAATGTGATTTAAAGTGGTGTCACAATTTAATAAGGTTTAACCTTTTATTTTAAATAAATAAAGTGACTAGAAATGCCTATATGACATTCTTTTATTACTTGAACATTTTTTCTGTAAGTAAACCCATATGTTTTTATATATTCTGAAAGGTATGATCAAATGTGATTTTTGTGAGTTGGAATCAACTCAAAAGCTATTATGGGTGAAATTTGAAAAATGTTTGAATGCAGAAAAGCTTTTGACTTGTTATTTTTACCAAGGTTGATCTACAGATCCAAATGATTTGAATCCAACGGGCTTGGATTAAGCAGTTCAGTATCTTTCTAACAAAATTGGTTTCATGTAATTTGGTTCACTGAATCGAGTTGGGTTGATTTTTGAAACTAGGTACAGAACTGAGTTTAAATGAAAATAGAAAAATCTAAATTCAAATGGTTGGGCTGCGCGGGAAGGGTTAATGGGCCGGCCAGTGTCACTCCGCAGCGCGGAGCTCAGCTGACAGGGGGTTCCACCCGTCAGTGGCTCATAACACGCGAAGAGGTACGGGGCGATGTGGTTTGTCGGATTAGAAGTGAGATCAACGGCTGAGGGTCGTTGTCGACGATGAACAGGTCACCGGCGATCTCGAACCCTAGCGGCTCAGTGGGGGTCGTGGGAGGCTCACCGGGGCTTAGGAGAGGGTCGGCGATGGGGCCGAAGGACGAAGTCGACGACGGCGATTCTCCTGGAACCGGTAGCTCCTCCTAGGGCGGCTTCAATCGACAGCTCCTCTCCTCCTCTGCAGCGGAGAGCTCCGGCCAAATTCCGGCTACACACTGCTCGCCTTGCTCCGGGAAGAAGTGGGAAGTCTCAGTGAGAGGTGGGAAGTGAGATGGTGTGAAGAAATCAAGCGGGGGTTGCCTCCTTTTATAGGCTCGACGGCGAGACCGAGAGTGAAGGGCAGGCGACGGTGGCGACACGGCTACGGACGGCTAGATGCATGGCTGAGGTTAGCGATCGACGGGCGGTCTCCTGGCGATGCTCTAGAGCTTAAATGCGCGTGTAGGGGCGGTGGCAATCGGTCGGGAACGTGCGGTGCTCTGCGAGGCAGAGGCGGCGAACTCCGCGGCGATGGGGTATGGGCGATGAAACGAACATGTCTGGTGCTCTCCTGGGACGGTGAGGTGCATGCTGGAGGGCAGCGAGGGCTCGAGGTGGTCCGATTGAGTGGGAACGGCGCGTGCACTGGGGTGCGCATCGTCATGGTCGATAGCGGCACGGGCGCAGCGTTCCTGGAGGTTCTGGTCTCTATTCTTGAGCTAGGGCTGGTCGAGAGGGGGCGCTGAGGCATGGGCTGCATGCTAGACAAGGTGGACACGGCTAGTTCTTCTCCTAGCTTGTTGTCCTCACTAGGGTGACATGGTGAGGCTCGGCTTGCTCACCATTGATGGCAATGGCAAGCTCACAGTGGTGCTAGAGGTTAGTCAAGGGTGCTATATGATCTATTAAGGCTAGTTGCATCCAGAGAGGGAACAAGGTTGGCCCAAAACTGAAGGGAATATGCCCTGAGAGGCAATAATAAAGTGTTTATTATGTGTATTCCAAGAATATGATAGATGTTTATTTTGCATGCTATAATTGTATTAATACGGAAACATTAATACATGTGTGTTTAATAAACAAACAGAAAATTCCTGGTTATGCCTCTCTCATAAACTAGCTCGTTGTTTAACAAGATGATCAAGATTTCCTGATCATGGACATTGGATGTTGTTAATAAACGGGATCACAACATTAGTGTAATGGTGTGATGAATATTCATCCGAAGTATAGCATTACGATCAAATTCATTGAGTTTATATTGCTATATCAACTTACGAAGTGATCCTAATCCTTAGACCATGAGATCATGTCAATCACTAACACCGGAAGAGTTTCTTGATAACATCAAACGTCACACCGTAACAGGGTGATTATAAAGATGGATTCGGAACTAATAAAGTGTTATGTTGAGGCTCATGGATCGAGAGTGGAATTTTTTCATCCCGAAGACGGATAGATATACTCTAGGCCCTCTCGGTGATATCACATTGATTAGCTTGCAAGCAAGTGATTTGATCACTAGAATGTTATATCACGGGAACGAGAAAAGAGTGCATGTCGGTAACGAGATCAAACTAGGTATGGAGATACCGATGATCGAATCTCGGACATGTAATATATCGTGAAACAAAGGGATTAAGATACTAGCGTAAAAGGTTCCAACGATCACAAGAAAGTCATCGTTGAATGTGGAGTCAAGATGGGTCTCTATCCCGCTTCTGATTATTGATCCAAGAGGGGTCTCGATCATGTTCGCATTATTTATGAACCGTAGTGTGACACACTTAAGAGACACCGACATCCAATTGGAGCAAAAGTTTCATGCCAAAAGAATGAACAAGCGCAGGAATTTATTTCACTAGATACCGAAACAGGTTTTCGGGTGAAATTGCATAAAGTGGTTATGCATGTGAAATGGAATTCTAGCAAGGGGTTATTTGTGAATGTTTGTCATTAAAGTAATTGACAAAATTATGAATAAAATAAAAGAGTTTTATTTAATGAGAGTTTGCATTAAATTTGGTGGAAATTTAATGGGAATTTGAGTGGACTTTTGAGTGGAGGGAATTTAAAGGGCATTTTGTGAGTGGAGTGTCCACCCACATGAATGAAGGAGGGGAGGGGGCAGCCCCCATGGCCGGCGGCCACCCCCTTGGGTGCCCCCCTCCTCCTATAAAAGGAGCTCCCCTCCTCACTTGTCTCACACACTTCCTCGTGAAGGATCTCTCTCCCCCTCTAGAATTTATCCCCCATGGTCTCGGACTAGCGAGATACATGTTCCCGGTGGCTATTCGGCAAGAAAGAGTTTTTATTCCACTGCATCGCTGGAGCGAGGAGGCGGAGGTTGCTCGGTGCCTCGAACGTGTGTGCGAGCGAAAGCACGGATCTGGCTGATTTTGGCGCTAGGACTTCCTCTTGATCTTGAGATCGGCAAGAGATCGTCTACATGAACCACGAGTTGAACTCGTTAAGCTTTGTCGGTCTTCAAGGGTATGTTCTCTATGGACATACATCCGCCCGTTGTTTGTATCTAGTAGATAGATCTTGGTACATAGTTCCCATCGTAGGAAATTTTTTGTTTTCTATGCTGCGAACCCTACAGTGGTATCAGAGCCGGATCTATGCGTAGATACTTTACACGGGTAGTACACATATGAGTATGTGGGCGATGATGATCTTGTTGTTGCTCCTTTGTTGTAATTTTGGATATTGGTGGCATAGTGGGATGAAGCGGCCCGGACAAACTTTACATGTCCTCGCACATGAGACTTGTTCCACGCTTGACATGCAACTAGTTTGCATAAGTGGCTAGCGGGTGTCTGTCTCTCCTACTATAGGCAATATATATTTTGCAAGCGAGTTGTCAACAATTTGTTGATCCTCGTTGTGGTTCATGTTCGTAGGTAAGAACGGTTCTATCTCGAAAGCCCTAAGCCACGTAAAACTTGCAATGGATAAATTAGAGGCGTCTAGTTTAGATTGTTGCTGGGCTAGTGTTATGATATGGTAGTGTTGTAAGTAGAAGTATGAGATGATACTCTTACAACACACAAAGCGTGTAAACTCCATAGACCTTGGATTTACACATATAGGTATGATAGTGATCATACCACGATGCACATGATAGAGATCATCTGCGGGAACCATATCATTTCACTAATAAACATGTGATGTTTGATAGCATCTTATATTTCTTGTTTAACACTTTGTTAGCATAATAAGATGATCCCTCATTTAAATATCAAGATAAAAATGTGTTCTTCCTTTAGTATGCACCGATTATGTTTCATCACTCCAAGACATCACGTGATGATCGGGTGTTCTTGGATCCACGACCATATTTCGGGTGTAAAACAGTTACACACGCGAATACTAAGGTTCTAAATTGGCGAGCCTAGCATGTACAGACACGGCCTCAGAACAAGGACCGAAAGGTTAAGCATGAGTCATATAGTTGATATGATGCCCATTTGATGCTCGCCTTTGAAGCTACACCGACCCACGTGATGATCGGACTTGGTGTAGTAGATTTGGTTCATGTAATCACCAAAAAGGCACGAGGGATGTCGTTTTTGAGTGGGAGTTCATTCGTAATATGGATTAGTTGAACTCAATCTATCATACACTTAGTCTAAACTTTACAAATTCTATTGTAGATGGCACCACCTGCTTTTAATTTCAATGTGTTCATGGAGAAAGAGAAACTAGCAACGAACGGTAGCAACTTTACCAAATGGGCCATGAATTTGAGGATTCTCCTCTCTGCACGCAAAAAGCAATATGTGCTAGAAGCGCCGTAGGCCCCCACCTTTAGATGATGCCCTAACAAGGAGAAGAATGTCTATCGACTCGTCAGAGGACCACAACCGTTCATTGCGGCATATTGTATGGGCTAGAGCCGAACTTCAAAGCGTTTAAAACGACAATGCATTTGATACAATGGGTGAGTTGAAAATGATTTTACACACACATGTCAGAGAGAGCTACAACGCTCGTAAAAGTTCTTTAGCTGCATGATGGAAGAGCACTCCGTAAGTGAGCATGTACTCAAGATGTCGGGTTACGCCGATAAGCTTGTGTCCTTGGGAATATCGATTCCCATTGACTTAGGCATCCATCGTGTTCGCAGCCTCCACCTAGCTATAAGAGCTTCGTGATGAACTATAATATGCAAGGCATGAAGAAGTCTCTCCCCGAGCTTCTGTCAATGCTTAAAACTGCAGAAGTGGAGATCTAAAAGGAACATCAAGTGTTGATGATCAATAGGAACACTGGTTTCAAGAAAGACAAGAAGGTAAAACGGAAGGGAAGTAAGGGCGGCAAGCCTGTTGCGGTGAACTGAAAAGAAACCCCGAGTTGGACCTAAGTCTGATACCGAGTGCTACTATTGTAAGGGATCGCCATCGAGGCGAATGCCCCAAGTATCTGGCAGACAAGAAGGCCGGCAAGGAAAACAAAGGTATATATGATATACATGTTATTGATGTGTACTTGACTAATGCTCGCAGTAGCACCTGGGTATTTGATACCGGTTCAGTTGCTAATATTTGTAACTCGAATCAGGGGCTGCGGAACAAGCGACCGCTAGCAAGGGGTGAGATCAAGATGCGTGTCGGCAATGGATCAAGCGTTGATGTGATCACCGTCGGAACGCTGCCTCTCCACTTGCCGTCAGGATTAGTTATAAACTTGAATAATTGTTATCTGGTGCCTGCACTGAGCATGAACATTGTATCTGGATCGTGTTTGATGCGAAGTGGTTATTCATTTAAATCCGAGAACAATGGTTGTTCCATTTATATGAATGAAATATTTTATGGTCATGCACCTATGATGAATGGATTATTTCTATTAGATCTCGATGATAATGTTACACATATTCATAATGTTGATGCTAAAAGGATTAAACTTAATGATGATATATCCGCATATATGTGGCACTGCAGTCTAGGTCATATTGGCGTTAAACGCATGAAGAAGCTCCATTCAGATGGACTTTTGGAATCACTTGATTTTGAATCATTTGATACATGTGAGCCATGCCTTATGGGTAAGATGACTAGAACGCCGTTTTCCGGTTCAATGGAACGGGCGACATATTTATTGGAAATCATACATTCTGATGTATGTGGTCCAATGAGTGTGTCGGCGCGAGGTGGATATCATTATTTTGTTACTTTCACGGATAATTTGAGTAGATACGGTTATATCTACTTGATGAAACACAAGTCTGAAACCTTTGAAAAGTTCAAGGAATTTCAGAATGAAGTGTAAAATCATTGTAATAGAAATATCAAATTTCTACGGTCCGACCGTGGAGGTGAGTATCTAAGTTACGAGTTTAGCACTCACATGAAAGAGTGTGGAATTGTTTCACAACTCACGCCTACCGGAAGACCACAGCGAAATGGTGTGTCGGTACGTCGTAATCTTAGTTTATTAGATATGGTTCGATCTATGATGTCTCTGACGGACTTGCCGTTGTCATTTTGGGGTTCTGCATTAGAAACTGCTGCATTCACTTTAAATCGGGCACCATCTAAATCCGTTGAAAAGACGTCGTATGAATTGTGGTTTGGAAACAAACCTAAGCTGTCTTTTCTTAAAGTTTGGGGATGCGATGTTTATGTGAAGAAACTTCAACCGGATAAACTCGAACCCAAAGCGGAAAAATGCGTCTTCATAGGATACCCTAAGGAAACTATTGGGTATTCCTTCTATCACAGATCCGAGGGCAAGGTTTTTGTTGCCAAGAATGGATCCTTTCTAGAGAAAGAGTTTCTCGCGAAAGGTGTGAGTAGTCGGAAGGTAGAACTCGAAGAGGTTATTGAACCTTCTCTTCAAAGTATGGCGAGTAGCGCAGCGCCGGAAGTTGTTCCGGAGTTGACTCCACCTGTTGAAGAGGGAACTAATGATAATGATCATGAAACTCGAAGAGAGTACTACCAAACCTCGCAGTCAAGCAGACGCGAGATCCGAGCTGTACGGAAATCCTGTCATGAATTTCATGGTTGATGAAAATGATGACCCTACGACGTATGAAGAAGCGATGATGAGCCCGGATTCCAACAAATGGTTAGAAGCCATGAAATCCGAGGTGGAATCCATGTATGAAAATCAAGTTTGGAACTTGGTGGACTTACGTGGAGAACAAATGGATTTTCAAAAGGAAAACTGATGCTGATGGTAATGTGACCGTCTATAAAGCTCGACTTGTCGCAAAGGGGTTTCGACAAATTCAAGGAGTTGACTATGATGAGACATTCTCTCCCATAGCGATGCTAAAGTCTGTTAGGATTATGTTAGCAATTGCTGCATATTTCGATTATGAGATATGACAGATGGATGTCAAAACCGCGTTTCTCAATGGTAATATTGAAGAAGAGTTGTATATGATACAACCAAAGGGTTTTGTCGATCCTAAGGATGCTAAAAAGGTGTGCAAGCTTCAGCAATCCATCTATGGATTGAAGCAAGCATCACGAAGTTGGAATCTCCGCTTTGATGAGGTGATCAAAGAGTTTGGATTTGTCCAAACTTATGGAGAAGCTTGTATTTACAAGAAAGTGAGTGGGAGCAATGTGGCATTTCTGATATTATATGTGGATGACATATTATTGATCGGAAATGATATAGATCTTTTAAACAGTGTTAAAAGTTATCTAAATAGCAAATTTTCAATGAAGGACCTAGGTGAAGCGTCATACATATTAGGCATAAAGATCTATAGAGATAGATCTAAGCGCCTAATAGGGCTATCGCAAAGTACATACCTTGATAAGATTTTAAAAAAGTTTAAAATGGACGGAAGTAAGAAGGGGTTCTTACCTATGTTGCAAGTCAAGACATTGAGTAAGACTCAAAGTCCGGCTTCGGTGGAAGAAAGAGAGATAATGCATAAGGTCACCTATGCTTCAGCCATAGGCTCTATAATGTACACCATGCTATGTACAAGACCGGATGTGGCACATGCTATTAGTTTGACTAGTAGGTACCAATCATATCCAGGTTCGGAACACTGGATAGCGGTCAAGAATATCCTTAAGTACTTACGAAGAACTAAGGATATGTTTCTTGTATACGGAGGTGAAGAAGAGCTCGTTGCTAAGTGTTATGTTGACGCTAGCTTTGACACCGATCCGGATGACTCTAAGTCTCAATCCGGATACGTATTTCTCATGAATGGCGGAGCGGTTAGTTGGAGGAGCTCCAAACAACCTATGGTAGCGGGATCAACAACGGAGGCCGAATATGTTGCTGCTTCAGAAGCGGCTCAGGAAGCAGTTTGGATGAAGGAGTTCATATCCGAACTAGGAGTGGTTGCAAACGCGTTGGACCCAATGGTGATCTATTGTGACAACAATGGTGCCATTGACAATGCCAAAGAACCAAGGTCTCACAAGCATTCCAAGCATATTAAGCGCCGGTTTCACTCCATCCGCGAGCATGTAAAGGATGGAGATATAAAGATTTGTAAAGTACATACGGATCTCAATGTAGCAGATCCGTTGACTAAAACTCTCCCTAGAGCAAAACATGATCAACACCAGAACTCAATGGGTGTTAGATTTATCACTATGTAACTAGATTATTGTCTCTAGTGCAAGTGGTAGACTGAAGGTAATATGCCCTGAGAGGCAATAATAAAGTGTTTATTATGTGTATTCCAAGTATATGATAGATGTTTATTTTGCATGCTATAATTGTATTAATACGGAAACATTAATACATGTGTGTTTAATAAACAAACAGAAAGTTCCTAGTTATGCCTCTCTCATAAACTAGCTCGTTGATTAACAAGATGATCAAGATTTCCTGATCATGGACATTGGATGTTGTTAATAACGGGATCACAACATTAGTGTAATGGTGTGATGAACATTCATCCGAAGTATAGCATTACGATCAAATTCATTGAGTTTATATTGCTATATCAACTTACGAAGTGATCCTAATCCTTAGACCATGAGATCATGTCAATCACTAACACCGGAAGAGTTTCTTGATAACATCAAACGTCACACCGTAACAGGGTGATTATAAAGATGGATTCAAAACTAATAAAGTGTTATGTTGAGGCTCATGGATCGAGAGTGAAATTTGTTCATCCCGATGACGGATAGATATACTCTGGGCCCTCTCGGTGATATCACATTGATTAGCTTGCAAGCAAGTGATTTGATCACTAGAATGTTATATCACGGGAACGAGAAAAGAGTGCATGTCGGTAACGAGATAAAACTAGGTATGGAGATACCGATGATCGAATCTCGGACATGTAATATATCGTGAAACAAAGGGATAAAGATACTAGCGTAAAAGGTTCCAACGATCACAAGAAAGTCATCGTTGAATGTGTGGGAGTCAGTATGGGTCTCCAGATCCCGCTTCTGATTATTGATCCGAGAGGGGTCTCGATCATGTCCACATTATTCACGAACCATAGGGTGACACACTTAAGAGACACCGACATCCAATTGGAGCAAAAGTTTCATGCCGAAAGAATGAACAAGCGCAGGAATTTATTTCACTAGATACCGAAACAGGTTTTCGGGTGAAATTGCATAAAGTGGTTATGCATGTGAAATGGAATTATAGCAAGGGGTTATTTGTGAATATTTGTCATTAAAGTAATTGACAAAATTCTGAATAAAATAAAAGAGTTTTATTTAATGAGAGTTTGCATTAAATTTGGTGGAAATTTAATGGGAATTTGAGTGGACTTTTGAGTGGAGGGAATTTAAAGGGCATTTTGTGAGTGGAGTGTCCACCCACATGAATGAAGGAGGGGAGGGGGCAGCCCCCATGGCCGGCGGCCACCCCCTTGGGTTCCCCCTCCTCCTATAAAAGGAGCCCCCTCCTCACTTGTCTCACACACCTCCTCGTGAAGGATCTCTCTCCCCCTCTACAATTTATCCCCCATGGTCTCGGACTAGCGAGATACATGTTCCCGGTGGCTATTCGGCAAGAAAGAGTTGTTCTTCCGCTGCATCGCTGGAGCGAGGAGGCGGAGGTTGCTCGGTGCCTCGAACGTGTGTGCGAGCACGGATGCGCTGCTGATTTGCGGCGCTAGGACTTCCTCTCGATCTTGAGATCGGCAAGAGATCGTCTACATGAACCACGAGTTGAACTCGTTAAGCTTTGTCGGTCTTCAAGGGTATGTTCTCTACGGATATACATCCGCCCGTTGTTTGTATCTAGTAGATAGATCTTGGTACATAGTTCCCATCGTAGGAAATTTTTTGTTTTCTATGCTGCGAACCCTACAAAAACACTGCTCAACATAGTGTTTTTTGATTTGGTAGATTTGAATCTACAACCTGGTTGATGAAATGGCCACATGGACTTGAGTTTTGAATTTTTAAAAGATTTTTGGTGGGTGTGCTAGGCATGTGTTGAGGATTCTGTGGATGCTTGGGTTTTGAAAATTGAGCTTGTTTGAGTGGTTTTTGAAATAGTGGGATCTTCCCATATGAAATAGATTCAATTTTAAACTGTCTTTTAAACTAAGCATTTGAAATTTTTTGGATGATCACAAAGTGATACTTGGTACCTTATTATAAGTACTATCAAGGGGTGCAAAGATCCATACATGTTTCTGTTAAGTTCTGAAAGTTAGGGATAGCCAAAGTAGGCATGGGAGTTAATTTGGCCAAAGTGACCATTCACTTAATTTATTTGTTTTGACTTGTTTGTCTTTGGGAAAATTTTGGGGATTGTTTAGATGATGTTTCTTTCACCTAAGAATCATTTTACAAGCAAGGAAACACAGAAGCATGGCAATTCAAAAGAATCCAGATTTTGAATACACACACATAAGAATGCCTTTATATTTTTTAATTGGAAAAGTTTTTTTTAACCCTAATTTTGTTGATTAGAGTTTGATGATCCAAGTTTAATATTTTTGGGATCTTACAAAGTTCGTGAGAGCTTTGCTAACTAGTTTTCCCCAAACAAGCAAACATTTTATTTGGAAGAAAACGAGGCATAATGAATATGCACGAAATAGCAAATGATGCTAGTAGGTAGGTATGGTAGACACTGTTGGCAATATTTGTTTTGGGGAGTTGTAAGAAAGAGTAGAACACACACTCAGTGCAAGTGAAGGCTACCAAAAGAGAGGGAGCAACGAACGAGAGAGCAATAACTGTCATAATCATGCTTGCAACAAAACATGACTAATTATGGCATGAAAGTGATACAAGAACTCTGTGGAAAAATAAATCATCCAGGCTTACTGACTATTGTTTAGTCATATGCATGCATGAGCATGTGCCAAGTCGATTCACATGAAACATTCAGAGGAGGATACCACAATATGATACCAAGTTATGAATAGAACAATGCAAGCAAACATTCGTATGACATGCTTCAAACTATTAGCAAAATGGAGCTAATCATAATAAAGCAAGAACTACTAAGCATTCATAAATAACAAACACCTTACATGAATAGACTAAGCATGCTCACAATGATGAGTATATGTACAAAAATGAAAACAAATAGAGTTTGTTACACATCAAGTTGTATTAATCTTCATTATTGCCCTTCACTTGTGTGGCTTGAATAATAACATGAAACCAAACTCCACCGAGGAATGCTGAACCCTGCAAAGAACTTCACAAAACCAAAGAAGAACAACAAATATTTTTGGTGTTTTCGATTTTTTTAAAGCAGGCACACAAAGAAAAAACAAAGCAAAACAAAAATATTTTTGGATTTTTCTTAAGGCAAACCAAAGCTAAAAAGCAAATAAACAAACCAAGAGAAACAATGAAAGTATTTTTGGTCTTTTTGTGTTTTAAGAAAGCAGAAACAAAACCAAAAAGAAAGCGAAACATGGATATACAAAGAACCGACGAAACATGATATATATATGAGTGCGATGTCGGTGTACCTCCCCCCAAGCTTTGGATTTTTGCCTAAGTGGGGCTCAAATACATGGTGACCAAGAAGGTGCACCTCCGTAATACGATGAAGAGGTCCTTCGTCCTGGTATGAGCTCAAAGACGCCCATGTATAGTGCACAAAGTGGTCATAAGAGGGCGCGTCCCCCTGGTAGTGTTCGTGGAAACTACAAATGCGTAGCTGCTCGTCCATCTCCTCCTTGGAGCGTGACCAAGGTCCCTAGGAAATACTGAAGAAAGTGGTTTGGGGCAGAAGAATCTCTCTCTCTTCCCCGTCAGTAAATATCATGCTATAAACCAAACTATCAAGGGTAGAGCTAGCACTGACAAAGTGATGCGCTTTCATGGTAGCTAAATCAAGCCTCTGAGGAGCCAAAATGGTATCATTTGGATCAACAGAAAGGTCTAAGGAAGCAGCAACACGTGCAACAATAATACCCCCATAAATGGGTCCCTTAGCAGCTAAACGACGAGCAATGGGAGAACCAAGATTGTACCTGGTTTCATTATTGAGTGCAGCATCTAGGAAGGCCAAATGATAGTTGGAAATGTTGCTTGTGTTCCCCCTACCAAGAATACTAGTGGCAAGATAATAAGCAAAATATCTAATAGCTGGGAGTTGAATATTTCTTATCTTTCCATGCTGGGCTCTGCGGTCATCATCATTGGTTATCCCGTAGTAGAGCTCCAACAAATCAGCGGGTTGAGCTGGAATCTTCTTCACCGTCCTAGCCGTGCCAATACCCAAGAATTTGCAGAATTTCTACATTTTCATGGTGAAGGGCCTATTATAGATTTTGAATGACACCTCTGACCTAAAAGGGTTGTTAGTAAAAGATAAACTCTCCACAATAGTTTTAGTGAGCATATAATACTTCAAACTCTCATCCTGCATATAACTAGTTAGTCCAACCCTCCGAACAAAGGTTAGGAAATCATTCAGAATCCCTGCAGCCTATAAAAAGGTAGGAGAAGGGAAGGTAGGAGGGTGCGCATCCCCTCATCTCCCTTATCACCAAAACACAGTGTAATGAGATCTTCATTGTATGATGCCTAGCTCGGGAGGATGATATCGAAGGTCTTGTCCTCCTAGGTGCATCACTCTCAAACACCTCTCCAAATGTGTGGTTGTCCATGACCCTTTTTTTCAAATTTTTAGACAAACATCAAGCCAAGTAATTTCCAAGTTGATAAATGCTGAGGACCTACTATAGGAACTTTCTAGAGGGCTAAACATGCATCAAAATGAAATCCCTAAGCATAGAACAAGCATGCAAGCTCACACAACCTGACACCTATAGAAGCAAAATACTCAAGATACAATCTACCAATCAAAAATCTAATTGGACAAGCGGAGGTGGCACATACCAAGGAGCAATCCCTCCAAAAATCAGCATCAAAGATGGGCTGAGCAATGAGATAAAAAATCAGGAGAAAGAACAACAGGAACTCGAGCTTGAGAAAATTTTCCGGTGTTTTTCGGGAGAGGGAAAGAATTGGCTGGAAGGAGGCATCTTGGAGGGCCACAGGTGGGCCCCACCCAGTCCAGGCGCCACCTGGGGCCGGCCGTGCCAACAGGGGGTGTGCTGGCCTAGTGGGTCCCCCTAGGCCACTCCAGGTGCCCCCTGCCCCTTTTTCGAGAAAAAATTTAGTATGCATTTTTTGGAATTTTTCGGGAAACTTTATTTTTGGCCAATTTTCAGGGTATGAAAATTGATATTCTCGCAGAAAAAGATTTTTTAGAAGAAGCAAAAGCAAACAAAAACCTAAACTACAGAAGTTATAAGACACTCTAACAAGCAAAAAACTAGCAAAACTAAGACTAACAAGAGAAAGAGCAAATACTAGGAAGGAGAAAAATAAAAGAGAGCAAGTATAACCACTGTGAAAGCATTGTTTTGTTCATTAAAATCCCTTTGTTAACAAGGTTGATCAAGTCTTGTTACCAAAAAAATCATAAATGAGACAAAACTTTGCATTCCACAAAGTGATTATGTTACCTCAAACTTGATAGCAATAGTCCCAATCATAATAGTTTCAAAACTTCCTTGTGGAATGGGACAATATATTTCTCCAACTTTAATGCTCTCAATATTTTCAATGGAATTCAGGCAATAGCTCTTATCAACCTTCTTAGGGAAATAAACAATATGCTCTTTGTCATTAATATTAAATGTTACTTCTCCTTGATTACAATTGATGACAACATTTGCAGTATTAAGAAAATGTCTCCCAAGAATAATAGACATATTATCATCTATAGGCATCTCAAGCACAACAAAATTAGTTAAAACCAAGAAATTATGAGCCACTTGAACGGGAACATCCTCACATATACCAACAGGAATAGTAGTTGACTTATCGGCCATTTGTAAAGATATATCAGTTGGTATCAACTTTTTTAGCTGGAGTCTTTTGTAGAGAGAAAAAGGCATAACACTAACTCAAGCTCCCAAATCACATAAAGCAGTTCTAACATAATTTTTCTTAATAGATCAAGGAATAGTTGGTATACCTGGATCACCAATTTTCTTTGGAACCTTATCATTGAAGGATTAATTAGCAAGCAAAGTATAAATTTCCTCATTAGGAATCTTCCTTTTATTAGATACAATATCCTTCATATACTTTGATAAGGAGGCAACTTAATAGCATCGGTCAAAGGAATTTGCAAGAATAAAGGTTTCATCCACTCACAAAACTTGTTATAGTGTTCTTCCTTCTTTGACTTGTGTTTCTTATTAGTAAAGGCATAGGTTTCTTCACCCAAGGTTATCTCTCACTACCATGTTTATTAGCAATAAAATCTTGCTTAGTGTACCTAGTGTTCTTAGTGTGCTTCTCAGGTTCTTCCTTAACTTTCATCCTTATCAGGAGCATCATATTTATCACCACTTTCAGTTTCAGCATTAGTGGTAGATATACTATTAGGATCTACAGCAGGTTCAGAGGGTTCCTCAACTATTTTATGTTTCTTTTTTTTCTCTTACGAGGACTACCACTACTTTCACCTTGTTGAGAATCCTGCTCAATTCTTTTAGGGTCTCCTTCAGGATATAAAGGATCTTGAGTAGCTATACCACTCCTATTTCTAATTCCATAAGCATGTTTATCTCCTGAGGCATTAACTAGCATATCTTTTTGTACCTTAGGAAGTTGATCAATTTGAGTTTGAACCATTTGAAAGTGTTTACAAAGCATTTTAACATCATTAGCAGTTCTTTCCACGATATCTTTCAACTCATTAATAGCTCTAGAGTTTTCCAATAAATGATTCTGAACTTGTTTATTAAAATTACCTTGCTTAACAATAAATGTGTCAAGTTCATCTAAGCATTGATCAGGAGGCTTACCATAGGGAATATCACCATCATTAAAGTGGATAGATTGTACCTCAACACTGGATGAGTGGGGAATTGGCTTACATAATTCTTCTATAGGAGGTATATTTTTCACATCTTCAGCTCAATTACCTTTCTCCTTAAGACATTTCTTAGCTTCTTTCATCACTTCATCATTTAATGTAATCATTCCCCTCTTATTTAGTGTTGGTGTTGGAACTGGTTCAGGCACAACTAGTTTAGGAGTAATGGGCTCAAGTGTATTTAGCTCAGTTGAAGTCCAATCATCATAATTCTTGCTTATTTTAGCCATTAATTCTTCAGCATTTGTAGGAGTTCTTTTCCTGAAAACACAATCAGCAAAACTATCTAGGTATGTCCTAAAATCATTAGTTAGTCCATTATAATAAATATCAAAAAGCTCATTTTTAGGCAATGGACATCCAGGATGTGCATGAATCAAGGCATAGAACCTTGTCCATGACTCAGGCAATTTCTCTTCTTCTCCCTTTTTAAAATCAAAAAGTTTCTGCAAAGCAGCATGTCTAGCACTGGAAGTAAAATATTTCTGGAAGAAAGAAGCAATCAAACAATCAGGGCTATCAATGGATCTAGGGGGTAATCTATTAAACCAAGCCTTAGCTTCTCCTTTTAGTGAAAAAGGGAAGATCTTTGTAACAAAGCACTTGCGCATCTTAAAATCATCAGAGAATAAGGCACTCATAGTGGAATGCTCATTCATATTAGCTACAACACTTTCATTTCAGTCCCACAAAAAGGTTCTTTCTCAACAATGTCTATATAGGATAAATCAAGAGAGAAATCATAATCTTTATCTTTAATATCTATGGGAGAAGTGGCAAACTTAGCATCAGAAGACAATTTAGGAATAATGGTACGTCTCTCAAGGAGACTCCTAATAGCACTAGCACCATGTGTGTTTTGGTACTCTTCAATAAAATCATCAGTCATTTCAATGTAACCATCACTAATATCATATCTCTCTCTAGACCCAGGTGAGCTAATAGGTGTAACAGTGTCTTCACTAGGAGTTTCAGTGTTTCCCAAAATAGTTCTAGCAATAGTAGCATCTAGGAAAGGACCTAATGAACCACTCACATCAAGCACAGTAGAAGTAACATCATAAGTATAAGAAGCAATTTTAGATTCAGCAGTAGTAGCAGTGTGTGTAGCATGTGTATGTGGTGGTGGTGTAACAAGCTTACTTATAACAGACGGTGAATCAAGAGCAACAGAGGTGTTTAGGACTGTACCTCTTCTTGTAGTGGATGGTAAAATAGGAAACTTTCAATCACGAGACTTCCCCATGATAAAAGGAGTAGCAGTGAACAATAATAGATCCAAGTGAACTTACAAATAAAGCTATGCTCCCCGGCAACGATGCCAGAAAATAGTCTTGATGACACACAAGTATAGGGGATCAAAACAGTCTTCGAGGGAAGTATTACCCAATTTATTGATTCGACACAAGGGGAGACAAAGAATACTTGAAAGCCTTAACAACTGAGTTGTCAATTCAGCTGCACCTGGAAATAGTTCTTGCTCACCGAAGTTTATCAGTAGAAATAGTTTTGTAGTAGCAATAGCAAAGTAACAGCAGCAGTAGAACAAGAGCAATAGTAACAATAGTAGCAAAACAGTAGGATATGAGTGCGGTAGGCATAGGGATGGATGGATGAGCGTTGCATGGACAAGTCTAAATATGTAACTTCAAGATCTAGGGCAATTGCAGATAAATGAGATAAAATATCCAAGTACTAAACAATCATAGGCATATGCTCCATATATAGTCATGTGTGCTCGCAATGAGAACTTAGACAACATCTTTTGTCCTGCCAGCCCGTTGTAGAGGGGCCTCAAGGGAACTACTGTAAATTAAGGCACTCCTTTTAATAGAGCATCAGAGCAAAGCATTATCACTCCGTGAACACATGTGATCCTCACATCACAGCCATCCCCTCTAGTTGTCCCAATTTCTGTCACTTTGGGGCCTTTGGATCCAGAAAATGATATGTGTATAAAACTTGCAGATAAGTTCACAAACAATACTATCATAATGAATCAATAATAAGTTCAAATCTGAGATCATGGCACTCAGGCCTTAGTGACAAGCATTAAGAACAACAAGCTGCAACAAAGTCAAATAGCACAAATAGAGATACTAGGCACCATGCCCTAACAATCTTATTCGATTACATGATAGAACTCATCCAATCCCTACCATCCCCATAGCCTACAGCAGGGTATTACTCAATCATGGATGAGAGAAACATGGATCGTTGACGTAGATGCGTTGTTGTTGATGATGGCGATGATCCTCTCCAAATTCCCCGTCCTGGCAAGGTGCCAGACCGGAGTTTCTGGTTCCCTATCGCGGTTTCTGGTGGTGGCGGCACGGCGGGAATCTTTCTGGAAAAACATCAAACCCCCCTGAGTTTTTAGGTCAAGAGGCAACTTATAGGCAAAGAGGGAGGACGAGGGAGTGCCTGGGGCGGCCACACCCCCTCCAGGCGCGGCCTAGGCCTACCCGCACGGCAGGGGGTGTGGGCCCCTCAGGCCTTGATGGCGCCTGGCAGCTCTTCGTCGGGAAACCCCAAGAGCAAGGTATGATGCAACACAGCAGCAAGTCTTCCCTCAATAAGAAGCCGAGGTTATCGAACCAGTAGGAGGAAGGAAACATCTCAAAGGTGTTGCAATCAACATGGAAACCTGCACAACACAAACTCAAGACTTTTCCCCAACTAACAGTGAGGTTGTCAATGTCACCGGTTGCTGTAACAAAGGATTAACTGTATGGTGTGGAAGGTTATGATGGTATGCATCAAGTAAATAATAATAGTGGAAGATGTATCAATGGTAAAGATTGGACCAGGGTCCATAGTTCACTAGATGTGTTCTCCTTAGATAAACAAACATGGCATGCTGGGTAAACAAATTAAAGCAGGGCAATTGACAGGACTGAGCAAGGCATAACAGTGCAATACTAGACAAAAAGATCTTATGAGATTCGATTGGGCAATACAACAATATACATAGACCGCCATCCAACTACATCTATGACTAGAAGTCCACCTTTGGGTTATCATCCGAACCCCCTCCAGTATGAAGTTGCAAGCAACATACAACTGCTTTAAGCAAAGTGTGTAAGGTAAACAATCCACTTGTTCCATGAACAAGAGACAATCGTTTTCTCCCTAGTGGCAATAGCACATCTACAACCGTAGAGATTTCTGACGCTTCCCTTGATTAAGTAGAGGCATGAACCCACTATCCAGCATAAATACCCCCTCTTGGAGTCATTAGCAACTACTTGGCCAAGATAGCTGCTAACAACAGAGAGCATGCAAGATCACAAACAACACATACATGATAGAATAAATAAGACAAAACCATTAACCAATCTGACATAGTAATCTCAATATCCATCGGATCCCCGCAAACACAACATGCATGATTACAAATAGATGAGATCTTGATCATGAACGGAGCTCACAAGATCTAGACATGAAAGCACAAGGAGGAGATACAACCATCTAGCTACTACATGGACCCGTAGTCCAAGGTGGAACTACTCATGCTTCATACCGGAGGCTGGCATGATGAAGAAGAAGGCCTCCGAGATGATCTCCCCTCCGGCAGGGTGCCGAGAAGAGCTTCAGATCCCCCCGATCTAGGGACAATGGTGGCGGCGGCTACAGACGGTTTCTTGGAATAATGATCGGGTACTTAGGGTTTAGGCATCGGGGGCTTCTTATAGGCGAATAGGCGAGGTTGGGAGGAGGCCAGAGGGTCCACAGCCTGCCCAGGCACGGGCCCACCCTAGGCCATGCCTAGGGGGTGTGGCCACCCTATGGTGCCCCTCCGTCTCTCCTCTAAACTTCGTGTTCTCCTCGGTGAAATATTGACTTTGGCTTTTGTCCCGTCCAATTCCGAGAATATTTCCTTACTAGCTTTTCTGGAACCAAAAACAGCAAGAAATAGGCAACTGGCACTGTGGAAACTTGTTAATAGGTTAGTACCAGAAAACATATGAAAAGCACCTCAAAGTGTGGACAAAGCAAAGCAAAGTAGATACTAGACAAACATGGAACATCAAAAAGTATAGATACGTTTCCGACGTATCAAGCATCCCCAAGCTTAACACCTGCTCGTCCTCGAGTAGGTAAGTGATAAAAGAATAATTTTTTAGGTGACATGCACCATCAAAACCAAGATCAATCCATTTGAAAGCATTGAAAGTTGGGATCAAACAACTCTAAACATGAATATGAAAGATGGAGTTCTAACAATAAGACAAAGTAACTATGCATGCAACATGAAAGGATACAAACAAAGATCATGAATAACATGCATTGAAAAACGTTTGTTTGTTTCACATACAGAAAACATAGCATAGTGGAAATCAGCTTGTCCCTCATGGAGTAGCAAATAGATGCATAGGACACCTTCAAAGTTCATAAGAGTGACTACATACAAATAGCACAAGAACAAGCAATATCAACAATATGCATCAATCAATAATTTTTGGGACACTGCACATAGAACTAAGAATGGCAACTATGCTCTCTTAACCGGTGCCTAAAGGTAGAAAGTAGAGACTCAATATAATGGTGTAAGAAAGGCCCTTCATAAAGGGAAGTAGGGATTTCAAGTTTCAAAAAGAGAGTCCAAAAATTATGGTACTTGTTACCTTTCATCCCTCATTGCCCCTATCATAAGCATCTTGAAGTGATTAAGGTTAAAGTGAACAAACTATGGAGTATATGCTTGAAAAACTATAAGTTGGCAATCTCATGTCCCTTGAATATGAGGGCCCCACCGCATGCTACTCAACTTTAGTCACCTGTAAGTTCTTGTCATAGTAAGTACATGTGTATCATAGAGAACCGCCAACGGGGTAACCCTTGCACATGGTACAAGAGCGTTCCCATAACTAAAATGACAAGGCAAGCAGACAATGAGCATCTCGGCGATCTTTTTATTTGCTATTTGCATAGGTTTTTATTCAGGATGCTTCACAAATTGCTCATTATGGTGATGCTGCAAGTTTCCACCATGATTAGGCATGGCTTAGGATAGTGGCCCAGGTGTTTCTCTAACACAAAATACATAACTCCATGGACTTACAAGCTCCCTTTTTATTTTAAACTGGCGACATCCATAGACAAAAGAGCATGATATCAACTGTGTACAAAGTACAAGTGCAATGTTGAAAGTGTTTCCCATGACAGCATGGTCCTGGTAATTCCAACGTATAAGTGCAAGCATATACAACATAGATGACACAATGGTTCAAGTTTATTAGGGGCAAGTAATATAAAGTGTGCCATCAAGTTCGTGAGAGCTTTAATCACTAAGTTTTCACATAACAAAATACTTTTTAATTGGAATATAGATGAAAACAAGTATATAATTGGAATGGTGTAACACACCATGCATAGGAGTTTATAATGGAAACTTTGTAATAACTTGGTTTCTTGGGAGTTGGAAGCATGAGTAGATCTTACTCATACAAGTAGAGGCTAGCAAAAGATTGGGAGCAACCAACTAAGAGAGTAATAATGGCCATAATCATGCAGAGTGACAGAACATTACTAATCAAAGCATAGAGTGGTACTACAAGTCAAGGACTAAATAATCATAGAGGCTATGGTGACTTGTTCATAGTCATCACATCATGTGATCATGTGCCAGGTAAACCCAAACAAAGCATCAAAGGATAATACCACAATACTATGCTTTTGTATGCTAAAACAACGCATGATTCCTTCAAGGCACACTAAGCAATCCCAATTATTTGGAGCAAGTCATGCTACATCAATAATCACTAAGCATAAGGTCAAAACAACACCTAGCATGAAATGCTAAAGTATAAGTCACAGTCAATGCAAGCTCCTCTTGCACTTTCAAGCAAGAACTTTCTACTCCTTTCCAACACCAATTGACTTATTTGAAACAACACAACGAGAATGGGGGTCCAACTACTTTATTCAATAAAACTACACAAACTAAGAAAATAAAATGAAAACTAAGACACTCCAAGAACAACACAACAGTGCATGTAACAATAAAAACCAAGTGTCTAGAAAGACCTGAGTTTTTTATTGATGAAGAAGGGGATGCCTTGGGCATACCCAAGCTTTGACGCTTGTACCTCTTGGATATTTCTTGGGGTGACACCGGGGTGGCATACCCAAGATTGATATTTGTCCATTCTTTATCTCATTACATCATTCTCTCTCTACACCTGAAAATTTTCCTTCATACAAAACTTCACACAATCTTTATTAGCAACATTAGTGTGTTCAAAAGATAATAGACCTTTGGGTTTAGCTTTAGAACAGCAAAACTTTCACTAAAAACACAAGCTACTATATCAACTCTTTCAAAAAGCTCAATTTACCAAAAAGAACCCAAAAAAGGAATCAATAAGAAGCAAATGCAAAAAATGGCAGAAATCTGTCAAAACAGATCAGCAGGTAGAAACCTATTTTTTCGAAGACCTTTTGTTGCTCAAATAAAAAAGTGTTGAACTAACTAAAGTTAGCTAACATACTCAGGGATGTATTCATAAATTTGCAGCTCAATCCTACTTACAAAGACTCCTCGCTAATTTTTATGGTGGAGGACAGAAATCTGTTTCGGGATAGCAACTCCCCAAATCTTACTTCCCTCTCATTAGAGGTCATTATTGGCACAAAAAGCAAACAAAAAGGATAAGGAGATGTCATTACAAAATTAATGACTTCCAAGACTCAAGAAAAATCTTGGGTTATCTCCCATCAAGTACTTTCCTTTAATGCCTTTAAGTTAGGCTTGATACCTTGAGAAGATGCCCACATAAAAAATATGAATTGAAGTAAAAGAGAGCATCAAGAAGAAAATTCAAAACGCATTTAAGTCTAACCCACTTCCTATGCATAGGAATCTTGTATGCAAATAAATTCACAAAGAACAAAGTGAAAAGCATAGGAATATGAAACAAGAGTAACTTCAAAACTTTCAGCACATAGAGAGGTGTTTCAGTACCATGAAAACTTCTACAACCATATTTTCCTCTCTCATAATAATTTTCAGTAGCCTCATGAATAAACTCAACAATATATCTATCACATAAAGCATGCTTTTCATGATCTACAAACACATAATTTCTATCAAGCTGAAAACTAGTGGGATTAAAACCTTCACAGGTTTTACCCAAAGTAGATATTTCAAAAGGATCCATAGGAACATAACATTCATCCTCCTTTGGTAAGCATGGGGGACAATCAAATAATGTAAGAGGTAAAGATTTACTCTCATTAGAAGTAAGACATGGGTAGATCCATTCTTCCTCCTCTTAAACATCACTCTCCTCCTCTTTTTCATCTAATGAGCTTTTAGTTTCAGCAATTTCTTCTTCCATAGGCTCCTGCAAGTCATTAATTTCTTCCTTTTGTGGAAAACACCTATTAACATATTCAAGAATATAGCCATTTTCTTACTTGTAATTATCAAAGAAAAATTTAAGTATCTCAAAAACCTCATATTCATAAGGTGCATCATCAGTATTTTCAAGCAAACTGGCAAGTTCAATCGCACCCTTGAAGGCAATAAATTCTTCAATTTGTTCCACATCATAAAAGTCATAATTTCCTTTAACATAAGAAGATATGGTAACATTATCATTATACTCACGTTGAAAAGGTAGGTGTTTATACGTCCTACAACAACAAGATTTATCAAAGTAATAAGTAACATTATAAGTAGAGAACACCTCTCTAGCAATAGTATTCAATTTATCAATTTGCTCCCATAAGTATTTTTGTGACAAACTGTGTTCCTTATAATAATATTTTTCTTCTTCCATGAACCCACCTTTGCAATAAGAAATAGTTTCAAAGAAACCATCCATTGGTAGAAAGCATGACCAAGAAAGGCAATAACATACCATCAACTAGAGTAGGAACTAATTTTTTTTGTGTTTTTGATAAGAGAAAGAAAACCAAACTAAACTATTTTTTTGAAGTTTTTGATAAAAAGAGGCAAACAAAACAAAGCAAAAGAAACTAAGCAAACCAAAAACAAAGTAAAGAGAAAGGTTGAGGAGGACTCCCCTTGTGAAGACGTCCTTAGCCTCCCTGGCAACGGCGTCAGAAAACTTGTTGATGGCGCTTGAGAGCTCTCGTCGGGAAACACCAAGAGAAAGGTATGATGCAGCACAGCAGCAAGTTTTCCCTCGGTAAGAAACCGAGGTTATCGAACCAGTAGGAGGAAGGAAACGTCTCAAAGGTGTTGCAAGCAACGTGGAAACCTACACAACACAAACTCAAGACTTTGCCCCAACTAACAGTGAGGTTGTCACCGGTTGGTGTAACAAAGGATTAACTTTATGGTGTGGAATGTTATGATGGTTTGCAGCAAGTAAACAGTAACAGTGGAAGATGTATCAATGGTAAATATTGGACCGGGGTCCATAGTTCACTAGAGGTGTTCTCCTTAGATAAACAAACATGGCATGCTAGGTAAACAAATTACAGCAGGGCAATTGACAGGACTGAGCAAGACATAACAATGCAATACTAGACAAAAAGATCCTCTGAGATTCGATTGGCCAATACAACAATATACATAGACCGCCATCCAACTCCATCTATGACTAGAAGTCCACCTTTGGGTTATCATCCGAACCCCTTCCAGTATGATGTTGCAAGCAAGATACAACTGCTTTAAGCAAAGTGTGTAAGGTAAACAATCCACTTGTTCCATGAACAAGAGACAATCATTTTCTCCCTAGTGGCAATAGCACATCTACAACCGTAGAGATTTTTGTCACTTCCCATGATTAAGTAGAGGCATGAACCCACTATCGAGCATAAATACCCCCTCTTGGAGTCATTAGCAACTACTTGGACAAGATAGCTGCTAACAACAGAGAGCATGCAAGATCACAAACAACACATACATGATAGAATCAATAAGACAAAATCATTAATCAATCTGACATAGTAATCTCAATATCCATCGGATCCCCGCAAACACAACATGCATGATTACAAATACATGAGATCTTGATCATGAACGGAGCTCACAAATCTAGACATGAAAGCACAAGGAGTAGATAAAACCATCTAGCTACTACATGGACCCGTATTCCAAGGTGGAACTACTCACGATTCATACCGAAGGCTGGCATGATGAAGAAAAAGGCCTCCGGGATGATCTCCCCTCCGGCAGGGTGCTGGGAAGAGCTTCAGATCCCTCCCGATCTAGGGACGATGGTGGAGGCGGCTATAGACGGTTTCGTGGAATATTGATCGGGTACATAGGGTTTAGGCATCGGGGGCTTCTTATAGGCAAAAAGGCGAAGCTTGGAGGCGGCCAGAGGGCCCACACCTTGCCTAGGCGCGGGCCCACCCTAGGCCACGCCTGGGGGGTGTGGCCACCATGTGGCGCCCCTTGTCTCTCCTCTGGACTACGTGTTCTCCTCGGTGAAATATTGACTTTGGCTTTTGTCTCGTCCAATTCCGAGAATAGTTTCTTACTAGCTTTTCTGGAACCAAAAACAGCAGAAAACAGGCAACTGGCGCTTTGGCAACTTGTTAATAGGTTAGTACCAGAAAACATATGAAAATAACCTCAAATGTGGACAAAGCAAAGCAAAGTAGATACTAAACAAGCATGGAACACCAAAAATTATAGATACGTTTCCGACGTATCAAGCCTCCACTCCGTCTCGTATTCTGGCTCCGTGAGTCTTCTGGTGAAATAGGATTTTGGCATATTTTCCAGGATTTTTACTGATAGTTGATTTTCTTCACAAAAACTAGACACCAAGGTAATTCTGCTGAAAACAGCGTAAGTCCGTGTTAGTTGTATCCAAATCAGAAAAGTTTAGAGGAGAAACAATAGGAAAAGTGTTCGGGAAAGTAGATATGTTTTGGACGTATCAATGGGCCACTCGAGCAAGGCGACTCTGATGGGTCTCTCGCTTGGCGTTTTTCGTGGATAGTGCAAGGCTCGGGGTTCCCTGATGCCCTTGTACTGCACTACTTGGCCTCGTCTAGTCGCGCTTCCAAGAGTTGACGACCGGTATTGTATTCATATAGTTTACAAGTGCGATTTGCACAAGATGTGGAGAGTAGACAAGATTGGCAGAACAATTGCTTTATTCATTCGAGGGGGGTGTTACACAATTTGTGTTACAAAGTTGGGCGTGAAGTGTAAGACTTGGGCCTATTATGGAGCGTGTTGGGGGTTTCTACCTCCGGACGTGCATTTTGCCCGGGGAATGGACCCTAGTTGTAGGTCGCGGGCGAGTTGTAGTCGATGCACATTCTCCGGGCACCGTTTCTCTTTAGCACCAATAATGGATTCGTCAACCAATCGGAGTAGTTTGTTAGGACGTATGAGCCCCGTAGCGAAGAATCGACGTATTCTCTTGGCGAATGATTAACTACGCTCCGCATTGAAGGGTAGCAGTAGTTGCTTGTCATGCCAACAAATTGGGTCGGTGCTTTGTATGTGCTCAGCGAGATCCTCCATGACTCATGTCTTGCCGGATTTGTTCCGGGTGGCGTCGTGGTTCTCACACAGGGGCTTGCTGAGCGTGTTTTCCTATCTGCGGACGAGTTCCGCGTCAGGCTCCGCCTGTTGCTCTGACTCACCGTTGGTAAGGTCGTCTTCGGTGCTTGGTGCTAAGATTGTAAAGGTGCCGGGGGAGAAGCGAGTGGTCACTTGTCTCTTCAGGGCCTTTGTGTCATCCTGGTATGGTCCACTCGCCAATTTGGCGAGTCCGTCGGTGTGTTGCGCCTCTTTGGTGATGACTATGTTGGCCATCTTTGCCTTGTTGTCCTCGCATTCGATAGCCATGTATAGGTCTCCATGCACAATGATGATGTCGTGGGGGCCCGAGATTTTCATCATGTCGTAGGCGTAATGTGGGGTCTCCATAAACTTGGCGAACGCCTGCCTGCCGAGTACGCAATGGTACGGGATTCTGAAGTTAACCAGCTCAAAGATGATATGTATCGTGTGGAAGTTGGATGGAGTTTCGAAGGTGACTGGCAGAGTCACCTTCCAGATGGGGTATGCCTTCCTACCTAGGACTATGTCATGGAAGATCCAGAGGGTTAATTCCACCAAGGATTGTGGTAGCTGCAGTCGCCTGAACATATCCAGGTAGAGGATGTTTATAGAGCTACCCCCGTCCATGAGGGTTTTGGGCATCCCATAATCGTCCACTTTGGGCCTGACGACCACGGCCACTCTCCCGAGGTATTCGATCCTAGACGCGTGGTCCTCGCGACTCCAGGTGATGCTCTACTCTGACCAGTTTAGCCAACGCTGGATGTCGACTTGCTGCACCGCATTGACAGTGACAGCGCGGGCCAGCACCTTCTTCTCGCAGCACGTTCCCAAGCCGGTGAATGTGTGGAGGGAGCCAACGGAGTGTCTGAATCCTCCACCATTGCCATTGTCGCATGGCTGATCGAGGTTTAGGTCCTCCCTGGAGCGCCTTGCCTTCTCGATCTCCTTGTGAGAGTGTCACTCGATGGTGGTGTGGGTGGATGGCTTGCCTTCCTTGTTGTCTTCTATGGTCGTGGCACGCTAGTAGGAGCCTTTGAAGTGTTTGATGAAGGCGGCACACATTTCTTCCGCAGAGTCGATGTTGTTCTCCGAGAGGGTATTGATCCACTGGCGGGTCGCTTCCTCCCTCATCAAGGGGAGGTAGAGAGTGGCCCGCAGCTCGTTGTGGCCAGCAATCCCCATTATCATGAGGTATGTGTCAATCCATACTTTTGATTGAGTGTAGAGTCATACTTCTCCATGTCCTTTGGACCTCGGAAGTTTGGTGAGTAGTTCTCGCCTCAGACCATTGGTCCGAAGCATAGAGGGCCACTTCGGCTGAGGCCGCCACGACTGGGGAGCGGGTGGCGAAGGTCGCATGGTTGGCGGGCTCACCACTCTTATGTGTTGATAATGTAGCCTCACGTGTCGACGGGCTAGCCATTGACTACTACCGCGTTGTATTTCGGCCGCGGGTCGTTGGTGGAGATTGTGGGGTTGGTGACCACTAGTTGTCGTGGCTCTAGGGGCGGGAAGTTTGCCACATTGGCGATTGTTTGTTCGCTTGGGAAACCGGACGATGCCACTCTGTTGTTGGTGGACCGGGAGTATACTCGCCCCTGCGAGTCTCTGCCCGTGTTCTGCTGCTCGACCGCTTTGGCGAGCAGGGCTTGGGCGTACTTGATCTAGAGCGTGCCTTCTCGTGTAGGGTTCAGGTTGGCGACCGCCTCTTGATTCGCGATGTCATTGTCCATCGGAGTTGAGTAGATAGGGAGGCTGTTGGCGTCGTACCTGGCGTGATGATAACCCAAGGTTCTTCTGGAGGAGGTGTGTGGTTGGGTGGTGGTGGAGCTCCATTTGCGGTCGACCTAGCCAGCGGGCGACTTCCTCCTAGTGGTGCGTTGTTGCAGACCTCGCGGTCGGCTGCTACGCAGGGTCGTTCTCGTCGTTGAAGTTAAGAACTTTCCCCCGTGAGGCGAGATTGAGTCGCCGCATAACTCGGTTGCGGTGATACACCGAGAGCTGTTGTGCAGTTTCTTTCTCGAGGTGAAATTTTTCGTGATTGGCCTTTTCTTTCTCCCTGGCCTCGTTCAAGGCCACGCGATGCTGCTCGATCTTGATGGCAGTTGCGGTGGGTGGGAGGGGCATGGTGAAAGGATCAACCGGTGGTTTGGTGGCATTCGCCATGTAGATGGCGTGATGGAAGATGGGGTAGGCCTCGTTTGGAGACTCCGATCCAGAATCGTAGTCGATGAGTTGGAGGATCGAGTCATCCTCGTAGTCCCTAGTGTTGGAGACTGTGGTGATGGAGTTGGCCTTGGACGCGGGGTCGTTGGGCTCTAGGACTGGCGTGGGTGACTCTGAGTCGGCATCGTTGTAGAGGGTGTCGCTTATCTCTACCGAGCCTTCCTCGATCGAGTTGTACTTGGAGGCAAGCAGGGAGATCGACTAGATCTGCTCGGCCGAGAGTAGATCGCACGTGGGTGATCTAGTGCTAGCGGATGCGGTGGATCCACTAGATCGATGGCGTCGATGAAGCCGATGAAGAGGTTGATGGAGCCAATTGGCATCACGACGGCGTACGTGACTGGTCGTGAGGCTGGCATGTAGCTGCTCGGCAGGATCTGGAGAAATCCGCCAGTGGCGATCATGCGTATCATTATAAACCCAATGAGATCATCTTGTAGACATATTGAACGATCTCCTGGTCACCTTTAAGTAAACTCTGAGGGATTCCTACCATTATAGACATATCTTCATCTTTGAGATCCAAACATGCTGACCCGAGCCATCCCTCGAACAAATAAACTCTCTTTCATTCCTCAGAGGTGAGACTGTGGAGGGATTCTGGAAATTATCCTTCATCATTAGGCGTGCCAGGCAGGGGGATCCCGCATAATGCAGATTAGATCTATCACCTTGGCGGACGGACCCTCCAAGGACCTTTTGGAGGAAGGCCTAGGGGCTCCAGATCCGTACCACGGCCGCACAGCCGCCATGGCACTAGAAGAAGAGTACACCCAAGATACTCGGTCCACATCACGCAAGATATACTACGACATCATCGAATCGATGTACGGACTTGTGTATTGTCACTATCTCAAGGCACTCTAGGCACCACCGGAAGCTGACTACTTCAAACCTGGCACTCCGCTCCCGTTGGACTTCCCACAAACTATTTCCTCAAGGCCCGCCTACGGATACACTAGGGTACAATATGTCTACAACCCTAAGTTGATCTTGTAGGGTTTGCAGTATAGAAAACAAAAAAATTCCTATGATGGGAATAACTCTGTACCAAGATCTATCTACTAGATACAAGCAACAGGCAGATATACATCCGTAGAGAACATACCCTTGAAGACCGACAAAGCTTAACAAGGTTGAAGTCATGGTTGATGTAGACGAACTCTTGCCGATCTCAAGATCAACAGGAAGTCCTAGCGCCGCAAATCAGCGGCGCATCCGTGATCGCACACATGTCCGAGGCACCGAGAAACCTCCGCCTCCTCTCTCCATCGATGCAGCAGAAGCACAACTATTTCTTGCCGAAAAGCCACCAGGAACATGTATCTCGCTAGTCCGATACCATGGGGGATAAAAATTAGAGGGGGAGAGAGATCCTTCACGAGGAGGTGTAAGTGAGAAGTGAGGAGGGGGGCTCCTTTTATAGGAGGAGGGGGGCATCCAAGGGGGTGGCCGCCGGCCATGGGGGCTGCCCCATCCCCTCATTCATTCATGTGGGTGGAAGATCCACTCACAAAATGCCCCTTCAATTCTCCACTAAAAAATCCCACTCAAATTCCCATTAAATTTCCACCAAATTTAATGCAAACTCTCTTTAAATAAAACTCCTTCTATTTATTCAGAATTTTTTCAATTACTTTAATGACAAACATTCACATATAACTCCTTGCTAGTATTTCATTTCACATGCATAAACACTTTCTGCAATTTCACCCGAAACCAGTTTCGATATCTAGTGAAATAAATTCCTGCGTTTTGTTATTCTTTTTAGCATGAAACTATTTGCTCCAAATGGTGTCGGTGTCTCTTAAATGTGTCACCCTACGATTCGCGAATAATGCGTACATGATCGATACCCCTCTCAGATCAATAATAAGAAGCGGGACCTGGAGATCCATACTGACTCCTACACATTCAACAATGGCTTTCTTGTGATCGTGAGAACCTTTTACACTAGTATCTTAATCGCTTTGTCTCGCGATATATTACATGTCCGAGATTCGATCATCGTTATCTCCATACCTACTTTAATCTTTTTACTGACATGTACTCTTTTCTCGTTCCCGTGATATAACATTCTAGTGACCAAATCACTTGCTTGCAAGCTAATCAATGTGATATCACCGAGAGGGCCCAGAGCATATCTATCCGTCATCAGGATGAACAAATTCCACTCTCGATCCATGGGCCTCGACATAACACTTTAGTAGTACTGAACCCATCTTTATAATCACCCTGTTACAGTGTGACATTTGATGTTATCAAGATACTCTTCTAGTGTTAGTGATTGACATGATCTCATGGTCTAAGGATTAGGATTGCTTCGTATGATGTTATAGCAATATAAACTCAATGACTTTGATTGTAATGCTATACTTCGGATGAATGTTCATCACACCATTCTAATAATGTTGTGACCTCGTTATTAACAACATCCAATGTCCATGATCAGGAAACCTTGATCATCTTGTTAATCAATGAGCTATTTTATAAGAGAGGCATAACTAGGAACTTTGTGTTTGTTTATGAAACACACATGTATTAACGTTTCCGTATTGATACAATTATATCATGCAAAATAAAAAATCTATCATATACTTGGAATATACATAATAACCACTTTATTATTGCCTCTCGGGGCATATTCCCTTCAGTCTCCCACTTGCACTAAAGAAAATAATGTAGTTACATAGTGATAAATGTAACACCCATGGAGTTCTGGTGTTGATCATGTTTTGCTCTAGGGAGAGTTTTAGTCAATGGATCTGCTACATTGAGATCCATGTGTACTTTACAAATCTTTATATCTCCATCCTTGACATGCTCGCGGATGGAGTGAAACCGGCGCTTAATATGCTTGGAATTCTTGTGAGACCTTGGTTCTTTGGCATTGGCTATGGCACCATTATTGTCACAATAGATCACCATTGGGTCCAACGTGCTCGCAACCACACCTAGTTCGGTTATGAACTCCTTCATCCAAACTGTTTCCTGAGCCATCTTCCGAAGTAGCAACATATTCGGCCTCCATTGTTGATCCCGCCACCACGGGTTGTTTGGAACTCCTCCAGCTAACCGCTCCACCATTCATGAGAAATACGTATCCGAATTGAGACTTAGAGTCATCCGGAACAGTGTCAAAGCTAGCGTCGACATCACACTTAGCGACAAGCTCTTCTTCACCTCCGTATATGAGAAACATATCATTCTTGACCGCTATCCAGTGTTCCGATCCTGGATCAAATTGATATCTACTAGTCAAAATAATAGCATATGCCACATCCGGCCTTGTACATAGCATGGTGTACATGTCACATCCCAAAATTTTCCAAATTTTGTGAAAAAATAAATAAACCAAATAAATAATTGTTGAAATTTAGGGTGAAAAGAAACTTTTTGTTTCATAATGGAAACATCAAAACCCATCTTTAACAAACGTTGAATAAAATAGAATCCAAAAAATTTCAATCAAGTGAAATGCATTCATCAAATGAATGTATCTTGAAATTCAAACTTGGGAAAAATAAACCAAAACCCAAAACCTTAATGGAAGAAAATCATTTCCAAGATATCTCAAAGACTATGGATTTGATCCATATAAAAATCTATCAACAAACATTTATAAATGATCAAGAATGATAAATAAAAATATTATAAAACCATAGAAATTGATTTCATTCAATTTGGAACCATGGATAAACACTTATGAATTTAATAAGATGAAAGGAAATAATTTCAAAGCTAATAAAGCTCCTATCTAAAATACATACAAAAATGTGAGGAATTATCCCTAAAAGGATAAAAAAATATTAATTTTTTTTATAAAAATTGAAATCACCAATTTTGGATCTATAAATAAAAAGATATGAATTTTATAAGACAAAGAAAGAAATAAATAAATAAGGAATATTTTAAAGACAAATTAAATCTTGGCCAAATCCATAAGTAAATGAAATAAAGGGATAAGGAATATTCAAATAAAATAATATGGCCTTAACCAAATTCTATTCCATTTGAATGAAGACAAAATCCTTAATAGAAATGATTAATTAAATCATGAGAAATAGTAAATTGGAATTTACCAAAGTGGATTAAAAATTTATCTAATTAACTTAAAAGAATTATTTGAATAAAATTTATATGGATTTAAAACCATATTGGATTTTAATTGAATAAAGACATTTGCCCAATTTAAATGATTAATAAATCATGTTAAAAATACTTTAAATAATTCAAAGTGAATTATTTGCACTAAATAAAACCTACTGAAAAAGGTTTGGTAAAATTTGGTTTTCAAATAGAAGTTTGAAAACATATTTGAAATCTCAATTAAATAAAGACAAGTGTATAAATTAATTAATAAATAAACCATGAAGGAATAAGGGAAAATTATTTTAAAATGGACTTTAAATACATGTTTAAAACAATACCAAATCATACTGAAAGGTTTGAAAAGATTTGAAATGAAAAGGGGTTTGAAATCATTTGAATGAATTCAAAAATTAAATCAAAATGGAAAAAGAAAAAGAAACAGAAAAAAGAAAAAAAATGAAAAGAAACGAGTCCAGCCCAGCTAGCCGAACAGGACCAACTCGCAGCCCATCTTCCTTCCCTCCCCGAAACATTTTCTCAGCAGCATCTAAACCCATGCAGTCACTGATATGTAGACCCCACCATTTTCCCTCTCTCTATCATTGACGAAGTGACCCCACCTGCCAGTCGTCTTCCTCACCCGCGCGTGACCAGTTCGTCGCCATTTCTGGCATTGATTTTGCATCGTCAATACGATTGATTCCCGCACTAATTCCTCCCAGCGACCAAGCACCCTTAAACACCCATGCCCTCTCTACCTTTCCCCTCATTTGTTGCACCCTCTCTGCCACCAGGTTGTGCGAATTAGCCATTGCACCACCACTGCTCCGACGAGTTCTTTTCCCCAATTCCAGCGACGACAACCCTCCCCTTGCTCCCTAGCCTCCACGATACTACTCCCCATCGCCAGGCGCACACTCCAGTACCACCCACTTGCCCGCGCGTGCCCCAGATACTCGACTACGTCCTCACCTGAGCGTCGCCACCGTTTGCCATTACTCCGTCGAGCTTCCCCGGTAACCTCTGATCGCGCCTCCCCCTTTCGTTGACACTCACATACTCGCCTCTTTTGTGCGTAGCTAATGCACCCTTTTTCATGCCTTAGCGCGACCCGTACCCTCGCCTCCAACGACGAATAGACAAGCCCGATGCAGACGTGAACTCCGGCGAGCAATACCCGTAGAACCCGTGCGCACCTTCGCCAACCAAGACACATTGAGAATCATCACATCACGGCAAACTCGGTGAGCCCTTCCCCTCACTCTCCTGCTTCCTGTATCGCTGGCACCGTCCTCGTCCGAGCGCGCCGCCGCCAGCCACCGTCGCCGCGCCGCCCATCCTTGGTCACTCGCGCATCACCCATTGGATCTTGATCTGATGGATACGATAGAACTTAACCGAAGGGGTATCGTGTGCTCTAAGACGCACGATTTTCATTAGATCCAACACACTATAGCACACGATCCGCACAAACCGTTTTTGTCCAATAGGATCGCACCACGTGGCCAGCTTTTGATTAATTAGACAGAAACATTTCTATTAGATGGTTAGATTTGAAAAATTCATAACTTTAAATCTACATGTCCAAATTTTGCAAATTTTATATCAATGGAATCAGGAAAAATAATTATATCCAACCATGCCCTTTGTTTAATGATTTTCTTCGGTAAACTTGGTTGTTTTTGCAGAAACATGTGTAGGCATATTTTGTGTATAAAATTTATTCTAAAATTTTTTTAGGGTAAAATCTTTGGTAAATGGATTGTTTTGAACCTACTGACCATATAAACCAAATTTTGGATTTAAAAATATATTTTGTTACACTTATAAATTATTCCTTTGAATAAAAGCATTTCTAGTTAAATAAAAATGTTGAATATGTTTTAAAAATGCTTTTTGAGTAAAACCTTCTGAAAATGGACTGAATTAAACTCTCTGACCCTAAACACTGAGTTTTGGATTTAAAAAATATATTTGATAAAACCCTAGAAAAATTATTACCTTGATTAAAGGCATTTCCAACAAAATAAAATATTGCTTTGATTAAAAATGGTTTTTATATGAAACCTTTGGAAAATGGTTTAATATTAAACACTTGACCTTAAAACACTAACATTTGTGTTTAAAAATATGTTTTTCATACACTAGAAATTATTACTTTGATTTAAATCATTTCTAGCAAAACAAGAATGATTCAAATGGCCATTTTCACTAACTTGATATCAAATGGTTTTGCCACATTTAGAAATGACCAATAGGTGTTTTAAAATGTTTTATAACCTATTGACCACTTTTCCAAATAAAACAATCTTTGGCATGCTTGCATGCATTGCTTTGATTTTATTGTTCTATGTGTTGAATTTTTTGAATGCTAGATTAAATTTGTGCCTTGATTGAATTGTAGGGAATTTGAATATTGTGACTATTGCAAGATCAAGGAGTGAAATTATATTCTGTACCAAAAAGGCAAGTGGTGCTTCATACTTTTGTCCCATTATTTTCACTATGCATTAGTGATATTTCTAAGTAGGACTTGCATGGAATTTTACCAAGTATGCTATGCCATGGGAAATCCTAGTAGATAATGCCTTAGTGGAATTTTCCCTAAGTTAAGATCGCTACTACTATCATGCTTAGCCTAGCTAGTAGAAAACAAGGGTGGATTATATTCATGCTATGAAATATTTCTAAGTCAATGACTTGTGTTTTGTTTAATAAAACAACTATGTGAATGAAACACCTGGGTGGAATGGTGAGAATGGATTTATGTTGAGTGGTTACACAAGGCCAGGGTACTGGTGAACCTTGTGTATCACACTTGTGGAAAGCCACCCAGGAAGAAAGATATTTGAGATGTCAAATGTTGAGAAGCTTCAAGTGCAGCCACTTGGCATTATGGGCTCTACCTGGATCATATAGGTTGCAATAACTTTGCCAGATGGACAGTTGGTGGTAGGCTATGATAGGTTGGAACGCGTCCATTTTGCTCTAAGGGAAGGCTTCTGAAAGATCTTGTCTCGATGCATGTCGAGTCTTGTGGGTAAAGTGCACCACCTATCGAGAGAGTAAAATCTAAGTACTTAGCCGTGTCCCCGACAATGGACAATTTGAGCATCAAGACATGGAAGCTATCAAGAATCTCCTCATCCCAATTTCTAAGTTAAAAACTTGTGGTTGAACAAGGGTTAAAGGATCTTCAATCAATGATTGGTAGATGACTTGGGTGATTTTGATAAACAAAAACTTAGTGTTTTCAAACGATAAGGAAAATCTGTTTTGAGCAAAGAAAGTCTAAGCTCCACTTAGCCAAATGCATATAGATGATAGATACCACTATTCTACCATAGTATCACTTGCCAATACAATTCAAATGAATTGACCCTTGTGGTTGTAACTTATTATGTTGCAGGTTTGTTTGATGTTAGTGAAGTATGTTGATTAGGATTACAAGTCTACAACCAACATGATTGCCTGTGGCACTTTGAAGATGAAGGACTCCATGCTATATAGTTATTTCTGCTGCATTGTAATGAAATAGCCAAATGAGCCATGTAAGATGTAATGAATTATTTTATTCCTGGTGATAAAGTTGTATTATGACATTTGTTTCTAGATATTACATCTTAACTGTGGATGCTAGCTATTGATTCAGGGACTAGCATTGTAAACACATGGATCTCTACCTTATTAAATGTTGGGACCTCTACAGATGGTATCAGAGCACTGTGTTGCCTGTAGGATTGTAACCCTAGGATTGGACAAAACCCCTTAGAAAAATAGGAGTTGTATTTGTTCCATAACTTATTTACAAACAATCTTGTAAACTCTTTCCTCAACCTTTTTGGTTTTGATTCTACATCTCTTCGTTTCAAACTTGATGGACAAAACCTCAACATGAGAAAAGACTTCAACATGAGCAAAGGACTTCACCAACTCAAAAGACTTCAACTTTAGTTTTACCAAGGACTTCAACTTGGAAATCACTAAGGACTACAAGTGAGACAAGAATAATACTCAAGACTTGAATACTAAGGAAACACAACTTATAAGGAACCATCATCCCCTTTGAAGTTTAGTGACCAAGACACAAGAATTTTTCCAAGGAAACCATGAGCTTGATCAAGAAGAAACAACCAAGACGAATGGAATGATCTCAAGAAAACCATATAGTTGGACCATCATACTAGTGTTTAATTTAGATCAAACACACCAACTTATGTGGTGTAGGAAAAATATTTTGTTGCCTAAAAATGTGATTGAACTTGTTGTTTGAGTGGAATGTTTGTCTGTGATTGCTTGCACATTTCTTGTGTGAATTGGGATGTGTGTGATTAGATTTTCTTCTATAAAAATATTTTGCCTATTCTAATTCCAATCCAACCCAAACAGATGACTTTCCCAAGAGACCCCAACATCGAGAATGGTGACAACAACAACCAAGAGATCAACATGAGGGAACAACTACTAGAAAACCAAACCCAATTGAGTCAAGTGACAAATCAATTTTTAGCCAACAACAATAAGTTAGATCCAACCTTGCAAAAGATTTTGGAAATCCAATCCCAATTGTTGCAATGGATGACTAATCAAATGATCAACATGAGAGACAACCTTTCCCAAGGATTTTGTGACAACAATGATGTCAAGGATGATATTATAGAAGGAACTCAAGCTTGCAATATTTGTGGAGACATGGAACACACTTCCAAAGAGCATGAGGATCAATGCCCTAATTGTGAAGAGAAACATCCAACTAAACAGTGCCCCACATCTCAAGTGACTTGTTTCCTATGTGAAGGAAATTATCATGTCCCTATCCAATGCCCCATATATCCTATAGTTCAACAAATGAAACGAGGAATGCATCAAAAGTATGGAAAACCCCATGAGGAAACAACTTCTATCAAGAAAGATGAAGACAAAGGCAAACCTCAGATTGCAACTCCATACATTAGGAATCACCTTGATGGACAAAAGAGGAAACATAGGTATTATCCAAGGAAACGTTCAAGGAACTGAGGAAGCTTTCCCACCTTTGAGGTGAGGTATGAAGAACATGAACTAGAAGAACTCCTAGCTTTGGAGAAACCCAAGAAGAAGAGGAAGAAGAACCAAGGAAACAAACAAGAGGGAATGAAATCAAAGATAAAGAAGGATATTAGCCAAGTGATGTGCAACAACTGCAAAAAGCTAGGTCATTATGCATCACATTGTCCAGAAAAGAAGAAGTATAAGACAAGCAAGCCTATGAGGGATCTCAGCCTTGTCACATGTTTCAAGTGTGGAAACAAAGGACACTATGCAGATGTCTGTCTAGAGAAGTTACATCAAGATCCCAAGTAAGCCAATATGTAATTTAGTTGAAAACCTTTTTAAGGGTGGTAGTACCCTAGTTGTCTTGAAGCCAACTTGTAACCCCTTACCTTCCCAAATCTCGGGACGAGATTTATTTTAAGGGTGGTAGCCTGTCACATCCCAAAATTTTCCTAATTTTGTAATGTGAAAAAAAATAAACCAAATAAATAATTGTTGAAATTTAGGGTGAAAAGAAACTTTTTGTTTCATAATGGAAACATCAAAACCCATCTTGAACAAACTTTGAATAAAATGGAATCCAACAAATTTCAATCAAGTGAAATGCATTCATCAAATGAATGTATCTTGAAATTCAAACTTGGGAAAAATAAACCAGAACCCAAAACCTTAATGGAAGAAAATCATTTTCAAGATATCTCAAAGACTATGGATTTTATCCATATAAAAATCTATCAACAAACATTTATAAATGATCAAGAATGATAAATAAAAATATTATAAAACCATAGAAATTGATTTCATTCAATTTGGAACCATGGATAAAAACTTATGAATTTAATAAGATGAAAGGAAATAATTTCCAAAGCTAATAAAGCTCCTATCTAAAATAAATACAAAATTGTGAGAAATTAATCCTAAAAGTACATAAAAGGATAAACAAATATTAAATAAAATTATACAAATTGGAATCACCAATTTTGGATCTATAAATAAAAAGATATGAATTTTATAAGACAAAGAAAGAAAGAAATAAATAAGGAATATTTTAAAGACAAATTAAATCTTGTACAAATCCATAAGTAAATGAAATAAAGATAATCCAAATGAAATAAAGGGATAAGGAATATTCAAATAAAATAATATGGCCTTAACAAAATTCTATTCCATTTGAATGAAGACAAAATCCTTAATAGAAATGATTAATTAGATCATGAGAAAATAGTAAATTGGAATTTAACAAAGTGGACTAAAAAGTTATCTAATTAACTTAAAATAATTATTTGAATAAAATTTATATGGATATAAAACCATATTGGATTTTAATTGAATAAAGACATTTGCCCAATTTAAATGATTAATAAATCATGTTAAAAATACTTTAAATAATTCAAAGTGAATTATTTGCACTAAATAAAACCTACTGAAAAAGGTTTTGAAAAATTTGGTTTTCAAATAGAAGTTTGAAAACATATTTGAAATCTCAATTAAATAAAGTCAAGTGTCTAAATTAATTAATAAATAAACCATGAAGGAATAAGGGAAAATTATTTTAAAATGGACTTTAAATACATGTTTGAAACAGTATTAAAGCATACAAAGTGGTTTGAAAAGATTTGAAATGAAAAGGGGTTTGAAATCATTTGAATGAATTCAAAACAGAAAATCAAAATGGAAAAGGAAACAGAAAAAAGAAAAAATGAAAAGAAACCAGTCCAGCCCAGCTAGCCCAACAGGCCCAACTCGCACCCATCTTCCTTCCCTCCCCGAAATGTTTTCTCACCAGCATCTAAACTCGCGCAGTCACTGATATGTAGACCCCACCATTTTCCCTCTCTCTATCACTAACAAAGTGACCCCACCTGCCAGTTGTCTTCTTCACCTGTGTGTGACCAGTTCGTTGCCGTTTCTGGCATTGATTCCTCATCATCAATACGATTGATTGCCGCACTGTCACATCCCAAGATTTTCCAAATCTTGTTATGTGAAAATAAATTAATAAAATAAAACTTTGTTAGATTTTCAGAGCCAGAAGAAACTTTTTGAAATCAATTGGAACTTCAAACCCATTTGAATTAAAATAAACCTAAAGAGTTTTAAAAATATAAACATGTAATAAAAGGAAAATAAAAACATTTGGAAATACTATTTTGAAACAAATAAATGAGAAGATTTGTTTTCAAATGAGATAGAAGTTTTATAAATAAAGATTATTTAATAAAGGCCAATTTAAACCTTGACCAAACTTTGGGAATTAAAACATTTAGTTTTGAATAAAAACAACAAAGGTTTATTTAAAATAAAATAATAAAGAATTAATATCCAAACTTTATTAAAATAAGAAGTTTTACCAAATTAATTAAAACATCAAAACATATTAAATTGTTTAAAATAGGTTTTTCTAAGTATGTTATTCTCTAATAAAACCTACTAAAGTGTTTTGGCTTTGTTTTAGATTTCAAAATAAATATCCCAATAAAACAAATCCTATTGGATTTAATAATGAAAGTCTATTATAATAATTAATTAATAATGGATACTAAAATAAAAGGTTAGTTTGTTTTAAAACAAATTTCCAAATATTATATACTTCCCAAATTAAACCTACTAATTTGATTTTGAAAATATTTAGGTTCAAATAAAGATTTTATTAATAAAATCAAACTCTATTTGATTTAATAACTAAGACCCATTTTATTGAATTATTGATGGACCCTATGATAAAATGTTATTTTGTTTTAAACAAGTATCCAAGTATTATTTATTTTCAATTAATACCTCTGATTTGATTTGGAGAAATATTTTGGACTTTTAAAGGAGATTTATTAAATAAATCATACCATATTTGATTAAATAACTATGGTCTATTTTATATTAAATAGATCCTAAAAAGGAATAAAAATATTATTTATTTTGGAATATTGGTTTATGTTGATAAACAGAACCAAAATTCAAAGTTCAAAGTTCTTTGAATGTTGATTTGATTTGAGTATGAATTGTTGTTTGGAAATTCAAAAATTGAAATTAGAAAAGGAAAAAGAAAGAAATAAAAATGGACCTCCTCCTTTCTTTCTTAGGACCCCACCATCCTTGTTCTCCTTCTTCCGACCATGCCTTCTCCCTTGCCGTTGCTTTGATAATCAATACGCTCTAATGCCGAGCCTTTACCTCACTTTGATCAAGCCTCCTCTATAAGTTCCAATTTCTCCTCGAGTCCCTGTCTCCGGCGATGTTGAGCCTCCTTGATCACCTGGCAGTTTTCCCCTCCGGACCTTCCTCCCGTACCATCCACTTGACCGGGAACCTTCCGTCTCGATGATGCACATACTCGCCTTCGCCTCTGAACCTAATGGTGAGTATCCCGATGGTTTTTCCACTCTAGTTCAGGGTGGTCGCATCTTTTTCGCCGGCCGCCGTAGAGTTCGCGTCGCCGCCGTTTTAGCCATCGGCGCCGCGCCGCGAAAAGAAGAAGAGAGCACACCGTAGATGAGAGATCCTTGGGCGAGATAGAACGACGATTAGACGAGATCGGGCAACGTGATCTGTCATCTGTTTGTTAAAATAGAAATTGAAAAATTTGATGCCAATTTCAAACCTTTGTAACTTTGAACGTCCAAATTTGACAAATTTTATATCAAAGATTCAGGAGAACAAGACCTAGCCAACCCTACCCTTAGTTTAGCAAATAGTATTTGATAAATTGTTTGAATTTGCAGAAACTTTTGTGAGCTTGTTTAGAGTATAAAAATTGTGTAAAATTGAATTTAGGAGTAAAACCTTTTGCAAAATGTTTAGTTGTGACCTTACTGACCCTAGGAACCAAACCATGCCCTTATAAATGTTTTTGGAAAGATTTAGAATGGATTACTTGATTTAGTCCCTTTCTAGCTAAATAAAACTATTGATTTGATTATGAAAAATGGTTTTGAATGGAAAACTTTGGAGGAAATGTTTTGAACCAAACCTACTGACCCAAAAACACCAAGTTTTGCAATAGCAACTCATTTGGTGAACCCTATAAGCTAAAGCCTTAGTAAAAATATTTCTACACCACATAAAATAACACTTTATTTTAAAAATGGTTTTAAAGTGAAACCTTTAGCAAATGACTTGGCCACTTTAGGAAATGACCATTAGATGTACCCAAATGACTATGACCCACTAGGAACCACTTTTTCAAACAAAACCAAGCTTGGCATGCTTACATGCATTTCTTTGACTTTGTTATTTATGTGTGTTGTTATGCTTGATTGGTAGATTGAGTTTGTACCTTGCTTGATTGATTTGTAGTGACTTGAAGAGTGTGATTGTTGCAAAGATCAAGAAGTGAACCCATACTCTACCAAAAAGGCAAGTGATGCTTCATACTTTTTGTCCCATTACTTTCTCTATGCATTAGTGATTTTTGCTAAGTAAAACTTGCATGGATTTTGCTAAGTATAGACCTTGCTATAAGAAAACCTAGTAGATGAATCCTTAGTAGGATTTTCCTAAGTTAGAGATTCCTACTATTACCAAGCTTAGCCTAGCTAATAGAAAACATGGGTGGAATATATATTCACACTATGGAAAAATATTCTAAGTCTAAGGACTTGGGATTTTGTCTAATAAAACAACTAAGTTAATGAATCACCTGGGTGGAATGGAATAGATTGGTGGAGAATGGTTGAGTGGTTCACAAGGCCATGGACTTGGATTGTATCTCACTTGTGGAATGCCACCAAACAAAGAGATTTGAGATGTCAAATGTTGAGAAGCACCACTTGGCAATATGGGCTCTGCCATGATCATATAGGTTGCAAGAACTTAGCCAAATGGACAGTGGGTAGTGTTTTGATAGGTTGTTTTGGTCTAAGGGAAGGCTTCGAAAGATTTTGTCTTGGGAAACCAAGTCTTGTGGGTAAAGTGCACCACCTCTGCAGTGTAAAATCTAAGTACTTAGCCATGTCGGACAATTTGAGCATCAAGACATGGAAGCAATCAAGAATCTCATCATTCCAATTTCTAAATAAAAACTTGTGGGTGAACAAGGGATTGTGTGTATTCTTCAATCTTTGATGGAAAGATGGCTTGATATAAGGATCTTGAAATCTTGGATTGAGGAAAATGATTTTACCAAGCATTTCAGTTTTTGATTTATAGATGCCTCGAGAAGGATCTTCAGTCTTTGATTGAGAGAAGCATTGGAAAAGTTTTGACAAAACTATTTATTTTCAAATTGTTAAGGAAAAATCTATTTTGAGCAATGCAAGCCTCAACTCCACTTAGCCAAATGCATATAGATGATAGACTCCACTATACTACCATAGTATCACTTGCCAATACAATTCAAATGTATTGACCCTTGTGTTGTATGTTGCAGGTTTGATTGTTTTAGTGAAGATTGATTGATTAGGATTACAAAGTCTACAACCAACATGGCACCTTGAAGATGAAGGACCCATGACTATAATTATTCTGCAATGTAATGTAATAGCCATATGAGCTATGAAATATGTAATAAAACTATGTTTTCCTGGTTATAAAGTTATATTATGACCTTTGTTTCTTGATATTACATCTTAACTGTGGATGCTAGCTATTGATCCGGGACTAGCATTGTAAAACAGGAGGACTCTACCTTATCGGTTGGGACCCCTACAGATGGTATCGAGCATTGTGTTGCTCAGAGAATTTGTAAACCCTAGGATTGGACAAAACCCTTAGATAAATAGGAGTTATATTTTGATCCAAAACATATTTACAAAAACACTTGTAAACTCTTTCCTCAACCATTTTGGTTTTCTACATCTCTTCTACTTCAACTTGATGGAAAAGACTACCCCATGACCAAAGACTACCCCATGTGCAAAGACTTCTTCAACTTCTTCAACTCTAATGACTTCAACATCTTCAACATATTCAACAAGGACTTCCAACTTGGATACCACTAAGGATCACAAGTTAAAAAAGGAAATCTTGATCAAGAATTAGAGACGTAGTGTATGCAAAATAAGAAGGAACCACCAACAACTTTGAAGTATCATAACCAAGAGTTTTCCTAAAGGAAACCAAGATATCATGTAGAAAGAAGAACCAACCAAGAAAGAAAGGAAAATCACAAGTAAACCATTAGATGGACCACCATATGTTAGCTAAGACAAAACACACCAACTTATGTGGTGTAACAAAAATATTTTGTTGCCCAAGTATATGCTTGAACTTTGTTTGAGTGAAATGTTTGGTTTATGATTGCATGCACATTGCTTGTGTGAATTGTGATATGTGTGATTAAGATTGACTCCTTAGAAATATCTTGCCTATTCTAATCTCCGATGACTACCCCAAAGGACTCCAAGGTTGATGACACCAACACCAACCTCGACAAACCTAGGAGAACTCATAGCAACTCAACATCAATTGAATCAATTAACAATAATAATAAAGATCCAGCACTACAAAGGTTTTAATTGATGCTTAAGGTGACTAATCAAATGATTAGCATGGAAGAAAACTTACCTAGAAGAGAGTATGATAGCAAGGATGAAAAGAATGTTGTTCTAGATGGACTTGCATTATTTGTGGTGACAAGGATCATACTTCCACGAGCATGAAGGACAATGCCCAAATTGTGATGAAGATCATCAATGCCCTACCTCTCAAGCTACTTGCTATCTTTGTGAAGGAAGTGATCATACATGGTAGAACAAAGGAAACAAGAAGGATCCAAGTCTACCAAAGGAAAAGGACCACTATTACTTCCAAGCAAGACAACCCAATTCAAAGGATCAAGGAAAATCAAGCCCAAGCAAGACATGAGCCTTGTACAATGGAAATGGGACACTACTCAACATAAAGAACAAAGGAATTGACCAAGTATGGTGTAACAAGTAATGAACCAGGTCACTTTGTAAAGAACTCAAGGACATTAATTGTTTAAAGGATGAAGAACAAGTTGAACAAGCCTATGGAGAAACTCAATCTTGGTCCATGAGTCAAGCATAGGAATAAAGCAAAGTTTAACATAGAAATTCCAGGACCCAAGAAGGCCAATATGTAATTTTGTTTGAAAATTTTAAGGGTGGTAGTACCCTAGTTGTTTGAACATGCTTGTAACCCTAACCTTCCCAAATCTCGGATTTATTTTCACATCCCAAGATTTTCCAAATCTTGTTATGTGAAAATAAATTAATAAAATAAAACTTTGTTAGATTGAAGAAACTTTTTGAAATCAATTGGAACTTCAAACCCATTTGAATTAAAATAAACCTAAAGAGTTTTAAAAATATAAACATGTAATAAAAGGAAAATAAAAACATTTGGAAATACTATTTTGAAACAAATAAATGAGAAGATTTGTTTTCAAATGAGATAGAAGTTTTATAAATAAAGATTATTTAATAAAGGCCAATTTAAACCTTGACCAAACTTTGGGAATTAAAACATTTAGTTTTGAATAAAAACAACAAAGGTTTATTTAAAATAAAATAATAAAGAATTAATATCCAAACTTTATTAAAATAAGAAGTTTTACCAAATTAATTAAAACATCAAAACATATTAAATTGTTTAAAATAGGTTTTTCTAAGTATGTTATTCTCTAATAAAACCTACTAAAGTGTTTTGGCTTTGTTTTAGATTTCAAAATAAATATCCCAATAAAACAAATCCTATTGGATTTAATAATGAAAGTCTATTATAATAATTAATAATGGATACTAAAATAAAAGGTTAGTTTGTTTTAAAACAAATTTCCAAATATTATATACTTCCCAAATTAAACCTACTAATTTGATTTTGAAAATATTTAGGTTCAAATAAAGATTTTATTAATAAAATCAAACTCTATTTGATTTAATAACTAAGACCCATTTTATTGAATTATTGATGGACCCTATGATAAAATGTTATTTTATTTTAAACAAGTATTTAAGTATTCTTTATTTTCAATTAATACCTACTGATTTGATTTGGAGAAATATTTTGGACTTTTAAAGGAGATTTATTAAATAAATCATACCATATTTGATTAAATAACTATGGTCTATTTTATATTAAATAGATCCTAAAAAGGAATAAAAATATTATTTATTTTGGAATATTGGTTTATGTTGATAAACAGAACCAAAATTCAAAGTTCAAAGTTTGCTGAATGTTGATTTGATTTGAGTATGAATTGTTGTTTGGAAATTCTGAAATTAGAAAAGGAAAAGAAATAAAAATATCAAAGATTCAGAGACAAAAGACTAGCCAACCCTACCCTTAGTTTCTTTGTTTTGAACAAAACAAACTGAACCCAAAAAAAAACACCAAGTTTTGCAATAGCAACCAATGGTGAACCCCTTAAGCTAAAGCCTTAGTAAAAATAAAACAACACTACAATAAATTTTTTTTTTTTTTTTTAAAAGTGAAAGTGAACCTTTAGCAAATGACTTGGCCACTTAGAAATGACCATTAGATGTACCCAAATGACTATGACCCCACTAGGAACCACTTTTTCAACAAAACCAAGCTCTTTGTATTTATTATTGTTGTGTGTTGTTATTGCTTGATTGGTGATTGAGTTTTTTTTTTTTGATTTTGATTGATTTTGAAGAGTGTAGAGTGGTTTGAGAAGCAAAAGAAGAAACATACCATATAAAAAAAAAAAAAGTGATGCTTCATACTTTTTTTCCATTTACTCTCTCTATGCATTAGTTTTGCTAAGTAAAACTTGCATGGATTTTTTTAAGTATAGACCTTGCTATAAGAAAACCACCAAGCTTAGCCTTAGCTAATAGAAAACATGGGTGGAATATATATTCATAGATTGGTGGAGAATGGTTGGGTGGTTGACACAAGGCCATGGACTTTGTGTATCTCACTCACTTGGAATGTGCCAGAAACAAAACAAGAAGAGATGTCAATGTTGAGAAGCTTCAAGTGCAACAACTTGGCAATATTGGCAATATATGCTCATGATCATCATAGTTGCAAGAACTTAGCCAAATGGACAGTGGGTGGGTGTTGATGTTTTTGATAGGTTGCTGCTTTTGGTTTTTTTGGTCTAAAGGAAGATTTTTTTTTGAACCAAGTCTTGTTGTGTAAGTTGTGCACCACCCTCAGCAGTAAAATCTAAGTACTTTAGCCATGTCCTGGTAGAATCTCATCCAATTTCTAATAAAAAACTGTGGGTGTGAACAAGATTGTGTGTATTCTTCAATCTTTGATGGAAAGATGGCTTGATATAAGGATCTTGAAATCTTGGATTGAGGAAAATGATTTTTTGATTTATAGATGCCGACAAAACTATTTATTTTCAAATTGACTTAGCCAAATGCATATAGATGATAGACTCCACTATACTACCATAGTATCGTTTGATTGTTTTAGTGAAGATTGATTGATTAGGATTACAAGAAGATGAAGGACCCATGACTATAATTATTCATATGAGCTATGAAATATGTAAGTTATATTATGACCTTTGTTTCTTGATATTACATCTGCACTAATTCCTCCCAGCGACCAAGCACCCTTAAACGCCCACGCCCTCTCTACCTTTCCCCTCATTCGCCACACCACTCTGCCACCAGGCTGTGCGAAGTAGCCATTGCACCACCACTGCTCCGGCGAGTTCTTTTCCCCGATTCCGGCGACGACAACCCTCCCCTTGCTCCCTGGCCTCCACGAGACTACTACCCATCGCCAGGCGCACACTCCAGTACCACCCACTTTCCCGCGCGCACCCCAGATACTCGACTACGTCCTCACCTGAGTGTCACCATCGTCTTCCATTACACTGTCGAGCTTCCCTGGTAACCTCTGACCGCGCCTCCCCCTCTCGTTGACACTCGCATACTCGCCTCTTCTATGCACAGCTAACGCACCCTTTTTCATGCCTTAGCGTGACCCGTACCCTCACCTCCGACGATGAACAGACAAGCCCGACGCAGACGTGAACTCCGGCGAGCAATGCCCGTAGAACCCGTGCGCCCCTTCGCCAACCAAGGGCACGTTGAGAATCAGCACATCACGGCGAACTCGGTGAGCCCTTCCCCTCGCTCTCTCGCTTCCTATATCGCTGGAACCGTCCTCGTCTGAGCGCGCCGCCGCCAGCCACCGTCGTCGCGCCGCCCATCCTTGGTCACTCGCGCATCAACCATTGAATCTTGATCTGGTGGATACGATAGAACTTAACTGAAGGGGTATCATGTGCTCTGAGCCGCACGATTTTCATTAGATCTAACGCACTATAGCACACTATCCGCACAAACCGTTTTTGTCCAATAGGATCGCACCATGGGGCCAGCTTTTGATTAATTAGACAGAAACATTTCTATTAGATGGTTAGATTTGAAAAATTCATAACTTTAAATCTTTACGTCCAAATTTTGCAAATTTTATATCAATGGAATCAGGAAAAAGAATTATATCCAACCATGCCCTTTGTTTAATGATTTGCTTCTATAAACTTGGTTGTTTTTGCAGAAACATGTGTAGGCATATTTTGTGTATAAAATTTATTCTAAATTTTTTTTAGGGTAAAACCTTTGTTAAATGGATTGTTTTGAACCTACTGACCATAGAAACCAACTTTTGGATTTAAAAATATATTTTGTGACACTTAGAAATTATTCCTTCGAATAAAAGCATTTCTAGTTAAATAAAAATGTTGAATATGTTTTAAAAATGCTTTTTGAGTAAAACCTTCTGAAAATGGTTTGAATTAAACTCTCTGACCCTAAACACTAAGTTTTAGATTTAAAAATATATTTGATAAAACCCTAGAAAAATTATTACTTGATTAAAGGCATTTCCAACAAAATAAAATATTGCTTTGATTAAAAATGGTTTTTATATGAAACATTTGGCAAATGGTTTAATATTAAACACTTGACCTTAAAACACTAACATTTGTGTTTAAAAATATGTTTTTAAAACACTAGAAATTATTACTTTGATTTAAATCATTTCTAGCAAAACAAGAATGATTCAAATGGCCATTTTCTCTAACTTGATATCAAATGGTTTTGCCACATTTATAAATGACCAATAGGTGTTTTAAAATGTTTTATAACCTATTAGAAACCACTTTTCCAAATAAAACAATCTTTGGCATGATTGCATGCATTTCTTTGATATTAAATGACTTGTGTTTTGTTTAATAAAACAATCAATGACTTGTGTTTTGTTTAATAAAACAACTATGTGAATGGAACACCTGGGTGGAATGGTGAGAATGGATTTATGTTGAGTGGTTACACAAGGCCAGGGGACTGGTGAACCTTGTGTATCACACTTGTGGAAAGCCACCTAGGAACAAAGATATTTGAGATGTCAAATGTTAAGAAGCTTCAAGTGCAGCCACTTTGCATTATGGGCTCTGCCTGGATCATATAGGTTGCAATAACTTAGCCAGATGGACAGTTGGTGGTAGGGGATGATAGGTTGGAATGCGCCATTTTGGTCTAAGGGAAGGCTTCTGAAAGATCTTTTCTCGATGCATGTCGAGTCTTGTGGGTAAAGTGCACCACCTCTCGAGAGAGTAAAATATAAGTACTTAGACGTGTCCCCAGCAATGGACAATTTGAGCATCAAGACATGGAAGCTATCAAGAATCTCCTCATCCAAATTTCTAAGTTAAAAACTTGTGGTTAAACAAGGGTTAAAGGATCTTCGATCAATGATTGGTAGATGCCTTGGGTGATTTTGATAAACAAAAACTTAGTGTTTTCAAACGATAAGGAAAATCTATTTTGAGCAAAGTAAGCCTAAGCTCCACTTAGCCAAATGCATATAGATGATAGATACCACTATTCTACCATAGTTTCACTTGCCAATATAATTCAAATGTATTAACCCTTGTGGCTGTAACTTATTATATTGCAGGTTTGTTTGATGTTAGTGAAGTATGTTGATTAGTCTAGGGTTCGCAGCATAGAAAACAAAAAATTTCCTACGATGGGAACATATAAGTACCAAGATCTATCTACTAGATACAAGCAACGGGCGGATGTATATCCATAGAGAACATACCCTTGAAGACCGACAAAGCTTAACGAGTCCAAACTTGTGGTTGATGTAGACGATCTCTTGCCGATCTCAAGATCGAGAGGAAGTCCTAGCGCCGCAAAACAGCAGCTCATCCGTGCTCGCACACACGTTCGAGTCACCGAGCAACCTCCGCCTCCTCGCTCCAGCGATGCATCAGAAGCACAGCTCTTTCTTGCCGAAAAGGCACCGGGAACATGTATCTCGCTAGTCCGAGACCATGGGGGATAAATACTAGAGGGGGAGAGAGATCCTTCACGAGGAGGTGTGAGTGAGAGAGAGGGAGGGGGGCTCCTTTTATAGGGAGAGGGGGGCACCCAAGGGGCCATGCGCCCAGCCATGGGGCTGCCCCCACCTCTTCCACATTCATGTGGGTGGACACTCCACTCACTCAAATGGCTTTCAATTCCCTCCACTCAAAATCCCATTAAATTTCCACCAAATTTAATGCAAACTCTCATTCAATAAAACTCCTTTTATTTATTCAGAATTTTGTTAATTTACTTTAATGAAAAACATCACACATAACCCCTTGCTAGTATTTCATTTCACATGCAGAAACACTTTCTGCAATTTCACCCGAAAACCCATTTCGGTATCTAGTGAAATAAATTCCTGCGCTTGTTATTCTTTTCGGCATGAAACTTTTGCTCCAATTGGATGCCGGTGTCTTTTAAGTGTGTCACCCTACAGTTCGTGAATAATGCGGACATGATCGAGACCCCTCTCGGATCAATAATCAGAAGCGGGATCTGGAGACCCATACTGACTCCCACACATTCAACGATGACTTTCTTGTGATCGTCGGAACCTTTTACGCTAGTATCTTAATCCCTTTGTTTCACGATATATTACATGTCCGAGATTCGATCATCGGTATATCCATACCTACTTTGATCTCGTTACTAACATGCACTCTTTTCTCGTTCCCATGATATAACATTCTAGTGATCAAATCACTTGCTTGCAAGCTAATCAATGTGATATCACCGAGAGGGCCCAGAGCATATCTATCCGTCATCGGGATGAACAAATTCCACTCTCGATCCATGGGCCTCAACATAACACTTTAGTAGTTCTGAATCCATCTTTATAATCACCCTGTTACGGTGTGACGTTTGATGTTATCAAGAAACTCTTCCGGTGTCGGTGATTGACATGATCTCATGGTCTAAGGATTAGGATCACTTTGTAAGTTGTTATAGCAATATAAACTCAATGACTTTGATCGTAATGCTATAGTTCAGATGAATGTTCATCACACCATTACACTAATGTTGTGACCTCGTTATTAACAACATCCAATGTCCATGATCAGGAAACCTTTGATCATCTTGTTAATCAACGAGCTAGTTTATAAGAGAGGCATAACTAGGAACTTCCTTTTTGTTTATTAAACACACATGTATTAACGTTTCCGTATTAATACAATTATAGCATGTAAAATAAACATTTATCATAAATAAGGAATACGATAATAACCACTTTATTATTGCCTCTCGGGCATATTCCCTTCAATTAGGATTACAAGTCTACAACCAACATGATTGCCTATGGCACTTTGAAGATGAAGGACTCCATGCTATATAGTTATTTCTGCTGCATTGTAATGAAATAGCCAAATGAGCTATGTAAGATGTAATGAATTATTTTATTCTTGGTTATAAAGTTGTATTATGACCTTTGTTTCTAGATATTACATCTTAACTGTGGATGCTAGCTATTGGTTCAGGGACTAGCATTGTAAACACAGGGATCTCTACCTTATTAAAGGTTGGGACCTCTACAATACATTATAGAGCCTATGGTTGAAGCATAGGGGACTTTGTCCATTATCTCTCTTTCTTCCGCCGTAGCCGGACTTTGAGTCTTACTCAATGTCTTGCCTTGCAACATAGGTAAGAACCCCTTCTTACTTACGTCCATTTTAAACTTCTTTAAAATCTTATCAAGGTATGTACTTTGCGATAGCCCTATTAGGCGCCTAGATCTATCCCTATAGATCATTATACCTAATATGTATGATGCTTCACCTAGGTCCTTCATTGAAAATTTGCTGTTTAGATAACTTTTATCACTTTTTAAAAGATCTATATCATTTCCGATCAATAATATGTCATCCACATATAATATTAGAAATGCCACATCGCTCCCACTCACTTTCTTGTAAATACAAGCCTCTCCATAAGTTTGGACAAATCCAAACTCTTTGATCACCTCATCAAAGCGGAGATACCAACTCTGGGATGCTTGCTTCAGTCCATAGATGGATCGCTGAAGCTTGGATACCTTGTCAGCATCCTGAGGATCGACAAAACCCTTTGGTTGTATCATATACAAATCTTCTTCAATGTTTCCATTGAGGAACGCAGTTTTGACATCCATCTGCCATATCTCATAGTCGAAATATGCAGCAATTGCTAACATAATCCTAACTGACTTTATCATCGCTACGTGAGAGAATGTCTCATCATAGTCAACTCCTTGAATTTGTCGAAACCCCTTTGCGACAAGTCGAGCTTTATAGACGGTTACATTACATCAGAATCAGTTTTCCTTTTGAAAATCCATTTATTCTCCACGGCCTTTCGGTTGTGAGGTAAGTCCACCAAGGTCCAAACCTGGTTTTCGTATATGGATTCTATCTCGGATTTCATGGCTTCTAACCATTTGTTGGAATCCGGGCTCATCATCGCTTCTTCATACATCGCAGGGTCATCAATTTCATCGACCATGAAATTCATAACATGATTTCCGTACAGCTCGGGAGGTGTGCATGCGTCCTGCTAGACCTACGAGGTTCGGTAGTATTCTCTTTTGTAGCTTCATGATCGTTATCATTAGTTCCCTCATCATTTGGTAAAGCCAACTCCAAAACGACTTCTGATGTTGCGCTACTCGCCATATTATGAAGAGAAGGTTCTACAACCTCTTCAAGTTCTAACTTCCGACTACACACGCCTTTCGTGAGAAACTCTTTCTCTAGAAAGGATCCATTCTTTGCAACGAAAACCTTGCCCTCAGATCTATGATACAAAGAATACCCAATAGTTTCCTTAGGGTATCCTATGAAGACGCATTTTTCCGCTTTGGGTTCGAGTTTATCCGGTTGAAGTTTCTTCACATAAACATCGCATCCCCAAACTTTAAGAAATGAAAGCTTAGGTTTGTTTCCAAACCACAATTCATACGGTGTCTTTTCAACGGATTTAGATGGTGCCCGATTTAAAGTCAATGCAGCAGTTTCTAGTGCATAACCCCAAAATGACAGTGGCAAGTCCGTTAGAGACACCATAGATCGAATCATATCTAGTAAAGTACGATTACGACGTTCCGACACACCATTTCGCTGTGGTGTTCCGGCAGGTGTGAGTTGTGAAACTATTCCACACTCTTTCATATGATGCTAAACTCGTAACTTAGGTAATCACCTCCATGGTCGGACCGTAGAAATTTGATCTTTCTATTACGATGATTTTCCACTTCACTCTGAAACTCCTTGAATGTCTCAAAGGTTTCAGACTTGTGTTTCATCAAGTAGATATAACCATATCTACTCAAATCATCCGTGAAAGTAAAAAATAACGATATCCACCTCGCGCCGACACACTCATTGGACCACACACATCAGAATGTATGATTTCCAAAAAATCCGTCGGCCGTTCCATTAAACCAGAAAACGGCGTTCTAGTCATCTTGCCCATAAGGCATGACTCACATGTATCAAATGATTCAAAATCAAGTGATTCCAAAAGTCCATCTGAATGGAGCTTCTTCATGCGTTTAACGCTAATATGACCTAGATGGCAGCTGTTGGGGATATGCTATATGGGTATCACTATAGCATGTCTCTAATCCCGATAAGCCGGGTGGCCCATAGTTGGTAGCAAGGCCTATGGCCTGCTGGGCGGCCGAGTTAGATGGATCTAGAAGGGAGGCCCATGCCGGATAAAGGAAGGCTACGGAGGAGTCACCGATGTACACGGAGCCTTGGAGTGCAAGACACGTTAGACTAGTTCTGTATTGTGTAGGACTCTATAACTTGTCCGGCTAGGACTTTATGTAGCACCCCCCGGGATTAGGGTTAAACTAACCTCAGATCACCATCTAAGATAAGATCAACTCCAAGCATGGAATATCATGGTATGATTCGGTAACATTACAGAACGTAGGGATTCAACAGCATAAGTTTAAACTCTTAACAGAGTACAATATTAGAGTTATTACAAACCAGAGGTCATATACACAACATTACATCACACATCGAAAGCAAATTATGTTGTTCTACACAACAACTTAGCAAAGGGCCTAAGAGGCCATAAACAGAAGTGACGTCCATCCCATAGTCCTCAGGCTGCTACCTGGGACCCCCAACTACTCGTCGATGTCAACATAGAATCCACCTTCAGTCGCAAATAGATTATCTGTAGAAAAACAACAATGGTGCAAGGCTGAGTAAGAGAATGTACTCCACAAGACTTAGATAACCTAGTATCTACATGCTCTGGCTAGAAAGGCTTTCTCTGGATTTACTTTTGTGTAAAGCAACCTTTATTTGTAAACAAGGGAGAGAAGAGGCTCGTCTACTCAGAATCTTTTAAAAGGGATAAGTTAACGACTTCTTCATCTTGTTCATCATATCTTGATAACCACCACCTTCATCAGAACCTCCTATCTAGGATCACCCCCTCGACCCAGAGGAAGCATCCTTAAGCACACGTGGATCAACAAGTTTTATAATGGTTAATGTTATCTATGATCTTATAATCTGGTTACCAAGCGTTCATAACCATGAACATGACTTTTCGAAAAGATTAATACCCTGCAGGGGTGTACAACTTTACCCACACGTACCAACCGACTCTTGATGCCAAATATTATTAGCCCTCTTCCTTAGAAGGCCGGCAGAGGGTGGTTGACCATGACCATTACCTTGCTTTTGCCGAGACCATGAGTCACGCCCTAGGGATGGTTCCTCCGTAACGGGTCAAGTCCCGAAGCCAGTCCCTAAAGATGTGAGGCGAGGTTGGTTTACCAGGGGCTCCATCCACCCCAAGCAACCGCGACCACGCTTCCCTACATGTTATGATGCACCCCAATAACCTCCTCTTTCGAAAACGTTTTCAATGCGTATGCCAAATGGAAAGCCTGAACTATGTGAGTCATGGAATCTACTAGGCAAGTTAGTCAGTCGAGGGGTTCCCAAGCCCCGTGTGGTTGTACGCTCATCTCGATTCCAAAGACAAGAACTCAGCTCCTAGTGGTGGCTAGCACGGGACTACGAAAACCACACCCAACATGGCCTCCCATACAAGCCTTAGCATGTTTAGTTATATCCGTAGACGATGTCACCATCTCCTACCTTACTACCTTCCTTGGCACCTCTGATTCATCATTCAGATAGATCAGACTTTGTTACTATGCATGGCTAAGCTGTTGGTAGCGAGAGCTCTAGCAATGCTAAAATGCCAGACCTAGGTATGCTAGGAGCAGTGGATCAGGAGTATAAGGCTACAAAAGGGAAGCTGTGCAGCAGATAGGTAACACTAGCTACTGACAAAAGACTACATTAAAATCGTGTGCATCATAGCAAGAAAGTAATATATACTTTGTAAAAGTAGGTTCAGAATGAGAGGCTACGCTTGCCTTGTCCTTCTATAGACATATATGGATCTTCAATGTCGTTGACTTCAGCCTCGAGCTCGGATCCTATCGCGAAGAACCAATATACAGAAAGAAAGGCAATAACCAAGACAATGCATAGTGCAATGCGCAAACAATATGTATGACATGTCACCTTAGAGACTACGCATTAACCCTAAGGCCAACATCAATTTAAGAGGGTTCGGAATGCCCTGGCGAAGGTGCATCATCGAACCCACATGTATATGAGGGGTGTTGATGTTCTTCCAACTAAACTAGGGTTTAAAGTTTTTTGACAATGTATTATGATTGCTTAAACATATAGCTCTTAATTTTCTAAACATTTTGATATATTATTCATTTTTTCTGATTAAATATGAATTAGTTATGAATTTTACAAGTTTATATTAATTTCTGCCATAATTAAACATTTCCGAAAAAGATTAAACACTTATTACATCATCCTGACATAAGACAACCCTAACCCTAATTTTTTCTCACCAAGGCAGAGCTAGATCCAGTCACTGATTGTTGGGCCCAAGGCCACCTCAGCAGGCCGCGCAAGCACGGTGTTAGCTCCACCTCACGCATGGCGAAGCCACCAAAGGGTGTTCACCGACGGCGAACCAGAGCACGCCTGGACGCACAAGAGGGTGTGTTCGAATCAGTAGAGCGAGGCGAGCACGTGGGTGGCAGCGCCGCTAGGAATAGGTCACCAGAGCTTGGTCAACGACGGCAGGCAGCGGTGGTGCTCACGGGTCTACGACACGGGAACGACACTCGCTAGAGGGGGAAAGGAGGGGTATGGGATGACCGCGGGCTCACCCTAAGTGCGTCTGTGGTGACCGCGAGGCCTGAGGAGGTCACGGCCGACGACGATGTCAGCGGTGGTGGACGTCAGGGTTAGGGAAGAAGACGTCGATGGCGATGACTGCCGGCGCCCCTCTTCGATTCCTTTTGCGGGGAGGTAGAGTGAAGCGAGGCGGAGCTTGAGGTGGTCTCAGATGGGTGAGGGGAGGCCGGGAGCGAGATCTAGCTCGAGGACATGGCGGGCTAGGGTTCGGCCTCACTGGGGAAGAGAGAAAGAGGGATGCACTGGGGGAGAGTGAGAGGTAGAGGAGAAGAGGAGCACGGCACGGGGCGGTCTTATATCCTCCAGAGGGCGGCGGGGAGCTGCGATTCGTGGTGATGATCGGGCGACGACGACGCCGACACGCAGAGCTTCTGCTCCGGCATCGGCCGCGAAGACGACAAGGAACAGGGGCCGAAGCGGTATGGGCCGGCTCCTAGGCCCCGGGTGGGCCGAGCTGGGTGTTGGCTATTGCGCGCGAGTGGCAGGAGAGGGAAGAGAAGAGATTGCATGTTTGGCTTTATTACTTGTATGTTTTCTTGTTTCTTTCAACTCTCTTGCTTGCTACCCAGCCTTGATATCCAAAAACCTGTTTTGAGAAGGCGTACTTCTCATGTTTCCAATCCCTTTGAAACCAAAACCTTTGCCATTTGTGTCCACCATATCTACCTAGTAGCTTTTGCTACCAAGAAAATTCTCAAGCTTCATCTACCTTTTGAATTAAAAAGTATTTTGATATGTGAAAACTAGTTAGTAAAGCTCTCACGAACTTGATGGCACACCTTATTTTCTTGCCCCTAATAGACTTGAACCATTGTGCCATCGAAGTTGTATATGCTTGCATCCATACGTTGGAATTAGCGGAACCATGCTGTCACAGGGAACGTTTTCAACATTGCACCTGTACTTTGTACTTAGTTGATATCATGCTCTTTTGTCTATTGATGTCAACAATGTGAAATAAAGAGGAAACTTGTAAGTACATGGAGTCTGTATTTTGTGTTAGAGAAACGCCTGGGCCTCTAGCCTAAGCCATGCCTAATCATGGTGGAAACTTGCAGCATCACCATAGTGAGCTATCTATGAAGCATCCTCAATAAAAAGCTATACACATAGTAAATAAAAAGATCGCTGAGATGCTCACTGTCTGCTTGCCTTATCATTTTGGTTATGGGATAGCTCCTGTACCATGTGTAAGGGGTACCCCATTGGTGGTTCTCTATGATATGCAAATACTTACAATGACAAGAATTTACCGGTGACCAAAGTTGAGTAGCATGAGGAGTGGCCCTCATATTCAAGGGACATGAGATTCCCAACTTATATTTCGTCAAGCATATACTCCATCTTTGTGCACTTTAACCTTAATCATCTCAAGATGCCTATGATAGGGGCAATGAGGGCTCATAGCTAGTAAGTACCATAATATTTTGGATGCTCTTTATGACTTGTAATCCCTGCTACCCTTTATGAAGGGACCTTTATCCTATTTACCAATTTGAGTCAGTAAACCTACTTCCTATCTATCTCCAGCAAGCATTTGAGTTGTTGTGTTTCAAGCATTCATATGGTGATTTATTCAATCATGTTCTCTATCTTCCTTGTTTGCACAGAAATCTTATCTATTGATTATTACTTTGAAAGCCTTCACTTGTGAAAAACCTTTTGAGCAAAGAGTGCTCCTGTTCTAAAACTTCTACAAAAATCTTTTTGAGAAACTGTTTGCCAGGTGTTCTCTGACCAAGAACAAGTTTGCCAATTCCAATTATGATTTATCTTTATGCATCTCTATTGTGACTGATGTACTTGGTTGCAAGCTAAGTTATATAATGGTGAGTTGCTTTCTTCATGAGTTGTGTAATGGTAAGTGTGATGCTTCTTGTTCGTATTATTTTATCGACACTTCAATCCATAAACCTGTAGGACATGTTTACTGAGCTCAGTTTTCGCTTGGGGACAAGCGAAGGTCTAAGCTTGGGGGAGTTGATACGCCCAATTTGCATCACCTTTCTATATCAAAATTTACCTCTATTCATTGATATATGCTTATTATGAGGTATTACTTATGTCTTTTCCACTGTTTTTGCATGTTGGATGATTCTTGGAGGATGGACTGCCGGAGTCTGGATTCTGATGGAAAAGAGGGTGTTTTGATGCAATTTCGCGAAGATCTGAAAAATACCAGAAAAATATGGGAAAATATTATTTTTTCAGAAGATTGAGGAATCCAGAAGGAGGGACGAAGAAGGCCGCAGGGGGCCCACACCCCTAGGCGCGGGCCCATCCTGGGCCGCTCCTAGGGCAGGTGTGGCCCACCTGCCCGGCTCCCAACTCCTCCCCTTCGCCTATATCTTCCCTACGGAACCCTAAGGCCCGGGGAGAGACCACAGATAGATTTTTGCCGCCTCTGGGGCGGAAAACACTAAGAGAGAAAGATCTGTCCGGCAGACAGATTTCTGCTAGGGTAATTCCTTCCCGGAGAGGGGAGATCGTCGCCATCAACACCATCGTCAAGCTAGGCTTCATCGGGATCATCATCATCATCCACACCATCATCTCCACCAGCACCATCATCACCACTCCATCCCGCTGTAACAATTGTGTTGGATATTGCTTTAGTTCTTAGGGGAAACTTTCCTGGTGTTAATTACTATTGTAGTTGATGCTTGTGAGTGGAACCATTGGATTATTGTTTATGTTCAGATTGTTATTCATCACCATATCATCTTTGATCTGGATCCATATGATGTCTTGTGAGTAGTTTGTTTAGTTCTTGAGGACATGGGAGAAGTCATGTTGTTATTAGTGGATTTGTGTTGAGTTATTATTCAATGGTTAGTATTTAAGTTGTGGTGCTATTATTATAGTGGTGTCATGTGAACGTCGACTACATGATACTTCACCATTTATGGGCCTAGGGGAATGCATTGTGTATTTGGCTACTAATTGTGGGGTTGCCAGAGTGACAGAAACCTGAACCCCCGTTAGGACACCTTTGCACAAGGGAGCGTAGGATGTCAGAGTTTAAGGCTATGGTTAGATTTATATCTTACTTACTTTCTTGTAGTTATGAATGTTTGCAGGGGATTTAATCACAAGTATGTATTAGTCCAAGTATGGTAGGTACATTATCACAGGTTCACCCACACAACACTTACAACACAAAAGAAGAGTACTCAGCTATTTGAAGCTAAAGCACTTGACAGAATTCCCATGTGTCATCGAGAATGTTTGGTCCTTATAAGTATTTTCACCGGCTTGTCCTTTGCTAAGAAAGGATTGGGCCACTTGCTGCGTTTGTTCTTTATTACTTGCACTTCGTTTTGTTGCCTTATCAGAAAACCACTAAAAAACCGTTTGCTAAGTATTTGCAGAGAGTTCCTACTCCATACCACTGTTCAGAACCTTCTGCTCCTCGTTGGGATCGACACTCCTAGTTATCGAAAGTACTATGATACACCCCCTATACTTGTGGGTCATCACTTATCTAGTCGCTAGATCCTAGGGTTACGGAAAGTATAAAAACTCAAGTTTGTGATATATGTAAATAGTACTTAAGCATTGCATGAATCTGTTTAAATCAATAAAATATTTGCATGTGATCAACTGTGTGAACCAAAATACAAGTACAAAATCCTAAATCCTAGTTCTTCCCCCTCTCTTTGAACACATTCAAATAGTTTTGATATTTTGAAAACCCCCAAAATTTAAGGAGCCCAAATTCGCTCAAGGGCCCCTGTTTGTTTCAAATAATATTTTAAACCTTCTAGTATTTTTGAAATACCCAAAAACAGTTCTCAAATGAATTTACAAAAGAGAAAGTGGAAAATAGAAATTTAAAAGTTTTAGATTAAAAAAATGCAGCAGCAGCCGATGGGCCATGGCCCATCTTCCTTGAAGTCACAAAAGATCTTAAATAAAGAATACTAAGCTTATGAGCCAACAAGAAAGAAAGTAAATGATACAAAATACCTGTAAGCTTTTTCTCTTTTTCTTTCAAACCTCAAAAAGTATTGCTACTGACCAGAACTCGATTTGCCAAAACAAATTTAGATCCACTTGATGATCCCAAAGTGATGCCAATACTGATCAACAAGATTCATCATATAATAGAGATTGCAAACTAAAAATAAGAAGTGAAAAAAGTAAAAGATGAAGCTTCTCATTAATATTCCAATAAAGGCACTCACACCAAGGGATACATAGATACTCAACTAAAGGAGAGATACTTCCACATGCAAACCAAACTACAAGATAACCTCTCTACCAAAGATATGAATCCACTAAAAAGGTAAAAGATAAAAGATAATGTAACATCCCAAAAACCATGATTTTAAAAGTTGCATATCATTCATGCATCCATAAGCATATGGTTATTTCAAACAAGATTTCAAAATAAGAAACCATTTATATGCCTATTATTTTATGCTAATTATTTTATACTAGAAAGGCAATGGTTCTATTTTTCTCAAAGTATGAGAATACCTTGGTTTGATCAGAAATGTTTTCAAGTTGAATGCAAAGCTTACACAAAGATTTACAAAACAAGAATTCAATATAAAAACCACTTATTATCCATATTATATATATATCAATAAAGGCATGATTCAAATTTTATTTTCAAAGTGTCAAAGTGATTTTGACCATACAATAAGGTTTTATACTCATTATTATGCAAAGATTCCACTGCAAAAATCCAAAAGTAATTAGAATTCAAACTCACTTGAATTTGAATTAAATTGCTTTCCTAAAAATAAAAATAGAAAAAGAAAAAGAATAGGGAAAAGAGAAAAGGTCGTCGCCACCGTTTCGTCCCAGCAGTAGATTCAGCCCGCGAAGCCCACCGGCTACCTTCCCCTCTCCACTCTTTCTCACGTGCAAGTACACCCCCACCTCGCTGACCTCCTGGCCCCACTACCACATTGTCTCCTTCGTCCTCAATCAACACGCGGTGACGAGCTCCGCCGTGGCCATTTCCTTCGATTAAACATCGAATCAATCCGATTGATTGTGGGCGTAATTTCCTTCCCCGAGCCTGCTACTTATTCCCCTTCCTTCCCCGCATCTTTCCCCTAACTCGCCACTGCCTAAGCGCCACCAGGCTTCCCACACTTGAGCTCACACCACCGCGGCACCGTACGTCTCCAGCGACCAATCCCGGTGAGCTCCGTCCATTCCTCCCTCTCTGGTTGCCACTGTTTTGTTTTCCACCCTCGCGCGCATCTAACGTTGCCTCCTGTTTGTGTTCTGGTGCCTCGTAGCCTCAGCTTTGTCAACATCTGCTAGGACCCGACGACGAGCTCGACTCCGTTGAGGAATAGCTGCCAAACCCGAGCTCCCAGCCCTCGCCCATGACCTCCACTGCGGCCACCTCAGCTCCGCGACCTCGGTAAAGCACTGTACCTTCCCCTTTACCCCCTAGTGCCGCCAGTTCGTCGCCAGCAGAGTCGTCGCCGCCACTGCTCGCCATTTGCACCGCCCGTTCGTGGCAGAGAGATCAGATCTGCTGGATCTAGATCCAGCGGTCACGATTAGAACAGACCGCGAAGCGGTACGAGTAGTGTCACATCCCAAGATTTTCTAAATCTTGTAATGTGAAAAATAAATGAATAAAATAAAACTTTGTTGATTTTCAGGGTGAGAAGAAACCTTTTGAATCCAATTGGAAACTTTCAAAACCTATTTGGATCAAATAAAATCCTAAAGGGATTTAAAAAGATAAGTAAACAATAAAGATAAATTATTTGGAAATACTATTTTTGATCTTTAAATAAAAATATTTGGTTTTCAAATGAAAAGGTAGAAATATAAATAAGGATTATTTTATAGAGCCAAATTAAACCTTGGCCAATCTTTTGAATTAAAAGGTTTTGCTTTGATTAAAAGAGTAAAAGTTTATTTAAATAAAATAATGAGGATTTATTAATATCCAATTTTAATTAAAACAAAGGTTTTACCATTTTGATTAAACATAAAAAACTTTTAAATTATTTTAAATAAGTTTCCAAGTGTTTATTATTTTCAAATAAAACCTACTGAATGGTTTTGGTACTATTTTTAAAATAGAGTTCTAAAAATAAACAAATCAAAACCCATTTGAGTTAATAACTAAGGTCCATTTATTTAATTATTAATGGGTCCTAAAAAGAATAAAATTATTTTATTTTGTTTTGGACTTTGGTTTATGTTGTTAAACAGAACCAAAACTCAATACAAGGGTGGTGAATGTTTGAATTGTTTTGAATGATTGATTTGTTTGATTGAATTTCAAAACAGAAAATAGAAACAGGAAAGATAAAACAACTAGAAAGAAAAAAATAGAAACAGACCTGGCCCAACTCACCTGGCCCAGGAAGCCCAACTCCAGCCCAGCTTCTTCCCCACGCGCGAATCGTTTTTCACCAGAAGACCCACCCGCGCAGACACTGACCAGTGGCCCCTCTTTCCCTCTCACTCCCTCGCTGACAGCAAGGCCCCACCTCTCCTGTTCATCGTCTTCGAACCCGCGCCGATTACTCCCTGCCGTTGCAGCCAGTAACGCCGGCGATCAATTCGCGTTGATAGCGGCTTTAATTCCCCCTGCGACGACGCGTGCTTAAACGCCTCCCTCCCCTCTCTCTTTTCCCCCAGACCCCGCACCACCGAAGCCACTAGGCTGCCCCAATTCGAGCCCGCGCCCTCACTGCTCCGGCGAGTTCCGCGAACAATTCCGGTGAGTACACGCCGCCCCCTCCTCGCTACTGACCCCAGCCACACTTCCTCTGGTGACCCAGAACGTCGGCAACCACCTCGACTGAGCGCCGCCGCGTCTGCTTCTCTCTCCGGCGAGTTTTCCTGGTAAGAACCAACCACCCTGAGCCCTCTCATTCACGCACGCATCATCGCCGTGTCTTTGCGCGTCTGACCATGCACTCCGTTTGCTCCCTCGTGACCCATAGCGTCGTCCCCGACGACGACAAAGCGTGACCTTCGTCAGACGCAACTCCGGCAAGAAATCCCGCTGGAACCAGAGCGCCCCTCGACGAGCTGACCGTACCTTGAGCATCAGAGCGTCACCGCGATCACTATAAGCACCCTCACCTTCTTCTTTGCTTCCTGTAGCCGCCGTAGCGCCACCGCCTGACCGTGCACCGCCGCCAGCCACCGTCGGCGCCGCTCGTGTTTGGTCAAGTCAAACCGCACCGTTAGATTTCCATCTGGCGGCCTCAATAGATTCATTAAACGAAGGGGTACGGGCTAATCTGAACCTCACTGTCTCACTTAGATCCAACGGCTGTAGTTGCTCGATCCGTGCGAACCGGTACCGCCCAATGAGAACACGCCGCGTGGCACTAGTTGATTTAAAACAGAATTTGAAATCAGATTTAGATGCAATTTTGTAAACCTTGTACCTTTTGATCCACAAGTCCAAAATTTGCAAACTTTATATCAATGTAATTAGTGGAACAAGCCCTAGCCAACCATGCAATTTGTTTAGTAAAAAGCTTCTGGTAAAGTGTTTGTTTTTGCAGAAACATTTGTATGCTTGTTTAGGTTATAAAAATTGTTTCAAAATGATTTTAGGGTCGAAATCTTTGCAAATTGGTTTGTTGTGAACTTACTGACCCTAGTAACCAACTCTTGGATTTAAAAATGTATTTGGTGAAGAATAGGATTGAATAATTGAATTAGCCCATTTCTAGCCAACTAAAAATATTGATTTTGTTATGGAAATGATTTTTGAGCAAAACCTTTAGAAAATGTTTTGATTCAAAGCTACTGACCCTAAACACCAAGTTTTGTGAACTAACAACTTATTTGGAGAACAACATAAAATTATTTCTTTGCTAAAAACAATTTCAATCACATGAAATGATGATTTGATTTAAAAATGATCTATAGATAAAACCCTTTTGCAAATGGTTTTGCCACTTTGGAAAATGACCACTTTGAACCTTACAAAGTTTAGAGCCTAGTAGAAACCACCTTTGCAAATAAAACTACCTTTTGCATGCTTGCATGCATGACTTAGTTTCTATTTATTTTATGTGTGTTTGTTTGATTGAATGTTGTTTTGGAATGCTAGTTGAAACTTGGTTTGTTTGATTGACTTGTAGTGAAGTTAGAAGAGTGTGATATTAGCAAGATCAAGAAGTGAACCAACTTTCCCTACCAAAAAGGAAAGTGACACTATCATCCAAAGTCCTACTATTTTCATTATACTTAGTGGATTTTGAAACATGCATAAAAAGGATTCTATACTATATACTATGCTAAATCCTAATAGGATACCCTTATACATTCCTTACTGAAAACAATGTAGTTGCCAAATGCTTAGCCAAGCTATATATTTTGAGAAGAGATACATGTTGAGATTTTATGAAGTTGAAAAAAGACTTATGTTTTATATAATAAAACAAGTACTCAATGAACCACCTGGGTGGACAAGGATACTCAAGTTTTGGACAAGGTGGCAACAAGAGGAACCATGTTTATATGGCAATCTCTTTTTGTTGTGCACCAGATGAAAACCACCCAGGGACTTAGAGATTGAACATGTTTCTCCAACAGTGGCTTCCGTGTACAGCCACATGCTATTATGGCTCTGGCTTAGTCAACTACATTGGGAAGACCCATGCATTGGTCTTCAGGTTTACTGAAAATGAGGGAACTCGGAACCCTACATGGGTGCCTGAAGACAAGCTAGCAATGATGTATGGGAGGACCCTCTGGAAAGACTTCGTCACATTCTCAATCGGCCAGTACTCCATCTTGGTGAGTACTTATCCAGCGGCCACTGGTGGCAACAAGATGAGAGTGTGTCATGTGGGTAAAGTGTACAACTTCTGCAAAAGATAATAAAATTCTAAGTACTTAGCCGTGTCCCCGGTTATGGACAATACTGAGCAACTAAAGCCCTGAAGCTATGGGAAATCTTGACATTCCAATTTCTAAAAGAAAAACTTTTAAGTGACAACAAAAGGCTTGAAGCACTTGGGGATTTACCAAGGAGCTCAAGAGATTTGGATAAAAACTTGAAGTACTTGGGGTGTACCAAGGAGCTCAAGAGATTTTGATAAAAACTTGAAGCACTTGGGGGTTTACCAAGGAGCTCAAGAGATTTTTGACAAAGACTTGAAACACTTGGGGATTTACCAAGGAGTTCAAAAAGATTTGACAAAAGATCAAAACTATTTTGAAAAGATAGGATAAATTATTGCTTTCTGCAAATAAGCCTAAAACCCTACTTAGCCAAATATGCATGTAATGATAGGATCCACTTATATTCTACATAGTAGTAAAACTTGCCAATACAATTCAAATGTATTAACCCTTGTGGCTGTAACTTGTAATGTTGCAGATTTGATTGATATTAGTGAAGTTGATCTATTAGGATTACAAAGTCTACCACCAACATGTTTGCCTGTGGCACTTTGAAGATGAAGGACCCCATGCTTATAGATATTCTGCTGCAATGTAATGTAATAGCCAAATGAGCTATGTAAGATGTAATGAATTATTTTATTCCTGGTTATAAAGTTGTATTATGACCTTTGTTTCTTGATATTACATCTTAACTGTGGACGCTAGCTATTGATCCAGGGACTAGCATTGTAAACACAGGGATCTCTACCTTATTAAAGGTTGGGACCTTTACAAGTAGATCTGGTGCGTTAGATCTGATTAGATCCAACAGCACGGAGACGTGATCCCGCGTGAAGCGGTACTAACCAATCAGAAGCCGCCGCGTGTCAGGGTTTTTCTTTTAAAATCCAGATTTGTTTTAATTAGATGAATTAACTTGTAAATTCATAACTTTTGTTCTGTTTATCCAAAAAATACAAATAATATATCAATGGATTCACAAAATTAAATCCTACACATCTATGGGATTAGTTTTGAATTTTGTTTCCGTAAAAATAGAATTTTAGGCAGAGACACTTGTAGGCCTATTTTGAGCATATAAATTATTTAGAAAATGTTTTAAGGACTAAATTGAGTTTATTTAGTCTATAATGTTTAGTTTAGTGTTCAGTACTCTTTACTTGTCTTGTTTGGTTAAAGAAAAGTAATCACATGGCATTTTCATGCATTCATATATGTTCCCAAGCCCCGTGTGGTTGTACGCTCATCTCGGTTCCAAAGGCAAGAACTCAGTTCCTAGTGGTGGCTAGCATGGGACTATGAAAACCACACCCAACGTGGCCTCCCATACAAGTCTTATCATGTTTAGTTATATCCGTCGATAATGTCACCATCTCCTACCTTACTAACTTCCTTGGCACCACTGATTCATCATTAGGACAGATCAGGCGTTCTTACTATGCATGGCTAAGCCGTCGGTAGCGAGAGCTCTAGCAATGCTCAAATGTCAGACCTAGGTATGCCAGGAGTGGTAGATCAGGAGTATAAGGCTACAAAAGGGAAGATGTGCAGAAGATAGGTAACATTAGCTACTAACAAAAGACCACATTGGAATTGTGTGCATCATAGCGAGAAAGTAATATACTTTGTAAAAGTAGGTTCAAAATGAGAGGCTATGCTTGCCTTGTCCTTCTGTAGACATATATGGATCTTCGGTGTCGTTGAATTCGGCCTCGGGCTCGGATCCTATCGCGAATAACCAATACTGGAAAGAAAGGCAATAATCAAGACATTGCATAGTGCAATGTGCAAACAATATGTATGACATGTCAGCTTAGATACTACACACTAACCCTAAGGCCAACATCGATTTAAGAGGGTTCGGAATGCCCTGGCGAAGGTGCATCGTCGAACCCACATGTATATGAGGAGTGTCGATGTTCTTCCAAGTAAACTAGGGTTTAAAGTTGTTTGACAATGTATGATGATTTCTTAAACAGATAGCTCTTAATTTTCTGAACATTTTGATATATTATTCATATTTTTCTGATTAAATATGAATTAATTATTAATTTTACAAGTTTATATTAATTTCTGCCATAATTAAACATTTTTGAAAAATATTAAACACTTATTACATCATCCTGACGTTAGACAACCCTAACCCTAAATTTTTCTCACCAAGGCAGAGGCTAGACCCAGTTACTGATTGCTGGGCCTAAGGCCACCATAGCAGGCCACATGTCATGGTATTGCCGACGAGTACGCCATGGAGGGGTCCTCACAGTGCGTGTTTAGAGACGTGGGGTAAGGCGGACGGTTGACGGGTACGAGGTAACACAGCTTACCTAGGTTCAGATCCCACAATGGTGGCAGAATCCTACTCCTGCTATAAATCACTATAATGGTAATACGTCGAGTTACAGAGATAGGTTCGCTGTGCGAGGTGTGTGTAAAAACAATGCCCTAAAGGCTCCCATAGGACCGACTTTTATAGTCGCCAGGTCCTAGGGTAACAGGGAAAAGTCCTAGCTGGACAGGTTACAGAGTCCTACACCGTCTGTTACTAGTCTTGTGTGTCTTGTACTCCAAGGCTCCGGGTACACTGGTGACTCTACCGTAGCCTTCCTTTATCCAGCATGGGCCTCCCTTCTGGATCCATCTAACTGGGCCGCCCAGCAAGCCAAGGGCCATGCTACCGACTATGGGCCACCCGGGTTATCCGGATAGAGGACATGCTATGAGGATACCCATAGAGCATATCCCCAACAGTAGCCCCGGAGAACTCTGAGATCTTGCGCCGTCTTGCCTCTTCACATTGAATGCTCCGTCTAGATGGATGTCGGCAAATCGTCAAGCAATATCTTGTAGTCCTCCCAAAGAACCCTGCAAGGTTTTCTCCGTCTTCAATTTATAAGTCGAAGAAATGCTGCATCTTCCATCGTACTCCTCCGTAGCCGAACGGGATCCGTCCATGCCGGAATCTTCTGATGTGACAGTTCACCTGCCTATGACAGATAGGGCGACATAGACATAGGTCAGCAACGCCTCGTAACTCACACATGCAGAGAATGCAATAATGTCCACTTTACCCGTGCAGGCGATACGAACCGTTGGCGGCGATGGTTGGTACGTGGCGAAATTTCCGCGCACGTCCGCGCACACATCGTCTACGCTGCAACCGTTTGATCAAGGTGCACGAATCTTGATGCCAGAGACCATAAATAGTAACTGCGGTGGAAAATTTACTTTTCACCTCATTCTCTCCTCGCATCATCTTCTTCCTCCAGCGAGCGCCCCCTCGAGCTCTCCATGCAACGTGCGAAAAACCCTAACTCCCAATGTCGACAGTCACCTCCAAACGCACCCAATGGCCAGCAGCATCTCCACCCCTTCGATGGCGGTGTCGGGCGAATCCACGGAGAAGCCGACGAGTTCTGTCGTCGTGCCCCTAGAGGGCCTGGTCATCTCCATGTTCGCGGTGGTCGAGACCATCGGCAGCGACCATAATCCAGCGGCGCTGGCGCTGCTGGAGGAGGAGAGTGACTCCTACAAAGACGACTGGCGTGGTTTGGACATTACGGACCGCGACATCAAGGAGTTGATCGTCGAAGGCTACCTCCCTGCGACGGAGGGGCCTGCCTGGCGGGCGGCCGGCCGGCGAGGTCAAACCTTCTCCCCAAGCCGGAGAAAAGGTGTACCTCAAAGCACAGTTGGTACGCGACGTCTCCCTGCCCATCTCTAACTTCTTCCTCGCTGTCCTCAATCATTACCGAGTATAGCCCCAAAACCTCTCTCCCATAGTATCCTAGCGCTTAGCAATTACGCGGCGCTTTGCGAGGGTTACTTAGGGATTAGGCCTAGGCTAGATCTCTTTGTCTATTTATTCACCGTCAAGCGCGAAGCCGAGGCCAGCAAGGATGAACTTAGAAACTGTGGCACCATTAGCTTCAAGATCCAACCTGGCCGGCGGTTCCCCGACATCGTCGGCCATGAGTCCTACAAGAACTGGTAGCGTACATACTTCTACAGCCCAGATATCCATCTGGATAATCGATAAGTAACGTACCCGGACTTCGTTGATGGAGCCGCCGCCGAATCCCTGACATGGAAATCCCAGGCCTCCCTTCCCTCCAACATCGACGCTTCCCGCGCAATAAGGCGGATAGAGTGGTTCGTAGAGACGGGTTTGACCGGGTTGGACCTAGCCATGTGCTGTTTCATCAGGCGAATCCAGCCTCTGCAACACCTCTCGAAGCTGATGCACGAGTATTCCAACGATATAAGTGATAGCCTCCACATCTCCGTGGACAACTTCTCGAGCGACCCCATCAAGCTTCGCCTCAAGGACATCGTCAAGGTGAAGGACAAGAAGCGTGGCTTCGCCATCACCTATGACATGTTCGTAGAGAGCAAGTGCCCAAAGGTAACTGCTTATTTTCCGTGTATAACATATACTCCAGTTCTTCCATCTTAACCTTTCACATCTAATCTAACATGGTGACCTCTCAAAACAGCTTAGCGATCTAGAGGAGGATAGCATGGCTGTCCAAATCTACGATCCAAAGATGAAGGAAGTCACAGTCGTGTCCGATGACGATGTTCCGTTGTCGTGAAAGCGGAAGAGCTCCACCCCTAACGTTGGCGACGGAGGCAAGAAGAAGATGACGGAGGGTGGAGCCTCCAAGAAGACTACCGCCGCCCTGGAGGCGGAGAAAAGAAAGGTTGCTGGGATCCCTTTTTCCAAAGGACCCCCAACTTGTGTAAGCTTCTTTCTCTCTGACATTTTCCATTTTTATGTATTATTCCCGTACTTATGCATTTTGCACGTTTCAGGAAAAAAAGCCACGACCAGCTTGAAGAAGTCCTCGAAAACTTCGGGGGCTTCTAGAACCATCAAGGATATGCTGCATCGCGACGAATCTCCCACCATCGCCCCTGTCACTCCCATCGTCAAGCCTTCCTCTGCTCCGACAAGCTCTCAAGCCAAGGATGCAGCTGGCCCTTCCGCCATGGAAGTGGACTCAGGTGCCTCTACCAAGCTTGTTGTTGCCGGCGAACAAGCGACGCAGGAAAAAGCCGCACACCAAATGGCTGAAGATCCGGCTAAGGATGCCATGGATAGCGGTAAGGCGATGGTGGAAGGTGGTACCTCTATCGAAGGCGGCGTCCTCGCCCCCCAGAAATCCATAGAATTCTAGAATATACTCTATCCGACACTTACGCCGGGTAGCACTGCTCTGGTTCCTGGTGCGGCGCCGACATCTCCAACATGCGGTCTCGAGGAGCTCCTCCGACAAGCAGAGATATTGCAAGGAAACAGTGTATCCTTTGGCAAGCTGCTGGCCGAGAGTGCTACCAACCTCAAGATCATTGCACTTGTAAGTTTTATTTGCCTTTTGCATTTCATATGAGTATCCCACTGTAGCCCCCGAGGATTTCCTTGATGTAGCCCCCGAGCGTCTAGGTGGAAATTTTCCGGCTAGATGCTCGAAGTAGACCAAACAACGATTAACGTTCTTCTTTCCATAGAATGAGAATGCTCGGAGGGGCATGGCCAACGACAAGTACCAGAAGATGCGCGCAGACTTGCAAGCTGAAAAGGGTAAAACTGCCTTCTTGAAGGAACCGATCACCAAGAGAAAGCGTCTGTTTTCCTTTCTTTTTCGCATTCCGACTTGGTTTTGCGCCCACATTCTCCGAGTACTCACTGTGTATTGTTATTTCTCCGACTTGCAGAAACCATTGCCAAGGCTAAGGATATTGGCGAGCAATACAAGAACATTCAGCAGTTGGATAGCGAGAACAAGATCCTCAAGAAGGAGAGGAAGTACATGCTGAAGATGCATGAGGAATCAATGAAAGACTTGCAGGACTCCGCCACCGAGGAGATGGACCGCTTGAAGGAGGAAATCGCTGTCCTGAAAGAGCAGAAGAGAGCTACTGATGAGCAAAACCAACGCCATCATGAAGCGTACAAGATCCTCCAACAAGAACATGACTCCATGGCGGATACCCTCTGGTAAGCTGAGGGTAGCATCTTCAGTAATTGATTCTCCATCTTGTATTTCTATAAGCTGGATACTTTGAATTTTTGAACTCATGTGCTCCTTTGTCGGAATTTGCAGCTCTTATGGGTTTAACCCGGTCGCCTCCTCCAGCAAAGGAATGCATGGTTCTTGCCGACAACTTCATCAACACCGCCATCGTGCAATCCAAAGAGATTGCCAAGCCCCTCCAGATCAACATCAAGGCATCGGACTCTATGACGAAGTTCTCGAAGATCCTGCACCGAGCCCCCGAGCGTACTACAAGATGGAAAGCTTCATGTGCACGGGCCGGTGCAAGGATGGCGTTGTCCATGGTGAAGGCACACTACAAGAATGCCGACATCGACTCGGTAACCTTTGGCATCCCCGACGTAGATGACAAAGGACAAAAGATAAACCACGATTCTATCTTGTCGTCACTCGCGGGTTATGACACCAGAGTCGCCGAGTTGGTCGACATTAATGTCTTCGTGCCAATGAACACCATCGATGGCGGCGACCAAAGCTCCTCTGGGTCCCTCAACACTGCCGACTTCGAGGGTGACTCTCCTGTTGCTTGTGATGTTGCTTCCAAGTCGCCTGCGGCAGAGGAATAAAAACAACTTATAATATTTGTTTCCTCTGAATGTGCTATGCGGAAAAACCAATGTATTAACTTAAGGCGGAAAACAATGATGTATGTCCTTCTACTTAAGAATCAGTTCCAGCATGTATATATTTTTTAAGAAAGTGTTGGCTTATCCGTTACTTTGGTTCTTATGCTTGACTTTTTGTTAGTCGGAAGACTCGTTGTCGAAACCATGCGCTCAAGTGATGATGCCCAATGGCACCGTCAATAACCTAAGCACAAAATCGCCGACAATAAGTGCCGAAAGTCACTACTCCAGAATCAACATGAAAAACAACAAAGAACGTGTAGACCAGAAAACTTAAGCTAACGCCCTTAGGCGGAATTTTCACAAGTGCAATCGCAAAGCTTGTGCATAAAGGTTTTATATGATTCAAAAATGAACACTAAAGGAGGTAAAAGACTCAGAAATATGAGTGAACCAGAGAGCTTTATTTCATTGATCATATAAGAGGTACACAATAGATAAAAAATGCTAAGTGTAGAAAGGACGTAGCTGTGCTATGTTCCATGGCCGATCAAGCTCTGGTTAGTCATCATCCGGGTCACGTCGCTTACGCTTATGATCCTCGTTGGGTCTATCCTTCAGTTCACGATTGTCAACGAGGTAGTAAGACCCATTGAGTAGCGCCTTGCTTATGATGAACGGTCCTTCCCATGGCGGGGATAATTTGTGTGACTTCTTCTGCTTAAGTCGGAGCACCAAATCCCCCTCTTTAAACGAGCGATGTCGAACGAGGCGACTATGGTAGCTGCGTGGCTTCTGCTGGTAGATGGTGGATCTTTGGCATGCCAAAACGCGCTCCTCCTCGAGAAGGTCCACATCTAGGCGTCTGGATTCTTCAGCGTCATCTTCGTCGTAGGCGGTGACTCTTGGTGCATCGTGAAGTATGTTGGAAGGTAGGATGGCTTCTGCTCTATATACCATGAAGTAAGGGGTGTAGCCGGTGGATCTGTTGGGTGTAGTTCGTAAACTAGACAGCACAGATGGCAATTCTTCCGCCCAGGCTCTAGCTGCTCTATGTAGCGGTGCCTCAAGACGTGGATTTATTCCCTGCAGAATTAATCCATTGGCTCGCTCAACCTGACCATTGCAATGTGGATGTGCCACAGATGCAAGGTCAAGTCGGATGCCCTTCTCCCAACAATAAGCCTCCACTTATCCGAGTGATAAGTTGCTACCGTTGTCTGTGATAATGCTATGTGGGAGACCAAATCTCACCACTAGATCCTGGACAAACCTGAGGGCAGTTGCCCCATCAAGCTTTCTAATGGGTTTAGCTTCTATCCATTTAGTGAATTTATCAACTGCTACTAGCAGATGTGTAAACCCACATGGTGCCGTTTGTAACGGTCGTACCATGTCTAGCCCCCAGACTGCAAACGGCCAAGTTACTGGTGTTGTTCGCAATTCTTCAGCAGGAACATGTGGTTGTCGGGCATAATATTGGCATCCCATGCATGTCTCAACCAGCTTGTCGTCGCCTTGGCGTCATCCAAAGAGAATCCTTGCCGAGCTTTCGCGACCAACGATCAAGGAGTGGCATGATGCGATTTCAATACCTTAAACACACTTAAGGTATACACGTGAGATGTCCATTGATTATGGTATAGCCCTTTGCTCGACATACTATTGAGATATTCCATGAACGGTTTACCTTTGTCACCATGTGGATGCCAATATCCTTCTGGCGTAATCCGTGAATGAGTGCTTCATACTCCATGTTGTTTCTGAAAGTAATGCTCCTAAAATCTATCTTTGGTAGTGCGAGTAACGCTGCTGCGAACGCGGGTCGGGCGGCCGGCACGAGCTCCTAAACAGAGAAAAGAACCTGCACGTGGAATTTTTCGAGTCGGCAGCGTTGGCGGGCGCCAGATCTGTCCACATCTAGACGTCTGGATTCTTCAACGCCATCTTCGTCGTAGGCGGCAACCCTTGGTGGATCGTGAAGTATGTCGGATGGTAGGATGGCTTCTGCTCCATATACCATGAAGTAAGGGGTGTAGCCGGTAGATCTATTAGGTGTAGTTCGTAAACTCCATAGCACAGATGGCAATTCTTCCGCCCAGGCTCCAGCTGCTCTATGTAGCGGTGCCTCAAGACATGGCTTGATTCCCTGCAGAATTAATCCATTGGCTCGCTCAACCTGACCATTGGATTGTGGGTGTGCCATAGATGCCAGGTCAAGTCGGATGCCCTTCTCCAAACAATAAGCCTCCACTTCTCCGGTGACAAGTTGCTACCATTCGGTGATAATGCTATGTGGAGACCAAATCTCACCACCAGATCTCGGCAAACACGAGGCGGTTGCCCCATCAAGCTTTCTAATGAGTTTAGCTTCTATCCATTTAGTGAATTTATCAACTGCTATTAGCAGATGTGTAAACCCACATTGCCATCGCAAATGGCCAAGTTATTGGTGTTGTTCGCAATTCTTGACCAGAACATGTGGTTGTCGGGCATAATATTGGCATCCCATGAATGTCTCAACCAGCTTGTCCGCCTTCACGGTCATCCAATATAATCCTTGACGAAGGCTTTTGTGACCAACGATTGAGGAGTGGCATGATGCCCGCAATCTCCAAGATGGATTTCACGTAGGATTTCAATACCTTCTAGGGAAACACACTTTAGGTATACACCGTAGTGCTCCTTTTTAGAGTTATCCATTGATTATGGTATAACCCTTTGCTCGTCATACTATTTTTCGTCTTTCAACCTCATCGTCGGGCAAAGTTCGTGTTTGAGATATTCCATGAACGGTTTTGTCCAAGCCGAGGGACCTTGTCACCATGTTGATGAAATAGTCAACTCTATCCGGGTTGTCGATGTCGGCTCCCTTCAAGGATGGTGTCCAAGATGCTCTAGGAAAACTCTGGCGGAATTCCTTTGCCTCGATCCAAGCTTAGATAGTAGATCAGCCGCCTCGTTTTGTTCCTAGGCACATACTTGACTTTGTAGCCAAAGCTCTTGGCTATCTCGTCCACTTCGTCTCGATATGCCGCCATCATAGGGTTCCGTGCATTCCAGATGCCAGCCACCTGCTGGGCAACCAAGTCGGAATCTCCACAACAAACTATGCGCTTGATGCCAATATCCTTGGCTACGCGTAATCCGTGAATGAGTGCTTCATACTCCGCCATGTTGTTCGTAGCCTCGAAGTGGATATGTAGAACGTAGTGTAGCTTGTCCCTAGTTGGCGACTGTAGCAGTACACCAGCCCCTGAGCCGTTGAGCAGCTTTGATCCGTCAAAGTGCACCACCCAGTATTCTGGTTCCGGCAATGGAGTAACATCTGGCATCTCCGTCCAATCTGCAATAAAATCCACCAAGGCTTGTGACTTGATAGCGTCGCGTCTCTTGTAAGTGATCTCGAAGGCGGAAAGTTCGATGCCCCACTTTGCTACCCTTCCCCTAGCATCGTTGTTGTTGATAATGTCGGACATCGGAGTCTTGATCACCACTGTGATTGGGTGCTCCTGAAAGTAATGCTCCTAAAATCTATCTTTTGGTAGTGCGGGTAACGCTGCTTGGACTCCGTCAAGACCTTGTTTACATAGTAAACTGGTCGTTGAACTCTATGCTTATAACCTGGTTCCTTCCGCTCTACCACGACGACGATGGTGATTACCCGGTTGGTTGCCACCATGTAAAGTATCATGGGATCTCCAGGGTCGGGTGCTGCAAGGATGGGAGCTGAGGAAATAATCTCCTTGAGCTGCCTCAATGCTGCATCTGCTTCGTCCGTCCACGTGAATTTGTCTGCCTTCTTCAGCAACTTGTACAATGGCAGAGCCTTCTCTCCAAGTCGGCTGACGAACCGACTAACTGCTGCAACACAACCTGTTAGTCGTTGAATGTCCTTTAGGCATATCGGACGGTTTATGTTTAAGATTGCCTTGACTTTCTCCGGGTTGACGTTGATTCCACGCTGGGAAATGATGAAGCCCAACAATTTGCCGGCTGGGACCCAGAAGACGCACTTCTTAGGGTTAAGCATCATGTTGTATTTCCGGAGATTATCAATGGTTTCTTTTAAGTCGTAGATTAAGTAATTTGACTTTTTAGACATCACCGCTATATCATCCACATAGGCGTGAATGTTCCGACCAATTTGATCGTGTAGGCAACGTTGCATTGTCCGCCGGTACGTAGCACCTGTGTTTTTAGCCCAAAGGGCATCGTAACATAGCAAAACGTGTCGTATGGAGTAGTGAACGAAGTGGCCAATTGGTCCGACTTACTCATCTTGATCTGGTGGTATCCTGAGTATGCATGGAGAAAACAAAAAAGTTCTAAGCCAGCCATCGAGTCAATGACTTGGTCAATGCGAGGCAAAGCAAATGGATCTTTGGGACACGCTTTGTTCAAGCCAGTGTAATCAACGCACATTCTTAATTCTTTGGTTCCCTTTTTGGGGAAAAGTATAGGATTGTCCACCCACCAGGTGTAGGACTTCTCGTATAAAACTAGCCTTAAGTAACCTAGCTATCTCTTTGCCAATGGCGCATCTCTTCTCATCTCCAAAGCGTCGTAGAGGTTGCTTCACTGGTTTGCATTTTGGGTCAATGTTTAAGCTATGCTCGGCAAGTTCCCTAGGTACACCTTTCATGTCGGCAGGTTGCCAGGCAAAGATGTCCCTATTCTCACGGAGGAACTCGACGAGCGCACTTTCCTTTTTGGGATCCAAGTTCGTCCCGATGGCGGTGGTCTTGGAGGCATCGCCTACCACAGGTTCCACCGGCTTGGTCTCGATGGCGGCCTTGAATGCTGGAGCAAAGTCAGAGATCTGTTTCTTTGATGCGGGCATCTCCGAGTCATCGACCTTTCTCTGGATCTCCTTGAATTATTCGCTGTAGAGGACAGCTTCCGCGTAGGCTGCTTCATTAATCTCGTATTTCCTAGCTTCGGTAAAGCTTTCGCATAGGGTGATGACACCGTTTGGTCTGGGTATCTTGAGGTTGTTGTAGACGAAGCATGGCTTGGCCATGAAGGTGTGGAATATGTCGCGGCCAAATATGATGTGGTACACGCTCTTGAAGGGGACCACCTCAAAGATCTTGCACTCTTGATGGTAATTATTAACATCGCTAAAGGCAACCTGAAGTGTGATGCACCCAAGGGACCGAGCCTCCCGACCAGGAACTATGTTGTGGAAGATGGTGTTGCCTTAGGTTTGCCTCCGTCAAGTTCATCTTCTGCAGTGTATCCAGGTACATGATGTTGATGCTGCTTCCACTATCCACCATACACTTGGTGAACTCAATGTCGTCAATAAAGGTCTAGGTTATCCTTTCTATCCCAAGTAATTGGAACCTCCGACCAGCGCAGGTACTGGGGAACTGGGGGTAGAGTAGCCATCAGGATCCTCATAGAGGTCTTCTGTTGTCGGGCGGAGGGGGTGCCAAGGAAAGTGTGGTAAACTGGCACCTTCTTCGCGAAGGGTTTCTTTCCTTTGTCTTCGCTCTTGGCGGCGTGCTTGGGGTCAACATCCTCATCCATGTCACTTGAATCCTTGGACTCCTCCTCCTTCTTCTTCCCCTTGCCCTTGTCTCGCGATCCGTTCTTCCGACGTCGCTTGTAGTCGAACTCCGGGTCCTCCTTGAGGTTGTTGACGAATTTGTAGTGCCGATTGGTGTGAGTGGCTTTGCCGTTGACATCGAGTTGTACGAGGCACGGCATATCACAATACTCCTCGTAAGTTTGGGGAACACGGAGCGCTACCGAGGTAGTTTCACTTCCTCGCTGCTGCTCACGACCAGCTCCCCGTCCTCGGCCACGTTGTCCGCCATCACCTCGTCCTTCAAAGGTCATGGCCACCATGTCGGGAGTTTGCTTTTCTTCTGGAGCGATTTTACTCTTTGGGTTGCTGTTCCTCTGAGCTTGAGTTGGAACGGCCGTTGCCGGCAGAGAGCCGCGAGCATCATCGTCGGCAGCTGCGAACTCACTAGCCAACTGAATCATCTGGTTCAAGTCAAGCTGGTGATTGTCCTGCAAGCGCTTCAGCTTATGTCGGAGCAACGTGCCCCTTTCCAACCCATCAATGAAGGCGGCCATAGCGGTCTGAGCGTGAACTCCTGTGCAGGAATTTTTTATATCTAAACAGTGGGAGAGGTAGGCGCGAGATGTCTCGTCTTTCTCTTGCACGCACCGCTGTAGATCGCCAACAGTGCATGGACGTTTGTACGTACCCACAAAGTTCTTGGTGAACACTTCTTGCATGTCCAACCAATTGCAGATGGATTTTTCCGGCAAGTCATTAATCCATTGACGGGTCGTGCCTGCCAACATTAATGGGAGGTACTTGACGACGACGTTGGGGTTGCCTCCGGCAATCTCCACCGCGTTGGCGTAATCCTGCAACCATGTGGCTGGTTTAGCTATGCCGTCATAGGGCTTGATGGTCTTGTCAATCCGAAAACCTTTGGGGTAAGTTGCGAACCGTATCGCAGGTCCAAAGCAACGTGATCCCAGGTATGGTCCTTCCCGGGCCTCGTGGATCTTATCGATCCGCGAACATGCATCGTATGGCTCCGGGTTTCTTTTCTTCTTGTCATCAGGGGATGGGCTGCGTGAATGACGCGGACCTCCTCCGCCATGGTGACTGCTGGGTGGCGACAGAGGCGGAGGTGGCGGTGGATTAGCCTTCTTGCTATTACCTTCCTGCGACGCCTCACGCCTGTCGCGATTGCTTGTCGGACGCGGGGGGTCATGGCGTGACCTTCTCTTGTGTCCCTAGTTGTGTTCTCCGTCATGACGGGTCTGCTCTTTGTTGTTGCGGATGACGATGCCGCCTTGCCTTGGCGAGGGAATATACGTACGACAGTGAGCCTTGGGGTCTCCGCGATGTCGGGGGGAGCGAGGCGGTGGTGATGGGCGATGAGGTTGGGATTTTTATCCGTGGTCAGAGGATATGGGGATAGAGTCCTTCCTGTTGCGCGCATCCCTCAGTCTTTGTTCTGATCAACCCGTCTGAGACCCGACATCAAGAGAAGATCTGTCACTTGGCGTTTGTGCTGACTAGACCGGCAAAACGTTGGGTCAGACTCTAGCCTCTGAGAGGTGGCCTTTTCCTGTTGTTTCACCGCCTTGGCCACTAGGTCATAGACTTGTTCCACCGCCTCAGGCGATCGATCCTGCTCCAGAAGGGTTTTGGCGACGGCGAGGTTGAGGAGAGGGGTGGGCATCACCTGCCTTCCTTCACTATCAATATATGGCTTGGCCTGTGCCGGCTTCAAGGGAGCCCATCCTAGGTTTCTCCGTACACCAGGATCGTTGATGACGTGAGCCGGAGCTTTCTTGGCCTTCTCCTGCTGCAGCAGAGTCTTGTATTCAGCCTCCATTGCTCTAGATTTCTCTATGGATTTCTGCGTGTTGACCAGATCTCAATATAGTTTAGAGCCCTGCTCCGCGATGGCTTGCGCTTCCTCCAGCAGCTTCTAGCACTTCTTGTCAAGCTGGGTCACGTTCCGGATATGAGCGACGGTCAGTGGCTCGACGAGGAGATTGCCGTACATCACTCTATCAGCTGGAGTAACTTGGGCGGCAGCAGACGTAGATGCCGGAGGCGGCAAGTTTGTGGCGTTGTTATAGCTCGGTCTGGTGCACTGGGTTAGGCGGAGGGGGCATGAACTTTGCGCAATCATCGTCATCAGCAATAAGTGGCCCTTTCCCCTTTTCCAGCACTGTAGGCGGAGCTCGTCCGGGTTGATCTTCATCCATCGCCATCCCAATGGTGACGAACACCTCTCGAGACACAACGGCGTTGTTGGCTTGCTCGTCGCGCGTGTAATCCTCCTCCATCTCCTGCATGGCAGAGTCTAGCTCTTCTGGACTGAAATCTATCTCCTCTGAATCTGGACTAAAGTCGGCGTAAAGCGCGTCAATCACAGAGTCCAAAGGTGCCAGGACTTCATGCATGACGGGGGGTGGAGGTGCAACAGCAGTGACGATTACTGGAGGTGGTGGCGCAGCTGCGGCGATGGCGTCCGGAGGCGGTGGTGGCGGTGGCTGAATCGGAGGGGCTCCGTCAATGAGCGCAAGCGATGTCTAAGCTGCCTCTTCGGCCTCCGCTTAGTTGTTGACGGTGTTCACCATGCCTTCGAAGGTAATACGCCCCGAATCCTACTGCCGTCTTAGAGAATGCCGGACAAGCGTGCCATGGTACAGTCCTTCCACAAAGTGATACATAGCATCGTCATTGGGGTAGTGGGCCAGATCGGCTCGTATATGGAGCCACCTGGCAAGGTAATCGCGGGGGTTTTCGCCTTCTCTCTAAATGCAGCGCGCCAGATCGAAGATGGTAACCACGCCGACGAACTTGGATCTCTATTGTCCAGATGCACAGACGAAGCCGGCAGATTTGCACTGATCTTCCACCGTTATATCCTGCATAGGGGCGGTTTGGGTGGGCCGTGAATTTTTCTAATCTTTGCCGGAAAACTCCAAAGAGAGATCCGACATCGATCCTTCCACGAACGTATCCTGCCCGTAGGCGGTCCGTGCGGGCCTTGATGCTCCTCCGACTCCCAGGGAACTAGTGCTCGAGTCGGTTTCGCCGATGAAGAGGTGGATGTCCCTGATAGGAACGATCAAACACAGCGTAGGGTTCGTCTTCACCGGGATCCAGAACTCGTCAGGAGGGACGATCAGAACGTTGCCGGAGAAGAGATCGCGACCGATGGCTACGGTTCCGCCGATTCCTGCGAAGATCTTGGTCCTCGTCCGCTGAAGAGCCTAAATCGCCTCTTGCCCCACGGTGGGCGCCAACTGGCGTGGTATTGCCAACGAGTACGCCATGGAGGGGTCCTCACAGTGCGTGTTTAGATACGTGGGGTAAGGCAGACGGTTGACGGGTACGAGGTAACACAGCTTACCCAGGTTCAGATCCCACAACGGTGGCGGAATCATACTCCTGCTATAAATCACTATAATGTCAATACGCCGAGTTACAGAGACAGGTTTCGCTGTGCGAGGTGTGTGTAAAAACGATGCCCTAAAGGCTCCCATAGGCCCGACTTATATAGTCGCCAGGTCCTAGGGTTACAGGGAAAAGTCCTAACCGGATAGGTTACATAGTCATACACCGTCTATTACTAGTCTTGTGTGTCTTGTAATCCAAGGCTCCGGGTACACTGGTGACTCTACCATAGCCTTCCTTTATCCGGAATGGGCCTCCCTTCTGGATCCATCTAACTGGGCCGCCCAGCAGGCCAAGGGCCATGCTACCGACTATGGGCCACCCGGGTTATCTGGATACAGGGCATGCTATGAGGATACCCATATAGCATATCCCCAACACCACGCAAGAATGGCGTCAGCGCCACCTCATGCACGGTGCAGCCACCAGACAGTGGTCGCCAGCGGCAAACCAGAGCAAGCCTGGACACGCGAGAGGGTGTGTTCGAATCCGTAGAGCGAGACGAACACGTGGGTGGCGGCGCCGCTAGGAATAGGTCACCGGAGCTTGGTCAACAACGGAAGGCGGCGGGGGTACTCACGGGTATACGATGCGGGCCGGCACAGTGCGCTAGAGGGGGAAAGGAGGGGTGTGGGATGACCGCGGGCTCACCCTGAGTGCATCTGTGGTGACGGCGAGGCCGGAGGAGGTCAGGGCTGATGGCGATGTCACTGGCGGCGGACGTCGGGTTGGGGAAGAAGACGTCGATGGCAACGACTGCCGGCGCCCCTCTTCGGTTCCTTTTGAAGGGAGGTAGAGTGAAGCGAGGCGGAGCTCGAGGTGGTCTCAGATGGGTGAGGGGAGGCCGGGAGGGAGCTCTAGCTCGAGGCCATGGCGGGCTAGGGTTCAGCCTCACTAGGGAAGAGAGAAAGAGGGATGCACTGGGGCAGAGTGATAGGTGGAGGAGAAGAGGAGCACGGCCCCGGGCGGTCTTATCTCCTCCAAAGGGCGTCTGGGAATTGCGATTCATGGCGAGGATCAGGCGACGGTGGTGCGGACACGCAGGAGCTTCTGCTCCGGCATCGACAACGAAGATGACGAGGAACAAGGGCCAAAGCGGTATGGGCCGGCTCTTGGGACCCGGGTGGGCCGAGCTGGGATGTTGGATGCTGCACGCGGGTGGCAGGGAGAGGGAAGAGAAGAGATGGGCCACGACCCATCGGCTGTTGCTGTATTTTTTTAATCTAGAAGTTTTATATTTTTGTTTTCCACTTTATCTTTTGTAAATTCATTTGAGAACTGTTTTTGGGTATTTCAAAAATACCAGAAGGTTTAAAATATTATTTGAAACATACAGGGGCCCTTGAGCCAATTTGGGCTCCTTAAATTTTGAGGTTTTCCAAAATATCAAAACTATTTGAATGTGTTCAAAGAGAGGGGGAAGTACTAGGATTTAGGGTTTTGTACTTGTATTTTGGTTCACACACTTGATCACATGCAAATATTTTATTGATTTAAACAGATGCATGTAATACTTAAGTACTATTTACATATATCACAAAGTTGGGTTGTTATAGCTCTACCCACCTTACAAGAATCTCGTCCCGAGATTCCTATGTTTTAGAAAAGAAGGCAGGGTACTCAGATCGAAGAAGATCTTCTCGTTCTTAGGTTGCTTCATCCTCATAGTGATGAGACCACTGAACTTTCAGGAACTTGATGTTTTTACGACGAGTCTTGCGCTCGGTTTCATCAAGGATACGGACAAGATATTCACGGTATGTCAGATACTTCTAGAGATCAAGAGTTTGGTGATCAACACCACGGACAGGGTCTTTGAAGCAACGCTTGAGTTGAGACACATGAAAGACGTCATATACCTCAAGGAAATTTGCAGGCAACTCCAATTGATATGCGATTTTACCTTGCTTGGGAACAATGCAAAAAGGACCAACATAGTGAGGAGCTAGTTTGCCTTTGATGCCGAAACGATGGACACCCTTTAAAGGAGTGACCCAAAGATAAGCTTGATCACCAACTTCAAATTCAACATGTTTATGGTGACGATCATGATAGCTTTTCTGGCAAGATTGAGCAGTTTTCAAATGATACGAACTTGATCTTCTGCTTCCTGGATCATATCCGGTCCAAAGAACTTTCTTTCGCCGGTTTCTGACCAGTTCAAAGGAGTACAACAGGTTCTTCCATATAAGAACTGGAATGGTGCTATACCTATTCTAGACTGGTAACTGTTGTTGTAGGAGAATTCAGCAAAAGGAAGGCATTTCTCCCAGTTCTTGCCAAAAGATATGACACACGCTCTAAGCATGTCTTCAAGGATTTGATTCTGTAGGGGTCCCAACCTTTAATAAGGTAGATTCCTCTTGTGTTTTACAATGCTAGTCCCTGGATCAATAGCTAGCATCCACAGTTAAGATGTAGTATCAAGAAACAAAGGTCATAATATATCTTTATAACCAGGAATAACATAATTTTATTACATCATACATAGCTCATTTGGCTATTACATTACATTACAGCGGAATAACTATAGTCATGGGGTCCTTCATCTTCAAAGTGCCACAGGCAGATGTTGGTTGTAGGCTTTGTAGTCCTAGTCAATCAAACAATCTTCATTTAAAAAAAACAATCAACCTGCAACATTACAAGTTACAGCCACAAGGGTCAATACATTTGAATTGTATTGGCAAGTTTCACTTCTATGTGTATATGAGTGGATCCTACCAATACATGCATATTTGGCTAAGTAGAGTTTAAGGCTTATTTGCATAAAGCAAATTTTATCCTATCTTTTCAAAATGGTTTTGGTCCTTTGTCAAATCCCTTTTTCCAAGTTCCTTAAACTCCTTGGTAGAAACTCAAGTGTTCAAGTCCTTGTCAAAATCCCTTGAGCTAATTGGTAACCCCAAGTGCAACAAGTTTTATCAAAACTCATGTGTTCCTTGGTAACCCCAAGTACATCATGCTCTTGAGCACCTTGGTAACTCCCCAAGTGCAACAAGCTTAACAAATCTCTTTGAATTCCTTGGTAGACACACAAGGGCATCAAGTTTTTATTTTAGAAATTAGAGTGTCGAGATCTCCCATAGTTCAAACTTTAGTTGCTCAGTATTGTCCATAACCGGGGACACGGCTAAGTACTTAGATTTTATTAACCTGCAGAAGGAGTACACTTTACCCACATGACACAATCCCATCTTGTTGCCACCAGTGGCTTCTGGATTAGTGCTCACCAAGATGGAATCTTGGCGACGAGAATGTGACGAAGTCTTTCCAAAAGGTCCTCCCATACATCATTGCTAGCTTGTCTTCCCCCATGAAGCATTCCAGATCCCCATGTCCGGTAACTAAAGACAATGTATGGGTCTTCCTAATGTAGTTGACTAAGCCGAGCCATAATAGCATGTGGTTGCACAAAGCCACAATTGGAGAAACATGTTCAATCTCTAAGTTTCCTAGGTGGTTTTCATTTGGAGCACAACACAAAGTGAATCCCATAGATATGGTTCCTTTTGTTGCCACTCTCTCCAAAACTTAAAGTGTCCACCACCTAGGTGATTCATTGAGTCCTTGTTTTATTATGTAAAACACAAGTCCTTTTCTCAATCTTTTGTAAAATCTCAACATGTATCTCTTGTCAAAATAAGACATGGCTAAGCATGTACAACTTCAATATTTTCACTAAGGAGTGTATAGGGAATCCTATTAGGATTTTAGCATAGCATAAGTATAAAGAAATCTTTTCATGCATGTTTTCATAATCCACTAAGTATAATGAAAACAGTAGGACATTTGTATGATAGTGTAACTTGCCTTTTTGTTAGGGAGTGATAGTCACTCCTTGATCTTGCTAGTCTCACACTTTGCTAATTTCACTACAGTCAAACAAGCATAGTATCAAGTAGCATTCCAAACCATCATTCAAACAATATTTCACACACACAAAGCAATGGATCCTATGTCATGCAGAAGAGGGTTCTATTGCAAGGTTGGTCTCTACTAGGTTTATAAACTTTGTAAGGTCCACATTGGTCATTTACCAAAATGGCAAAGTCATTAGTTAGAGGGTTTTGCTCAAAATCTATTTTAAAATCCATTCAACATTTTATGTGGTGAAAATTATTCTTTTCAAAGAAAAACTTTATGTTTTTCACCAAGTGAGTTGCCCTTGGCAAGGCTTGGTGTTTTGGGTCAGTAATTTTGGTCCATAACATTTTCCCAAAGTTTTCCTTGCAAAAACATTTCCATAATAAAATCAATGAGTTTATTTGGCTAGAAAATGGCTAAGTTAAATAATTCAACCTATATTTCACCAAAATCATTTTTAACACCAAGGGTTGGTTCCTAGGGTCAGTATGGTCACTACCAATCATTTTGCAAAGGTTTTATCCTTAAATTCAATTTTAAACAATTTTTATACTCTAAACAAGCTCACAAAAGAATCTGCAAAAACAAGCAAACAAATAGATACTATTTTCTAAACTAAGGCCATGGTTGGCTAGGGCTTGTTCTCCTGAATCCAACGACATAAAATTTGTAATTTTTGGACGTGTGGATCCAAAGTTATGGGGGTTTGAAATTTGCAATTTAATCAGATTCAAATCTGATTTTAGTTTTAAACCTGGCCACGCGTCACGTCGTGATTGGCCGATAACGGTTCGTCTGGATCGCGTGCTGCTGGGCGTTAGATTTAAATAAATCGTGCGGCTCTGGAGGCGTACCCTTTCGCGTTTAAGTGAACCTATCCTATTCGTCCGATCTGAATCGAACGGCTGTTGGGTGCTCGACCATAGTCGGGCGGCGCTGCGACGGCTGCTGGCGGCGGCGACTCTGTTTCACGGCGGCGCCGGCGATACAGGAAGTGAAGCAAAGGGGGAGTGTGCTCACCGGGTTTGCTGACGCTTGTTGATGCTCAACGTGGTACTTGTTGGTGAAGGGGCGCACTGGGTCGGGCTTGATTGCTCGCCGGAGTTGAAGACAACGTCGGGCGGCTCCGTCAGTGGTCGAAGTCGACGTTGCAGATCATGCGGAGGCAAACCGAGAGCATAGTTAGGTACGCAAGACCAAGACGAAGACGTTTGTGTGATCAGAAAGACGTGGGGCGGTCTGGTTTACCTGGGGGTCGTCGTCGGAGAAGAATCAAGCGGCGGCGCTGTCAGATCTAGTCCAAGCCGAAGTTCTATGGCGCCCGCGGTTGAAGGAAGGGCACGGGGAGAAGCGTCTGGGAGTGGGGAACTTGCTCGTGTGCTCAGTGTGGCATGGGGTGGTCAGGTTTGGACGGAATTGAAAATGAACCTCGTCGGAGACAGAGAGAGTGGCTGGCGAAATACGGCAGCCTGGGGGCGTGCTTTGGGGAGGGGGCAGAGGGGAAACGAAGAGGAGGAGTGGGCGCTTAAGTAGGCAAGATCGCAGGGGCGTTTAATCACAGCATTAACGAGAATTTACTCCGCGGAATCACAGGCAGAAACGGGAGAGAGGAGGAAGAAGGGGTCGTGCGGGTGTTGAAGACGATGAGCTGGCTGCGTGGGGTCTACCTGGCAGTGAGGGAGAGAGAGAGGGGAATGGGTCCCGGTTGTCTGTGACTGAGTGGGTTCACTAATTGGTGCGAAACGTTTTTCCTTCTGGAAGAGAAGTGGGCTGGCTCGCTGGGCCTTAGTGGGCTGGGTCTGTTGCACTATTTTTTTCTGTCTGCTTTATTTTTCCTTTTCTAATTCTTTTCTGTTTTGAATTCCAATCAACATTCAAACAACAATCAAACAAATTCAAACAAACACTCAACTTTACTTTGAATTTGGTTCTGTTTTTCAACATAATCCAAATTCCAAAATAAAATAATATTCTTATTTATTTTAAGATTCATTTATTAATTAAATAAAATGGATCTTTTAATTATTAATAGTGTTTGATTTATTTAATAACATTTCCATTTGAAATCCAATTATTTTCAAAAACCAAAAGGTCTTATTTGAAAATATAGAATACTTGGGGATTTGTTTTAAAATAAAATAACATCTTATTTTAGGGTCCATTATTAATTAAATATAACAGACTTTCATTATTATTTCAAATAGGTTTTATTTTATTGAGATATTTATTTTGAATCTAAAATAAAGCCAAAACATTTTAGCAGATTTTATTTGTGAATTTCAAATAATTGAGAAAACTTATTTTAAATAATTTAATAAGTTTTGATGTTTCAATTTAAATTGGTAAAACCTCTTATCTTCAAATAAGGTTGGATGTTAAATCCTTATTATTTTATTTGAACAATCCTTTATTATTTTTAAATAAACCTTTATTATATTGTTTTAAAATAAAATGTTTTAATTTCCAAAGCTTGTCCAATTTTTAATTTGTCTTTTAAAATATTCTTTATTTATAAACTTCTATTTCATTTGAAAATAAATCTTTTCATTTAATTGTTTCAAAATAATATTTCCAAATGTTTTTATTTTTTTCCTTTTATTAGATGTTTATCTTTTTAAATCTCTTTAGGTTTATTTTAATTCAAATGGGTTTGAGATTCCCATTGAGTTCAAAAAGTTTTTTTTTCTGGCTCTAAAAATTAAACAAAGTTTTATTTTATTTATTTATTTTCACATTACAAGATTTGGAAAATCTTGGGATGTGACAGGCTACCACCCTTAAAATAAATCTCGTCCCGAGATTTGGGAAGGCTAGGGTTACAAGCAAGTTCAAAACAACTAGGGTACTACCACCCTTAAAAAATTTCAAACAAAAATTACATATTGTCCTTCTTGGGATCCTGGAGAAAATTTCTCATTGCAAACATTTGCAATGGTTTCCTTGGTTTCCATACTTGACTCATGGGCCAAGATTGAGCTTCTCCATAGGCTTGTTCAACTTGTTCTTCATCCTTTCTGGACAGTTGCTTGCATAGTGTCACGGTTCTTGATTGAAGCAATGAATGTCATTGAGTTCTTTACGTGGCTCTTGTGGGCAAGTTGCTACATAATGACCTGGTTCGTTACTGGTTGTTGCACCACACTTGGTCAATCCCTTTATTCTTCTTGTTCTCTGGGCATCCACTGGAGTAGTGTCCCATTTCCTTACATTTACGACATTGTGCAAGGCTCATGTCTTGCTTGGGCTTCTTGATTTTCTTTGATCCTTTGAATTGGGTTGTCTTGTTTGGAGGTATGAGTGGTCCTTCTCCTTTGGTAGACTTGGATCCTTCTTGTTTCCTTTGTTCTACCATGGCATAGATGGGACATAGACCAGGAGTATGATCACTTCCTTCACAAAGGTAGCAAGTAGCTTGAGAGGTGGGGCATTGTCCAACAGGATGGTCTTCTTCACAATTGGGGCATTGTCCTTCATGCTCCGTGGAAGTATGATCCTTGTCTCCACAAATAATGCAAGCTGGGGCTCCATCTAGAATAACATTTTTGTCATCCTTGTTATCATACACTCTTCTAGGATAGCTTTCTTCCATGCTAATCATTTGATTAGTCACCTTAAGCATCAATTGGGATTGTTCCTCCAAAAACTTTTGCAGTGCTGGATCTTTATCACTATTGTTGGCTAGGAACTGAGCTGTCAGTTGGTTCAGCTGGTGTTGGGTTGCTATGAGCTCTTTCATGCTGTCAGCTTGGTTGGTGTTGATGTCATCAACCTTGGAGTCCTTTGGAGTAGCCATCTGTTTGGTTTGAAGTAAGATTTTAGAATAGGCAAGATATTTCTAAGGAGTCAATTGTAATCACACACATCACAAATCACACAAGCAATATGCATGCAATCACAAACCAAACATTCACAAACAACTTTGCACTCAAACCACAAAGTTCAAGCACATACTTAGGTAACAAAATATTTTTGTTACACCACATAAGTTGGTGTGTTTTGTCTTTATTAAATTATGGTGGTCCATCTATATGGTTCACTTGTGATCTTTCTTCCCTTTGCATGAGATCATGGCTTCCTTGAGACAAACTCTTGGTTACATCACTTCAAAGTTGTTTGATGGCTCCTTCTTATTTTGCATTCCCTCAGTCTCTAAATCTTAAGTAAGATTTTCCTTGTTTCACTTGTGGTCCTTAGTGGTATCCATGTTGGAAGTCCTTGGTGAAGAGGCTGAAGATATTGAAGTCATTAGAGTTGAAGAAGTTGAAATCATCCTCCACACATGGTGTAGTCCTTGGTCATTGGGTAGGTTCTTCTATCAAGTTGAAGTGGAAGGGATGTAGAGTTGAAACCAAAATGGTTAAGGAAAGAGGTTATAGGTTTTTTTGTAAATAAGTTTTGGATTAAAATATAACTCCTATTTTTCTAAGGGTTTATGTCCAATCCTAGGTTTACCAATCCTACAGGCAACACAATGCTCCGATACCATCTGTAGGGGTCCCAACCTTTAATAAGGTAGATTCCTCCTGTGTTTTACAATGCTAGTCCCTGGATCAATAGCTAGCATCCACAGTTAAGATGTAGTATCAAAAACAAAGGTCATAATATATCTTTATAACCAGGAATAACATAATTTTATTACATCATACATAGCTCATTTGGCTATTACATTACATTGCAGCGGAATAACTATAGTCATGGGGTCCTTCATCTTCAAAGTGCCACAGGCAGATGTTGGTTGTAGGCTTTGTAGTCCTAGTCAATCAAACAATCTTCATTTAAAAACAATCAACCTGCAACATTACAAGTTACAGCCACAAGGGTCAATACATTTGAATTGTATTGGCAAGTTTCACTTCTATGTGTATATGAGTGGATCCTACCAATACATGCATATTTGGCTAAGTAGAGTTTAAGGCTTATTTGCATAAAGCAAATTTTATCCTATCTTTTCAAAATGGTTTTGGTCCTTTGTCAAATCCCTTTTTCCAAGTCCTTGAACTCCTTGGTAGAAACTCAAGTGTTCAAGTCCTTGTCAAAATCCCTTGAGCTACTTGGTAACCCCAAGTGCAACAAGTTTTATCAAAACTCATGTGTTCCTTGGTAACCCCAAGTACATCATGCTCTTGAGCACCTTGGTAACTCCCCAAGTGCAACAAGCTTAACAAATCTCTTTGAATTCCTTGGTAGACACACAAGGGCATCAAGTTTTTATTTTAGAAATTAGAGTGTCGAGATCTCCCATAGTTCAAACTTTAGTTGCTCAGTATTGTCCATAACCGGGGACACGGCTAAGTACTTAGATTTTATTAACTTCTGCAGAAGGAGTACACTTTACCCACATGACACAATCCCATCTTGTTGCCACCAGTGGCCTACTGGATTAGTGCTCACCAAGATGGAGTACTGGCAGACTGAGAATGTGTGAGTCTTTCAAAGGTCCTCCCATACATCATTGCTAGCTTGTCTTCAGCCCCCATGAAGCATTCCAGATCCCCATGTCCGGTAACTAAAGACAATGTATGGGTCTTCCTAATGTAGTTGACTAAGCCAGAGCCATAATAGCATGTGGTTGCACACGAAAGCCACAATTGGAGAAACATGTTCAATCTCTAAGTTTCCTAGGTGGTTTTGATTTGGAGCACAACACAAAGTGAATCCCATAGATATGGTTCCTTTTGTTGCCACTCTCTCCAAAACTTAAAGTGTCCACCACCTAGGTGATTCATTGAGTCCTTGTTTTATTATGTAAAACACAAGTCCTTTTCTCAATCTTTTGTAAAATCTCAACATGTATCTCTTGTCAAAATAAGACATGGCTAAGCATGTACAACTTCAATATTTTCACTAAGGAGTGTATAGGGAATCCTATTAGGATTTTAGCATAGCATAAGTATAAAGAAATCTTTTCATGCATGTTTTCATAATCCACTAAGTATAATGAAAACAGTAGGACATTTGTATGATAGTGTAACTTGCCTTTTTGTTAGGGAGTGATAGTCACTCCTTGATCTTGCTAGTCTCACACTTTGCTAATTTCACTACAGTCAAACAAGCATAGTACAAGTAGCATTCCAAACCATCATTCAAACAATATTTCACACACACAAAGCAATGGATCCTATGTCATGCAAAAGAGGGTTCTATTGCAAGGTTGGTCTCTACTAGGTTTATAAACTTTGTAAGGTCCACATTGGTCATTTACCAAAATGGCAAAGTCATTAGTTAGAGGGTTTTGCTCAAAATCTATTTTAAAATCCATTCAACATTTTATGTGGTGAAAATTATTCTTTTCAAAGCAAAACTTTATGTTTTTCACCAAGTGAGTTGCCCTTGGCAAGGCTTGGTGTTTTGGGTCAGTAATTTTGGTCCATAACATTTTCCCAAACTTTTCCTTGCAAAAACATTTCCATAATAAAATCAATGAGTTTATTTGGCTAGAAAATGGCTAAGTTAAATAATTCAACCTATATTTCACCAAAATCATTTTTAACACCAAGGGTTGGTTCCTAGGGTCAGTATGGTCACTACCAATCATTTTGCAAAGGTTTTATCCTTAAATTCAATTTTAAACAATTTTTATACTCTAAACAAGCTCACAAAAGAATCTGCAAAAACAAGCAAACAAATAGATACTATTTTCTAAACTAAGGCCATGGTTGGCTAGGGCTTGTTCTCCTGAATCCAACGACATAAAATTTGTAATTTTTGGACGTGTGGATCCAAAGTTATGGGGGTTTGAAATTTGCAATTTAATCAGATTCAAATCTGATTTTAGTTTTAAACCTGGCCACGCGTCACGTCGTGATTGGCCGATACCGGTTCGTCTGGATCGCGTGCTGCTGGGCGTTAGATCTAAATAAATCGTGCGGCTCTGGAGGCGTACCCTTTCGCGTTTAAGTGAACCTATCCTATTCATCCGATCTGAATCGAACGGCTGTTGGGTGCTCGACCATAGTCGGGCGGCGACCGACGGTCTTTGGCGGGCGACTACATTTCCGCAGCGGCGATACAGGAAGTGAAGCAAAGGGGGAGTGTGATCACCGGGTTCGCTGATGCTCGTTGATGCTCAACGTGGTACTGGTTGGTGAAGGGGCGCACTGGGTCGGGCTTGATTGCTCGCCGGAGTTGAAGACAACGTCGGGCGGCTCTGTCAGTGGTCGAAGTCGACGTTGCAGATCATGCGGAGGCAAACCGAGAGCGTAGTTAGGTACGCAAGACCAAGACGAAGACGTTTGTGTGATCGGAAAGACGCGGGGCGGTCTAGTGTACCTGGGGGTCGTCGTCGGAGAAGAATCAGGTGGCGACGCTGTCAGAGCTAGTCCAAGCCGAAGTTCTGGGGCGCCCGCGGTTGAAGGAAGGGCACGGGGAGAAGCGTCTGGGAGTGGGGAACTTGCTCGTGTGCTCAGTGTGGCATGGGGTGGTCAGGTTTGGACGGAATTGAAAATGAACCTCGTCGGAGACAGAGAGAGTGGCTGGCGAAATCTGGCACTGGGGCGTGCTTTGGGGAGGGGGCAGAGGGGAAACGAAGAGGAGGAGTGGGCGCTTAAGTAGGCAAGATCACAGGGGCGTTTATTCACAGCATTAACGAGAATTTACTCCGCGGAATCACAGGCAGAAACGGGAGAGAGGAGGAAGAAGGGGTCGTGCGGGTGTTGAAGACGATGAGCTGGCTGCGTGGGGTCTACCTGGCAGTGAGGGAGAGAGAGAGGGGAATGGGTCCCGGTTTTCTGTGACTGAGTGGGTTCACTAATTGGTGTGAAACGTTTTTCCTTCTGGAAGAGAAGTGGGCTAGCTCGCTGGGCCTTAGTGGGCTGGGTCTGTTGCACTATTTTTTTCTGTCTGCTTTATTTTTCCTTTTCTAATTCTTTTCTGTTTTGAATTCCAATCAACATTCAAACAACAATCAAACAAATTCAAACAAACACTCAACTTTACTTTGAATTTGGTTCTGTTTTTCAACATAATCCAAATTCCAAAATAAAATAATATTCTTATTTATTTTAAGATTCATTTATTAATTAAATAAAATGGATCTTTTAATTATTAATAGTGTTTGATTTATTTAATAACATTTCCATTTGAAATCCAATTATTTTCAAAAACCAAACCAAAAGGTCTTATTTGAAAATATAGAATACTTGGGGATTTGTTTTAAAATAAAATAACATCTTATTTTAGGGTCCATTATTAATTAAATATAACAGACTTTCATTATTATTTCAAATAGGTTTTATTTTATTGAGATATTTATTTTGAATCTAAAATAAAGCCAAAACATTTTAGCAGATTTTATTTGTGAATTTCAAATAATTGAGAAAACTTATTTTAAATAATTTAATAAGTTTTGATGTTTCAATTTAAATTGGTAAAACCTCTTATCTTCAAATAAGGTTGGATGTTAAATCCTTATTATTTTATTTGAACAATCCTTTATTATTTTTAAATAAACCTTTATTATATTGTTTTAAAATAAAATGTTTTAATTTCCAAAGCTTGTCCAATTTTTAATTTGTCTTTTTAAAATATTCTTTATTTATAAACTTCTATTTCATTTGAAAACAAATCTTTTCATTTAATTGTTTCAAAATAATATTTCCAAATGTTTTTATTTTTTTCCTTTATTAAATGTTTATCTTTTTAAATCTCTTTAGGTTTATTTTAATTCAAATGGGTTTGAGATTCCCATTGAGTTCAAAAAGTTTTTTTTTCTGGCTCTAAAAATTAAACAAAGTTTTATTTTATTTATTTATTTTCACATTACAAGATTTGGAAAATCTTGGGATGTGACAGATTCACTCTTTCGGTCTGCCCACTGATAGTAGGATGGTAAGCTATACTGAAGGACAAACGGGTTCCCATAGCTTGTTGGAAACTTGTCCATAACCTTGAGGTGAACAAACTCCCTCGATCGGAGACGATTTTCTTCGGTATCCCATGAAGGACAACTATTCGGGAGATATACAGATCAGCCAATTGATTATCATTAATGCTCCCATGAATAGGTAGGAAGTGAGCAACCTTGTACAGATAATCAACGATTACCCAGATGGCATCGTTTCCTTTCTGAGTCTTAGGAGGATCAGTAATGAAATCCATACCAACTTCATCCCATTTCCATTTAGGGATTCTATGTGGTTGCAGGAGACCAACGGGTCTTTGGTGCTCAGCCTTGACGTGACGACATACGTTACATTCAGCAACAAAACAAGCGATATCCTTCTTCATACCAGACCACCAGAATCTTTGACGAAGATCCCGATACATCTTGGCACCTCTAGGGTGGATAGAAAGAGGTGATTCATGAGCTTCAGTAAGAATTATCTGCTTCAAATCCTTTCCATTTAGTACTACCAAACGTGTACCAAAATATAGGACACCTTCCTCGTTAACAGAGAAACATTTAGCAACTTCGCTAGCAATGTTATCTTTAATCGATTCCATCTCAGGATCTTGCCTTTGAGCAGCTTTGATCTGATCCTCTAGAGAAGACTTCAATTTAAGAGTAGAAAGGAATCCATGAGGAACTACTTCAAGATTCAATCGAGCAAATTCCTAATGAAGAGAAGGTTGAGCTTGTTCGATCATCAGGTTGTTGTAGTAAGACTTATGACTTAGCGCATCAGCAACAACATTGGCTTTTCCAGGTTGATATTTAAGACCCAAATCATAGTTCTTGATGAGTTCCAACCATCTTCTTTGCCTGAGATTCAGATCAGGTTGTGTGGAAAGATACTTCAGACTCTGATGATCCGAGTATAACTCGCAATGACTACCAAGAAGGTAATGTCTCCATTTCTTAAGAGCATAAACAATAGCTACAAGATCTAGATTATGAGTTGGGTAGTTATTATCATGTGGTTTTAGATGACGGGAAGCATAAGCCACAACATGCCCATTTTTCATTAAAACACATCCGAGACCTTGGTGAGAAGCATCACAGAAGACAATGAAGTCCTTGCTAGTGTCTGGGAGAACCAGTACCGGAGCAGTGGTTAACTTGATTTACAACATCTGGAAGATTTCTTCAGCCTTATTAGACCATTTGAACTTATTATCCTTCTTAAGAAGATCATTCATCGGCTTTGCAATCCTAGAGAAGTTCTCGATGAATCGACGGTAATAACCAGCCATCCCAAGAAAACTTCGAACATCCTTAACTGATTTAGGAGACTCGCAGTCGAGGATAGTTTGGAACTTATCTGGAATAATAGCAACCCCTTGGGAGGAAACAACATGACCAAGGAATATGAGCTCTTGTAACCAAAAATCACATTTGGAAAACTTAGCATAGAGACGATGTTCTCGGAGTTTTGTCAACACCAAACGAAGATGTTCAGCATGCTCTTCTTTAGTTTTGGAATAGACCAGAATATAATCGATGTAGACCACGACGAACTTGTCAAGATACTCCATAAAGACAGAGTTCATAAGCCGCATAAAAGTTGTTGGAGCATTGGTAAGACCAAAGGACATGACTGTATACTCATAAAGACCGTAACGAGTGGTGAAAGCAGTCTTTGGAATATCTTCCTTACGAATCTTTATCTGGTGATACCCTGACCTCAAATCCATTTTGGAAAATACAGTGGCACCACTTAACTGATCAAAAAGATCGTTGATCCTAGGGAGAGGATACTTGTTCTTGATAGTCACAGCATTGAGTGGGCGATAATCCACAACTAGACGCGGTATATTGGTATCCCGCTTCTTAACAAAGATGGTAGGACATCCCCAAGAAGATGTGTTGGGCTGAATGTATCCTTTTCCTTCTAACTCCTCTAATTGCTTCTTCAACTCCACAAGCTCGTGAGGAGGCATACGATAGGGTCTTTTGGAAACAAGAGCAGTTCCAGGAGCTAGCTCTATGAAAAACTCCACACTTCGATCAGGTGGCATGCCAGGGAACTCCTCGGGAAAGACATCCGAGAATTCACAGACCACGGAAACATCTTGAATCTCCAGTGGAGGTAGAACTTCAAGAGCATACAACACTGCTTCACGGATAGAAACAGCTGAAGGAGATAGTGACCATATGGTCCAATACTTGACTGTTATGCCAGCAGGACTAGTCAGAGTCACAGACTTGGTGGTACAATCGAGGATAACTTGGTAGCGGGTCACCCAGTCCATGCCTAGAATGATGTCAATGTCAGTTGACTTGAGGGAAATAAGAGAGGTGGGGAAAAGTTGAAATGCAACTTCAATTATATTCCCATGACTAACCATGGTAGAACGCCAACTAGAACCAAGATACTGAACTATCATAGGAATAGACAACCCCTCAAAACTTATCCCATGCATTTGAGCAAAAGCTTGTGACAGGAATGAATGCGATGCTCTAGAATCAAACAAAACTTTAGCTGGAATTTGATTAATACGAAGCGTACCCATGATGACGCTTGGATCTTCCTGGGCCTCATCAGCAGAGATATGGTTTAGGCGATCTCTTCTAGCACCTTGATAATTCTCATTCTTCTTTGGTGGTTGTTCCTTCTCAGCAGCACTCTTTTGAGGACACTCTCTTGCATAGTGGCCAGGCTGGCGACAATTGAAGCAGATAGTACCTGATCCAGTACCAGCAGTAGGATAATTTGATCCACCAGCATTGTTTGGAGCAGCATTCAGACGGGGAGCATATCTAGAAGACCTTGAGGTGTAAGGAGCATGTGGCACAACACTGTAAGGAACGAAGACACGGCGCTTCTTATTGCTAGAACCAGCCTTGTTATACCCCTCCTGAGGACGCTTACGGGTTTCTTCATACTCCACCTTTCCACTATCGGCCTTCATAGCCTTGTTGACAAGACCTTGGAAGTTACCAAAGTCTATGAGGTGGATATCACGGCGAACCTCAGGATCCATTCCCTTGTGGAACAGATCTTGCTTCTTAGCATAAGTGGAGACCTCTTCAGTAGCATAGCAGGCAATACGATTGAAGTTGTGCTGGTAATTACACACAGAACCAGTGCACTACTTAAGCTTGAGGAACTCCTCCCGCTTATAATCCATCAGACCCTCTGGAATATGATAAGATCGGAAGTCTTCAGTGAACTCTTTCCATGTAACAACATGTTGAGCTTCTTGCATAACCAAGAAATTTTCCCACCAGGAGCCAGCTTCTCCCTCCAGATGATAGGTAGCAAAGTCACCCAATCAGCTTGAGCAACATGACCAACCTAAAGTTTGCACTCCATAGTGCGAAGCCAGTAGTCCACATCAAGTGGCTCAGTGGAATAGCTAAAAACTGGTGGAGTGAGACGTGTGAAGTCCTTGATCCCAACTTGATTGTTCTAGCGTCGAGTAGTGTTGCGCTCAATCCTTTCAAGGAGCCTCATGTTGTCAGCACGGTTGGTTTCGTACATGGACATGAGTTGAACCATGGCCGGTGGTAGAGGAAGGTTGGAAGATTCACCCTCATTTGCAGCACCACGAGCATGAGCACGAGTATGGGCACGAGAGGTGTCACCCATCCTGGAAGAACAAAAGGAGTTAGACAAGGGATTCAAAGGAACAAGATGGAAAGATGAACAAAGAGTACTTGATATAAACGTATCATCTTATGAAGCATGGTAGTATCAAAGCATACTAATGTATACACTAACCAGCTGACTTACAAACCATGGCAATGTAATGCTAAGATGTTACACACCAAGCAAAACTGAGATATCTTGAAACTCTGAGAATAGCAACCAAGTACAGAGTAGTTTTTAGAAAAACAACCCTGAAACCACGATCCTAAAAGTTTGAGATAAGAGGTAAGAAATGAAAACCTTTTCAAACCAACTAGGATAAGAAAACTCTAGCATCAGAAACACACCAGAGAAGGAGTAAAAAGAATCCTTGTCAGAGTTTCTGCAAATAAGTTTTTAACTTTCAAATAGTTTTATCAACTTCTAGACTCAACATCGACCAATAAAAGGGTTTCCTACAGGCAGTCCTGCTCTGATACCAAAAGCTGGAGAACCCCTCGGGATTAGGGTTAAACTAACCTCGGATCACCATCTAAGATAAGATCAACTCCAAGCACGAAAGATCACAATATAATTCAGTAACATTACAGAATGTAGGGATTCAATAGCATAAGTTTAAACTCTTAACAGAGTACGATATTAGAGTTATTACAAACCAGAGGTCATAGACCCAACATTACATCACACAGCGAAAGCAAATTATGTTGTTCTACACAACAACTTAGCAAAGGGCCTAAGAGGCCATAAACAGAAGTGACTTCCATCCCATAGTCCTCAGGCTGCTACCTGGGACCCCCAACTACTCGTCGATGTCAACGTAGAATCCACCTTCAGTCGCAACTAGATCATTTGTAGAAAAACAACAATGGCGCAAGGATGAGTACGAGAATGTACTCCGCAAGACTTAGATAACCTAGTATCTACATGCTTTGGCTAGAAAGGCTTTCTCTAGATTTACTTTTGCATAAAGCAATCTTTATTTGTAAACAAGGTAGAGAAGAGGCTCGTCTACTCAGAATATTTTAAAAGGGATAATTTAACAACTTCTTCATCTTGTTCATCATATCTTGATAACCACCAGCTTCATCAGGACCTCCTATCTAGGATCAAACCCTCGACCCAGAGGAAGCATCCTTAAGCACAAGTGGACCAACAAGTTTTATAATGGTTAATGTTACCTATGATCTTAGAATCTGGTCACCAAGCATTCATAACCATGAACATGGCTTTTCGAAAAGATTAATACCCTGCAGGGGTGTACAACTTTACCCACACGTACCAACCGACTCTTAATGCCAAATATTATTAGCCCTCTTCCTTGGAAGTCCGATAGAGGGTGGTTTACCGCGACCTTTACCTTGCTTTCGCCGAGACCATGAGTCACGCCCTAGGGATGGTTCCGTCGTAACGGGTCGTCCCAAAGCCGGTCCCTAAAGATGTGAGGCGAGGTTGGTTTACCAGGGGCTCCATCCACCCCAAGAAACCGCGGCCACACTTCCCTACCTGTTATGATGCACCTCCATCACCTCCTCTTTCGAAAACGTTTTCAATGCGTATGCCAAATGGAAAGCCCGAACTATTTGACTCATGGAATCTACTAGGAAAGTTAGTCAGTTGAGGGGTTCCCAAGCCCCGTGTGGTTGTACGCTCATCTCGGTTCCAAAGACAAGAACTCAGCTCCTAGTGGTGGCTAGCATGGGACTACAAAAATCACACCCAACGTGGCCTCCCATACAAGCCTTAGCATGTTTAGTTATATCCGTCGACGATGTCACCATCTCCTACCTTACTACCTTCCTTGGCACCTCTGATTCATCATTTGGACAGATCAGACGTTGTTACTATGCATGGCTAATCTGTTGGTAGCGAGTGCTCCAGCAATGCTCAAATGCCAGACCTAGGTATGCTAGGAGAAGTGGATCAGGAGTATAAGGCTACAAAAGGGAAGCTGTGCAGCAGATAGTTAACACTAGCTACTGACAAAAGACCACATTGAAATCATGTGCATCATAGCGAGAAAGTAATATAGTTTGTAAAATTAGGTTCAGAATGAGAGGCTACGCTTTCCTTGTCCTTCTATAGACAGATATGGATCTTCGGTGTCGTTGACTTCAGCCTCAGGCTCAGATCCTATCGCGAAGAACCAATACCGGAAAGAAAGGCGATAATCAAAACATTACATAGTGCAATGCGCAAACAATATGTATGACATGTCAGCTTAGTATCTACGCATTAACCCTAAGGTCAACATCGATTTAAGAGGGTTCGGAATGCCCTGGCGAAGGTGCATCGTCGAACCCACATGTATATGAGGGGTGTTGATGTTCTTCCAAATAAACTAGGGTTTAAAGTTTTTTGACAATGTATTATGATTGCTTAAACATATAGCTCTTAATTTTTTGAACATTTTGATATATTACTCATATTTTTCTGATTAAATATGAATTAGTTATGAATTTTACAAGTTTATATTAATTTCTGCCATAATTAAACATTTCTGAAAAAGATTAAACACTTATTACATCATCCTGACATTAGACAACCCTAACCCTAATTTTTTCTCACCAAGGCAGAGGCTAGATCCAGTCACTGATTGTTGGGCCCAAGGCCACCTCAGAAGGCCACGCAAGCACGGTGTCATCTCCACCTCACGCATGGCGAAGCCACCAGACGGTGGTCGCCGGCGGCAAACTAGAGCACGCCTGGACACAAGAGAGGGTGTGTTTTCGAATCAGTAGAGCGAGGCGAGCACATGGGTGGCAGCGCCTCTAGGAATAGTTCACCGGAGCTTGGTCAACGATGGCTGGCGGCGGCGATGCTCACGAGTCTACGACGCGAGCGCGGCACAGTGCGCTAGAGGGGGAAGGAGGGGTATGGGATGACCGCGGGCTCACCCTGAGTGCGTCTGTGGTGACCGCGAGGCCTGAGGAGGTCAGGGTCGACGGTGATGTCAGCGGTGGTGGACGTCGGGGTTAGGGAAGAAGACGTCGATGGCGATGACTGTCGGCGCCTCTCTTTGATTCCTTTTGCAGGGAGGTAGAGTGAAGTGAGGCGAAGATCGAGGTGGTCTCAGATGGGCGAGGGGAGGCCGGGAGCGAGCTCTAGCTCGAGGCCATGGCAGGCTAGGGTTCGGCCTCACTAGGGAAGAGAGAAAGAGGGATGCACTGGGGGAGAGTGAGAGGTAGAGGAGAAGAGGAGCACGGCACAGGGCGGTGATCGGATGACGGCGGCGCGGACACGCAGGAGCTTGTACTCCGGCATCGGCTGCGAAGACGATGAGGAACAGGGGCCGAAGCGGTATGGGCTGGCTCCTGGGCCCCGGGTGGGCCGAGCTGGGCTGTTGGCTGTTGCGCGCGAGTGGCAGGAGAGGGAAGAGAAGAGATTACATGTTTGGCTTTATTACTTGTATGTTTGCTTGTTTCTTTCAAATCTCTTGCTTGCCACCCAGCCTTTCTAGTCAAAAACCTGTTTTGCGAAAGCGTACTTCTCATGTTTCTAATCCCTTTGAAACCAAAACCTTTGCCATTTGTGTCCACCATATCTACCTAGTAGCTTTTTCTATTCCAAGAAAATTCTCAAGCTTCATCTACCTTTTGAATTAAAAAGTATTTTGTTATGTGAAAAATAGTTAGTAAAGCTCTCACGAACTTGATGGCACACCTTATTTTCTTGCCCCTAATAGACTTGAACCATTGTGCCATCGAAGTTGTATATGCTTTCATCTATACGTTGGAATTAGCGGAACCGTGATGTCACAGGGAACGTTTTCAACATTGCACCTGTACTTTTTACTTAGTTGATATCATGCTCTTTTGTCTATGGATGTCAATTGTGTGAAATAAAGAGGAAACTTGTAAGTCCATGGAGTATGTATTTTGTGTTAGAGAAACGCCTGGGCCTCTAGCCTAAGCCATGCCTAATCATGGTGGAAACTTGCAGCATCACCATAGTGAGCTATCTATGAAGCATCCTCAATAAAAAGCTATACACATAGTAAATAAAAAGATCGCTGAGATGCTCACTGTCTGCTTGCCTTGTCATTTTGGTTATGGGATAGCTCTTGTACCATGTGTAAGGGGTACCCCGTTGGTGGTTCTCTATGATATGCAAATACTTACAATGACAAGAATTTACCGGTGACCAAAGTTGAGTAGCATGAGGATTGGCCCTCATATTCAAGGGACATGAGATTCCCAACTTATATTTCGTCAAGCATATACTCCATCTTTGTGCACTTTAACCTTAATCATCTCAAGATGCCTATGATAGGGGCAATGAGGGCTCATAGCTAGTAAGTACCATAATATTTTGGAAGCTCTTTATGACTTGTAATCCCTGCTACCCTTTATGAAGGGACCTTTATCCTATTTACCAATTTGAGTCAGTAAACCTACTTCCTATCTATCTCCAGCAAGCATTTGAGTTGTTGTGTTTCAAGCATTCATATGGTGATTTATTCAATCATGTTCTCTATCTTCCTTGTTTGCACAGAACTCTTATCTATTGAGTATTACTTTGAAAGACTTCACTTGTGAAAAACCTTTTGAGCAAAGAGTGCTCCTGTTCTAAAACTTCTACAAAAATCTTTTTGAGAAACTGTTTGCCAGGTGTTCTCTGACCAAGAACAAGTTTGCCAATTCCAATTATGATTTATCTTTATGCATCTCTATTATGACTGATGTACTTGGTTGCAAGCTAAGTTATATAATGGTGAGTTGCTTTCTTCATGAGTTGTGTAATGGTAAGTGTGATGCTTCTTGTTCGTATTATTTTATCGACACTTCAATCCATAAACACCAGGGACATGTTCTTGAGCTCGATTTTAAGCTTGGGGACAAGCGAAGGTCTAAGCTTGGGGGAGTTGATACGCCCAATTTGCATCACCTTTCTATATCAAAATTTACCTCTATTCATTGATATATGCTTATTATGAGGTATTACTTATGTCTTTTCCACTGTTTTTGCATGTTGGATGATTCTTGGAGGATGGACTGCCGGAGTCTGGATTCTGATGGAAAAGAGGGTGTTTTGATGCAATTTCTCAAAGATCTGAAAAATACCAGAAAAATATGGGAAAATATTATTTTTCCAGAAGATTGAGGAATCCAGAAGGAGGGACGAAGAAGGCCGCAGGGGGCCCACACCTGCCCGGCTCCTGACTCCTCCCCTTTGCCTATATCTTCCCTACGAAACCCTAAGGCTGGGGAGAGACCACAGATAGATTTCCACCGCCTCTGGGGGCGGAAAACACCGAGAGAAAGATCTGTCCGGCAAACAAATTTCTGCTAGGGGGATTCCTTCCAAGAGAGGGGAGATCGTCGCCATCAACACCATCGTCAAGCTATGCTTCATAGGGATCATCATCATCATCCACACCATCATCTCCACCAGCACCATCATCACCACTCCATCCCACTGTAACAATTGTGTTGGATATTGCTTTAGTTCTTAGGGGAAACTTTCCCGGTGTTAATTACTATTGTAGTTCATGCTTGTGAGTGGAACCATTGAATTATTGTTTATGTTCAGATTGTTATTCATCACCATATCATCTTTGATCTTGATCCATATGATGTCTTGTGAGTAGTTAGTTTAGTTCTCGAGGACATGGGAGAAGTCATGTTGTTATTAGTGGATTTGTGCTCAGTTATTATTCAATGGTTAGTACTTAAGTTGTGGTGCTATTCTTCTAGTAGTGTCATGTGAACGTCGACTACATGATACTTCACCATTTATGGTCCTAGGGGAATGCATTGTGTATTTGGCTACTAATTGTGGGGTTGCCAGAGTGACAGAAACCTGACCCCCCGTTAGGACACCTTTGCACAAGGGAGCGTAGGATCTCAGAGTTTAAGGTTGTGGTTAGATTTATATCTTAATTACTTTTTTGTAGTTATGAATGTTTGCAGGGGGTTTAATCACAAGTATGTATTAGTCCAAGTATGGTAGGTACATTAGCACAGGTTCACCCACACAACACTTACAACACCAAAGAAGAGTAATCAGCTATTTGAAGCGAAAGCACTTGACAGAATTCCCATGTGTCCTCGAGAATGTTTGGTCCTTATAAGTATTTTCACTGGCTTGCCCTTTGCTAAGAAAGGATTGGGCCACTTGATGCGTTTGTTCTTTATTACTTGCACTTCGTTTTGTTGCCTTATCAGAAAACCACTAAAAATCCGTTTGCTAAGTATTTGCAGAGAGTTCCTGCTCCATACCACTGTTCAGCACCTTCTGCTCCTCGTTGGGATCGACACTCCTAGTTATCAAAAGTACTACGATACACCCCTATACTTGTGGGTCATCACTTATATAATCGCCAGATCCTAGGGTTACAGAAAGTATAAAAACTCAAGTTTGTGATATATGTAAATAGTACTTAATCATTGCATGCATCTGTTTAAATCAATAAAATATTTGCATGTGATCAAGTGTGTGAACCAAAATACAAGTACAAAACCCTAAATCCTAGTTCTTCCCCCTCTCTTTGAACACATTCAAATAGTTTTGATATTTTGAAAAACCCCAAAATTTAAGGAGCCCAAATTCGCTCAAGGGCCCCTGTATGTTTCAAATAATATTTTAAACCTTCTAGTATTTTTGAAATATCGAAAAACAGTTCTCAAATGAATTTACAAAAGAGAAAGTGGAAAATAGAAATAGAAAAGTTTTAGATTAAAAAAATGCAGCAGCAGCCGATGGCCCATGGCCCATCTTCCTTGAAGACCCAAAATATCTTAAATAAAGAATACTAAGCTTATGAGCCAACAAGAAAGAAAGTAAATGATACAAAATACCTGTAAGATTTTTCTCTTTTCTTTCAAACCTCAAAAAGTATTGCTACTGACCAGAACTCGATTTGCCAAAACAAATTTAGATGCACTTGATGATACCAAAGTGATGCCAATACTGATCAACAAGATTCATCATATAATAGAGATCGCAAATTAAAAATAAGAAGTGCAAAAAGTAAAAGATGAAGCTTCTTATTAATATTCCAATAAAGGTACTCACACCAAGGGATACATAGATACTCAACTAAAGGAGAGATACTTCCACATGCAAACCAAACTACAAGATAACCTCTCTACCAAAGATACGAATCCACTAAAAAGGTAAAAGATAATGTATCATCCCAAAAACCATGATTTTAAAAGTTGCATATCATTCATGCATCCATAAGCATATGGTTATTTCAAGCAAGATTTCAAAATAAGAAACCATTTATATGCCTATTATTTTATGCTAATTATTTTATGCTAGAAAGGCAATGGTTCTAATTTTTCTCAAAGTATGAGAATACCTTGGTTTGATCAGAAATGTTTTCAAGTTGAATGCAAAGCTTACACAAAGATTTGAAAAACAAAAATTCAATATAAAAACCATTTATTATGTGTATTATATATATATATCAATAAAGGCATGATTCAAATTTTATTTTCAAAGTGTCAAAGTGATTTTGACCATACAGTAAGGTTTTAAACTCAATGTTATGCAAAGATTCCACTGCAAAAATCCAAAAGTAATTAGAATTCAAACTCGATCACTTGAATTTGAATTAAATTGCTTTCCTAAAAATCAAAATAGAAAAAGAAAAAGAATAGGGAAAAGAGAAAAGGTCGTCGCCACCGTTTTGGCCCAGTAGTAGATTCAGCCCGCGAAGCCCACCCGACTACCTTCCCCTCTCCACTCTTTCTCACGCGCAAGAACACCCCCCACCTCGCTGACCTCCTGGACCCACTGCCACGTCGTCTCCTTCGTCCTCAATCAACACGCGGTGACTAGCTCCGCCGCGGCCATTTCCTCCGATTAAACATTGAATCAATCCGATTCATTGCGGGCGTAATTTCCTTCCTCGAGCCTTCTACTTATTCCCCTTCCTCCCCCGCATGTTTCCCTAACTCGCCACTGCCTAAGCGCCACCAGGCTGCCCACACTTGAGCTCACACCAATCCCGGTGAGCTCTGGCCCACTCTCTCTTTTCATCTTCTCTTGCCTCCTCCTGTGTGTGTTTGCCTCCTGTGTGCTCGCTTTGTCAACATCTGCTGGGACCGACGACGACACGAACTGGAGAAGCTGCTGCTAGCTGCCAACCCTCCAGCCCCGGCTCCCCCCCGCTATGACCACCTCCGCGTCCTCGGAGAAATAGAAGCAGACTTCCCTTTACCCCCCCCCCCCCGCGCGCTCGCCGCCAAGCCAAGTCGCCGCCACATCGCCGCGCCATGCGCGCTACTGCTCGTGGTAGAGAGAGATCATCCGATCGATCAGATCCCGGTCACACGACAGAACAGACCGCGAAGCGGTACGAGTAGATCTGGTGCGTTGGGTCTGATTAGATCCAACGGCACTGAGCCGTGATCCCGCGTGAAGCGGTACTAACCAATCAGAAGCCGCCGCGTGTCAGGGTTTTTCTTTTAAAATCCAGATTTGTTTTAATTAGATGAATTAACTTGTAAATTCATAACTTTTGTTCTGTTTATCCAAAAAATACAAATAATATATCAATGGATTCAAAAAATTAAATCCTACACATATATGGACTTAGTTTTGAATTTTTTTTCCGTAAAAATAGAATTTTAGGCAGAGACACTTGTAGGCCTATTTTGAGCATATAAATTATTTAGAAAATGTTTTAAGGACTAAATTGAGTTTATTTAGTCTATAAATGTTTAGTTTAGTGTACAGTACTGTTTAATTGTCTTTTTTGGTTTAAGAAAAATCATCACATGACATTTGCATGCATTCATATATTTTTGCTTGATTAATTTGAATGTAAATTTGGTGCTATCATTTTATGTGTAGATTTTGGTGCTAGTGGTGATTGTGATTGTGAGGATTGTTGCTACTCTCCCAACTACCAAGGCTAGTGGTGCTTCATGTTTTTATCCCAATATATTGACTACGCACTAGTAACTTTGTATAGGCTTGCATGATATTTTTGCTAAGTATCTATATCTATGCTATGGGAAATCCTAGTAGTTGTAGTCTTGATAGAATTTTCTCTAAGTTAAGGTACTTGTTATATTGCCATGCTTATCCTAGCTAGTAGAAAAAAGGGTGGATTACACACATTCTATGGAAATATTGTTAAGTCTTTGACTTGTGTTTTTGCTTAATAAAACAACTAAGTGAATGAATCACCTGGGTGGAATGGTATGTTTGGGTTATGTTGAGTGGTTACTCAAGGCCCATATCTATGGTTTACCTTTTGTATCACACTTGTGGTAAGCCACCCAGGAACAAAGGGATTTGAGATACTTAGTGTTTAGATGCTTATAGTGCAACCACATGGCATATGGGCTCTGCCTTGATCATATAGGTTGCAATAACTTAGCCATATGGACAGTTGGTGGTAGGGTGATAGGTTGGAGCGCATCCATTTTGGTCTAAGGGAAGGCTTCTGAAAGTTCTCGTCTCGATGCATGTCGAATCTTGTGGGGAAAGTGCACCACCTCTCAAGAAGGAAAAATCTAAGTACTTAGCCGTATCCCCAGAAATGGACAATTGAGCATCAAGAAACTGGAGCTATCAAGGATCTCCTCATCCCAATTTCTAAGTTAAAAACTTGTGGTTGAACAAGGGTAAAGGTTCACCAATTTCTATTGGTGGTTCCTTGGGAGTTTTTATCAAACAAAAACTTAGTGTTTTCAACTGATAGGTAAGACCTATTTTGAGCAAAGCAAGCCTCATCTACACTTAGCCAAATTCATGTAGAAGATAGAAACTAGTATTCTACTAAGGTATCACTTGCCAATACTATTCCAATGTATTGACCCACTGTGGTTGTAACTTGTGATGTTGCAGGTTACTCTGATGAGGATTAGGGTTATGAGTCTACACTGAACATGTTTGCATCTGGCACATGAAGATGAAGACTTTACTTTATTTTGATTAACTTGAACTCTTGTACTAGCCTATGGCTATGGAGTTGTAAAATACTATGTTATCTCTGGAATGACGATGTAATAAAGACCTTTGTATCTGTGTACTTCATCTTAAACTGTGGATGCTAGGATTGATCCAGGGACTATCATTGCAATCACACGGACCTTCACCTTTATAAAGGTGGGGTCTTATAGATAATGGTGGTGATACCGCGGCACTCCCCCAATCTTGGGACAATCCAAGGGGATGCCAAACCTGATGATGAATTACTCCTTCGGTGGTGGTGGTGTTCTCTTTATAAGCTCATCAATAACTTTCCTTAACTCCTCAATCTCAAAGGTTAGAGTACAATCAACTCCGAATTATGCTCAATGCAACTCATGATCAATTCGGACCGAGGATCCCAGTCCTTATTATTCTTCCTCCACTCTTCCTTCTTAGAATGTTCCTTCCCTGCGAGGTTAGAATGAGTGGTACAAGGAGGAAGTGTCCGTGGAGAGAGTATATGACGTGGAGGTTTCCCTCCCGTGGACATCCGTGTTGTCCTCTTAAGCTTGGTAGGTTTTGCCACCAATCCAATGCTTGCGACGGTAGCGCGGGTGACTGGTTGCTTGTCCTCCTCCATTTCTCCTTCATAACCTACCAAAATCTCCTCCTCCTTAGTTTTGTGAGTATTGTCTTCCTCGGGCTTCTTGCCTTTGTCGTTGTCGGAGACCATGGTGCTCTAAACTTGAGAAGTTTTCCTGACATAAACAGATCGAAACGAAAACACGATGCACGAACCTTAGGGGATCTAGGGGGGTTATATATTATGAAGTTTCAAAGCATAAGGAAGGTTTTGACATAGAAACAAGTAGGAGTCGGAGTTCGGGGGTGGCACACCCCCTCCAGGCGCGGCCAGGCTGGGCCCACGTCTGGGGCGGGTTTGTCCACCCTGGACTCTATTTCCTCTTCGGTTCCGTCTCGTAACTTTCCTTATGTATTAAAAACATCAAAAATATAAAAAGATTGGGGTTTCACGAACCTTCTGTTTTCTCCACTTTTACCTAGTCAAAGATGAACTCTATAGACTCCTTTTCTCTTTCTCCTGAAAGTTTCCTTTCCTCACAAGGCAATACACAAACTTCAATGGCAACATTAGTGCAAGCAAAACAACAAACCTTTAGGTTCACACTTCAACTGAAATCTATCAAAACAAAGGCTTATATAAGAGGCAAATGCAAATGATAACAGAAATCTGTCAAAACAGACCAGCAGGTAAAGATTGATTTTTTTTTGAAAACCTTATGTTGCTCAAATAAAAAAGTGCAGAAGTAATGAAAGTTGGGTAACAACTTTGAGAACAAGCTCAGAAAAATACAGCTCTATCCGACATACTGAGCTCCCTTACGATTTTTTACAGTGCAGCGCAAAAATCTGTCCCAGGACAGCCACTTTTCACAACTCCTCTACTTCACAAAAGTAGTTGAACTTGACACAAAAACCAAACAAAAGGGATAAGGAGCGGTTATTAAAGAGGTAATAACTTCCAAGACTCAACAAAACTCTTAGGTTATCTCCCAACAAGTACTTTTCTTTAATGCCTTTAAGTTAGGATCGAAACTTTCAAAGATGCTCACAAAGGAGATATAAATCTGGAGTGAAAAAAAGCATCAAGAAGCAAATAACCAACACACTTTAGTCTAACCCACTTCATATGCATGGGGGTATCATGAGAAAACAAATTGTTTAAACAAAAAGCCACAATCATAGGAAGACAAAACAGATGCAACTTCAAAGCTTTCAACATAAAATGGAGAAACTTAACATTATTGAGATGCATAAAACTATGTTTCCCTCTCTCATAATAACTTTCAGTAGCACTTTTAATAAAGTTGACAATATAACTATCACTAGCAACAACTTTATCATCTGATTAAGCATACTTACAGTCACCAAAAAGAGGTCCAAGGTCATAAACCGGATCAATAGAAGCAAGTTGCTCCATCCTGAAATCTTTATTAGGCAAATTGTTTTCACAAGGAGCTTTAGCAAATTTGGATATAAGAATCTCCATAAAACTTAGTTAAAACCTTTTCCTTCTTACAATCAATAATAGCTCCACAAGTGTTCAAGAAAGGTCTACCAAAAATGATAGGACAAGTTTTGCTAGCTGCAGAATTAAGCACTAGAAAATCAGCTGGATACTTAATCTTACCACAGAGAACCTCCACATCTCTTAAAATTCCAATGGGGCAAATGGTCTCCTTATTAGCAAGGTGGATAACCACATCAATGTCCTCAAGCTCACAAGGACCAATCTCATGCATAATTTCCCTGTAAAGCTCATAAGGAATAGAACTAGAACTAGCACCAATATCACATAAACCATAGTAGCAATGATCACCAATTTTAACAAAAAGCATAATAACACTAGCTTATCTAGCCTTACTGGGATGAGAGATAAAATTAGAAGCGTCTTCACAGAAGACAATGTGCTCATCCTCTATATTTCTAGTGACAGGGTCTTTCACAATAGCTACCATAGGTTTAATATTCGAATGCTCATAAGGCTCCATAGTTTTCTTAGTACCTTTGTTATTTGCACTAATAATCATAGAATACTCCTTTACCTTATCTGGGAAAGGAACTTTCTCAACATGAGGTTCAGGCACAATATGATTAGTAGTACAAACTTTAGCACTTCTAACAAAAACATGACTAACAACATCTTTATAAGGAGCATGGTACTTATTCCACTTCTTTTGGGGAATTTATATGTAAGAGGCAAAGGCCTTAAAACAGTTGGAAATACTTTGGGAATCAAGACCAAACTCATTGCTAATATCACGGAAGTCATCAGTTCCCATAAAAGATTTAATACATTCATAATCATAGTTTATACCTGACTTTCTTCCTTTGTCATTCTCCAAGCTTCAGTGTTTTCTTGAATACAGTACAGTAGATCCCATTTAGCTTCTTCCTTCATACGTGTGAATGATCCAACACAAGAAGCATCTAGTAAATATTTATCATGAAGAGAAAGCCTAGCATAAAAGTTATTGATGATAATATTGTTAGGGAGTTCATGAATAGGACATTTAAGCATTAGTAACTTCAATCTCCCCCAAGATTGAGTTGTACTCTCTCCATCATGAGGCCAAAAGTTATATATCAGGTTTCTATCCTTATGAATTTTACTGGGAGTATAAAATTTAGAATAAAAGAGAGATGACATCTCCTCCCATTCCATGGATCGTCCATTCTTCAGCAGCTTATACCATTCTTCAGCTCTCCCTTTCAAGGATATGGAGAGTAACTTATTCTTCACCTGTTCAGTTGTGATACCTACACACTTAAACAACCCACATAATTCACCGATAAAAAGAAAGTGATCACCAGGATGGACAGTTCCAACCCCAAAATAATAATTATCCATAACACGATCAACAATACTTGTAGGTATCTTAAAAGGATCTTTCTCAACAGGTGGTGGTTCATCTACTACCCTAGCAGTGGTAGTAGTTTTCCCAAACAGAAAACCAAGTGGGTTATCCATATTGGAAACAAAGTAACAAGCAGTAACAAAAGAAATACTCATAGTAGAAGTTTCCTTTACCAGTTCCACTCTTCAATAGGTCTTCAATCCTCGGCAACGGCGCCAGAAAATAGTCTTGATGACCCACAAGTATAGGGGGTGTATCGTAGTACTTTCAATAACTAGGAGTGTCGATCCCAATGAGGAGCAGAAGGTGTTGAATAGTGGTATGGAGCAGGAACTCTCTGCAAATACTTAGCAAATGGATTTTTAGTGGTTTTATGATCAGGCAACAAAACAAAGTGCAAGTAATAAAGAACAAACACAGCAAGTGGCCCAATCCTTTCTTAGCAAAGGACAAGCCGGTGAAAATACTTATAAGGACCAAACGTTCTCGAGGACACCATGGGAATTCTTTCAAGTGCTTTCGCTTCAAATAGCTGAGTACTCTTCTTTGGTTTTGTAAGTGTTGTGCGGGTGAACCTGTGCTAATGTACCAACCGTACTTGGACTAATACATACTTGTGATTAAACCCCCTACAAACATCCGTAACTACAAGAAAGTAATTAAGATATAAATCTAACCACAGCCTTAAACTCTGAGATCCTACGCTCCCTTGTGCAAAGGTGTCCTAACAGGGGTTTAGGTTTCTGTCACTCCAGAAACCCCACAATTAGTAGCGAAATACACAATACATTCCCCTAGGACCATAAATGGTGAAGTATCATGTAGTCGACGTTCACATGACACCACTAGAAGAATAGCACCACACCTTAAATACTAACCATTGAATAATAACTCAACACAAATCTACTAATAACAACATGACTTCTCCCATGTCCAAAAGAACTAAACGAACTACTCACAAGACATCATATGAATCAAGATCAAAGATGATATGGTGATGAATAACAATCTAAACATAAACAATAATCCAATAGTTCCACTCACAAGCATGAACTACAATAGTAATTAACACCAGGAAAGTTTCCCCTAAGAACTAAAGCAATATCCAACACAATTGTTAGAGCGGGGCGGAGTGGTGGTGATGATGGTGCTGGTGGAGATGATGGTATGGATGATGATGATGATCCCGATGAAGCCTAGCTTGACGATGGTGTTGATGGCAACGATCTCCCCTCTCCGGGAAGGAATTCCCCTAGCAGAAATCTGTCTGTCGGACAGATCTTTCTCTCTCATTGTTTTCCGCCCCCAGGGGCGGAAATCTATTAGTGGTCGCTCCCAAGCCTTAGGGTTCCATAGGGAAGATATAGGCGAAGGGGCAGAGTCAGGATCTGAGCAGGTGGGCCACACCTGCCCTAAGCGCGGCCCAGGGTGGGCCCGTGCCTAGGGGTGTGTGGGGCCCCTGAGGCCCTTCTTTGTCCCTCCTTCTGGTTTCCTCATTTGGAAAAATAATATTTTCCCATATTTTTCTGGTATTTTTCCGATCTTCGCGAAATTGCATCAAAACGCCATCTTTTCCATCAGAATCCAGACTCCGGTAGTCCATCCTCCAAGAATCATCCAACATGCAAAAACAGTGGAAAAGACATAAGTAGTACCTCATAATAAGACATATATCAATGAATAGAGGTAAATTATGATATAGAAAGGTGATGCAAATTGGGCGTATCAATAAGCCGGACCTATGGGAGCCTTTAGGGCAAGACACAACTCATATCGCGCACAACGAACCAATCCCTGTAACTCGGCGTATTGCCATTATAGTGATTTATAGCAAGAGTAGGATTCCGCCACTGTTGTGGGATCTAAACCTGGGTAAGCTGGGTTACCTCGTACCCGCCAACCTTCTGCCTTACCCCATGTCTCTAAAAACGCTCTGTGAGGACCCCTCCATGGCATACTCATAGGAAATACCACGACAGTTGGCGCCCAACATGGGGCAAGAGGCGCTTCAGGCTCGAAAATAGGCGAGGACCAAGCTCTTCGCGGGAATCGGCGGAACCGTAGCCATCGGCGGTGTTCTCTTCTCCGGCAACATTCCGATCGTCCCTCCCGACGAGTTCTGGATCCCGGTGAATACGAACCCCACCCACTACTTGATCGTCCCAATCGGGGACATCCACCTCTTCATCGGCGAAACCAACTCGGGCACTAGTGATACGTTGGAAACGTATCTATAATTTTTGATGTTCCATGCTTGTTTAGTATCTACTTTGCTTTACTTGTCCACACTTTGAGGTGCTTTTTACATGTTTTCTGGTACTAACCTATTAACAAGTTGCAACAGTACCAGATGCCTGTTTCTACTGTTTTAGGTTTTAGAAAATTTAGTAAAGAAATATTCTTGGAATTGGACGGGACAAACGTCAAAGTCAATAACTTTGTGGGGAACAAGAAGTCCAGAGGAGAGCCGGAGGGGCCGGCCAGGGGGGGGCAGACCCACCCCAGGTGCGGGGGCAGGTGGGCTCGTGCCTAGCTAGGGTTTGGGGGCCCTGGCCGCCTCCCAGTCTCGCCCCTTCGCCTATAACAATCCCCTGATGCAGAAACCCTGAGTACCCGATCAGAAATCCACGAAACCGTCTATAGCCACCGCCACCATCGTCCCTAGATCGGGGGGATCTGAATTTCTTCTCGGCACGCTGCCGGAGGGGAGATCATCCCGGAGGCCTTCTCTCCGGTATGATTTGTGAGTAGTTCAACCTTGGACTATGGGTCCATGTAGTAGCTAGATGGTTGTATCTCCTCCTTTGTGCTTTCATGTATAGATCTTGTGAGCTCCATTCATGATCAAGATCTAATCTATTTGTAATCATGCATGTTGTGTTTGCGGAGATCTGATGGATATTGAGATTATTATGTTGGTTTGATTAATGGTTTTATCTTTATGATTCTATTATGTCTGTGTTGTTTGATCTTGCATGCTCTCCATTGCTAGTGGTTATCTTGGCCAAGTAGTTGCTAGTGACTCCAAGAGGGGGTATTTATGCTCGATAGTGGGTTCATGCCTCTAGTTTCCAGGGGAAGTGACAGAAATCTATTCGGTTGTACATGTTCTGTTGCTACTAGGGAGAAAACAACGGTCTCTTGTTCATGGAACATGTGGACTGTTTACCTTACACACTTTGTTTAAAGCAGTTGTCTGTTGCTTGCAACTTAATACTGGAGGGGGTTCGGATGATAACCTGAAGGTGGACTTCTAGTCATAGATGCAGTTGGATGACGGTCTATGTATATTGTTGTATTGCCAAATCAACTTCATAGGATCTTTATAGCTAGTAATTTCATTGTTATGCCTTGCTCGGTTCCTGTCAATTGCCTTGCTGTAATTTGTTTACCCTTCATGCCATGTTGTTTATCTAAGGAGAGCACCTCTAGTGAACTATGGACCCCGGTCCAATCTTTACCATTGATACATCTTCCATTGTTACATGTTTACTTGCTACAAACCATTACCTTCCATACCATACGTTTAATCCTTTGTTACAGCAAACCGGTGAGCTTGACAACCTCACTGATTTGTTGGGGCAAAGTCTTGAGTTTGTGTTGTGCAGGTCTCCGTGTTGCTCGCAACACCTATGTGATGTTTTCTTCCTCCTTCTGGTTCGATAACCTCGATTTCAACTGAGGGAAGACTTGCTGCTTGCTGCTTCACACCTTGCTCTTGGGGTTTCCAATGAAGTGCTCGATGTCAGCACCAGCCATCAAGTTTTCCGGCGCCGTTGCTGGGGAATCTACAGGATAGCTTCAACCTCTTCCTCCCCGTCAAGCACCAAGTTTTTTGGCGCCATTGCCGGGGAGGCTAAGGATGTCTTCACTAGGGGAGTCCTTCACTTCCTTTCTCTTTAATTTGTTTTCAGTTTGCTTTGCTTCTTTTGCTTGGTTTTGTTTGCCTCTTTTCAAAAAACCCCGAAAAAAATTAGTCTATTTTGGTTTGCTTGCCTTATTCAAGAACACAAAAAATAGTTCCTGCTCTAGTTGCTGCCATATCGGGGTCTGCCTTTATTTCCCCTATGGTAGAAATCTCCACCTTTAAGCAAAAAGGTGAAGAAAGTTTTAAGGAAGCTTGGTCTAGAATCTCAGCTTTCTAGAGGGAAACTAAGCCCGAGGTAAGCCTCAGCTTGGTTATTGATAGTTTCTACCGCGGTATTGCTCTTTGTTATAGATATGCTTTGGATGCTGTGGCTGAGAAAGATTTTTTGCTTTGTACTGAGGATGAAGATTATGATGCCATAAGGAAATTAATCATGATCTATGGTACACCTTGCAAGTCTGATTCCTCTTTCACAAGTATTTTTTCTAGGTTGAACCATCTTGAGACCAGTATTGCTGCCATGAATAGTTGCTATCACACTTTTAGGGCTTACCATGATTATGTTCCTATAAATTTTGAGCCTTCAAAATGGTTTCCCACAATCAATGTCTCAGTAAACACTACACTTTTTGACCCTCGCTGTGATATCATGTCTGAATTTTGTCTCATGCCTAAAGATATTTTTGATTCCTTGAGTCTTTGGGGGCTTATTGATGGAGGAGAGGAAATCTCTCTTACCAACAATACCACTATATCACCCATTGGAATAGCTGAAGGTGTGTTTACAAAAATCTCAGGAAAAATGGTGACTACTGATTATCTTGTTATTGAATGTGTAGGCAAGGGACAAATCACACTTGGAAGGTCTCTACTTAAACACCTTGGGGCAGTGATAGATGTTGGGAAAGGTATCATGCACTTTGATCCTCCGGTAAGCAATCATACCTTCCCTAAAGGGAAAAAGAAAGGTAAGAAAGGAAGGAACAAGAGGGGAAATTCTTCATTTGAAAATAATTGATTCTTCTTGCTTCTTGTGCCTAACTTAAAGGCGTTAAAGAAAGTACTTGTTGGAAGATAACCCAAGAGTTTTCTTGAGCCTTGGAAGTTATTACTTCTGTAATAACCTCTCCTTATCCTTTTTTGTTTGCTTTTTGTGCCAAGAATGACCTCTAATGAGAGGGAAGTAAGATTTGGGGAGTTGCTGTCCCGAAACAGATTTCTGTCCTCCACCAAACAAATTCTTGAGGAGGCTCTGTAACTCGGATTAAGATCAAAATTTACGAATAAATCCCCTAGTATGTTAGATAACTTTCGTTAGTTCAACACTTTTTTATTTGAGCAACAGAAGATGTTCTAAAAAAATCGTTTCTACCTCCTGGTCTGTTTTGAAAGATTTCTGCCATTATTTCCATTTGCTACTTATTGATTCCTTTTTGAGCTCTCTTCAGGTAAATTGAGTTTCTTTGAAGGTGTTACTACATTAGCTTGTGTTTTTATTGAAAAGCCTTGCTGTTCCAAAGCTTTGCCAGTGGTCTAATATCTTTTGAATAAACTAATGTTGCTAATGACGATTGTGTGAAGTTTTGTATGAAGGAAAAATTTCAGGTGTAGAGAGAGAATGATGCAATGAGATAAAGAATGGACAAAAGCTCAAGCTTGGGGATGCCACCATGGTGTCACCCCAATAAATATCCAATAGGTACAAGTGTCAAAACTTAGGGATTCCCAAGGCATCCCCTTCTTCATCAATAAAAAGATCAGGTCTGTCTAGACACTTCGTTTTTATTGTTTCATGCACAGTTGTGTTGTTCTTGGAGCGTCTTAGTTTTCGTTTGTTTTGCCTAGTTTGTTTAGTTTGATTTCGTAGTTTGGACCCCCGTTCTCGCTGTGTTGTTTTGCAAATAAGGTTGCTTGGTGTTTGGAAAGGAGTAGTAAGTTCTTGCTTGAAGTGCAAGAGGAGCTTGCATTGACTGTGACTTAGACTTTAGCATGACATGCTAGGTGTTTTTTTAGCATTATGTTTAGTGATTATTTATGTAGCATGTCTTGTTCCAAACAATTGGGATTGCTTAGTGTGCCTTGAACAAATTATGCGTTGTTTTAGCATGCAAAAGCATAGTATTGTGGTATTCTCCTTTGATGTTTTGCTTGGGTTGACTTGGCACATGCTCACACCATGATGACTATGACAAGTCACCATTAGCCTCTATGATCATTTTGTACTTGACTTGTAGTACCACTCTTTGCTTTGATTAGTTTTCTTTGTTGCATTGCATGATTATGGCCATTATTGCTCTCTTAGTTGGTTGCTCCCAGTATTTTGCTAGCCTCCACTTGTATGAGTAAGTTCTACTCATGCTTCCAACTCCCAAGAAACCAAGTTATTCCAAATTGTCCACTATAAATTCCTATGCATGGTGTACTATACTATTCCAAGTATATTCTTGTTTTCATCTATCTTCCAATTAAAAACTATTTTGTTATGTGAAAACTTAGAGATTAAAGCCCTCACGAACTTGATGGCACACTTTATTATTTGCCCCTAATAAACTTGAAACATTGTGACAACTTTGTTGTATATGCTTGCACTTATAAGTTGGAATTAGCAGAACCGTGCTGTCACGGGGAATGTTTTCAACATTGCACTTGTACCTTGTTGTACTCAGTTGATATCGTGTTCTTTTATCTATGGATGTCACCGGTGTGAAATAAAGAGGGAACTTGTAAGTCCATGGAGTTTGTATCCTGTGTTAGAGAAACGCTCGGTCATTAGCCTAAGCCATGCCTAATCATGGTGGAAACTTGCAGCATCACCATAGTGACATCTATGAAGCATTCTTCTTATAAAAAAGAGACACATTGAGAAAAGAGGAAAGAGAGAAAAAGCACCATATTCCCATGGTACATAAGAATAATTGCTGAGATGCTCATTGTCTGCTTGCCTTGTCATTTTGGTTATAGGAAAGCTCCTTTACCATGTGCAAGGGGTACCCCGTTGGCAGTTATCAATGATATGCAAATACTTACAGTGACAAGAACTTACATGGATCCAAAGTTGAGTATGCATGAGGTATGGCCCTCGTATTCAAGGGGCATGAGATTGCCAACTTATACTTTGTCAAGCATATACTCCAGCTTTGCCACTTTAACCTTAACCACTTCAAGATGCTTATGATAGGGGAATGAGGGCTGAAAGCTAACTAGTACCATAATTTTTGGAAGCTCTTTTTGAAACTTGTAATCCCTGCTTCCTTTACAAAAAGGCCTTTATTCCACCACTATTGAGTCTCCACCTTCTACCTTTAGGCACCATTAAGAGAGAATAGTTGTCATTCTGTGTGCAGTGTTCCAAAGCTTATTAATTGATGCATATTGTGTTATTACTTGCTCTTGTGCTATTTGTTTCTAGTCACCCTTGTGAACTTTGCAGGTGTCCTATGCATTATATTGCTACTCTATGAGGGACAAGCTGATTGCCACTATGCTATGTTTTCTGCATGTGAAACAAACAAACGTTTTTCAATGCATGCTATTCATGATCTTTGTTTGTAGCTTGCCATGTTGCATGCATAGTTATTATGTCCTATTGTTAGAACTCCATCTTTCATGCACATGTTTAGAGTTCTTTGATCCTAGCTTTCAATGCTTGCAAATGGTTGCCTTTATTGTGAGGGTGCATGTCCCCTAAAAAATTATTCTGTTTATCACTTACCTACTCGAGGATGAGCAGGAATTAAGCTTGGGGATGCTGATACGTTGGAAACTATCTATAATTTTTGATGTTCCATGCTTGTTTAGTATCTTCTTTGCTTTACTTGACCACACTTCGAGGTGCTTTTTTACATGTTTTCTGGTACTAACCTATTAACAAGTTGGAACAGTGCCAAATGCCTATTTTCTGTTGTTTTGGTTTCAGAAAAGTTAGTAAAGAAATATTCTTGGAATTGGATGGGACAAACGTCAAAGTCAATAACTTTCCGTGGGGAACAAGAAGTCCAGAAGAGAGCTGGAGCGGCCGTCCAGGGGGGGCAGACCCACCCCAGGTGCGGGGGCAGGTGGGCTCACGCCTGGCTAGGGTTTGGTGGCCCTGGCCGCCTCCTGGTATCGCCCCTTTGCCTATAAGAAGCCCCCGATGCAGAAACCCTGAGTACCCGATCAGAAATCCACGAAACCGTCTGTAGGCACCGCCACCATCGTCCCTAGATCGGGGGGATCTGAATTTCTTCCCGGCAACCTGCCGGAGGGGAGATCATCCCGGAGGCCTTCTCTCCGGTATGATTCGTGAGTAGTTCCACCTTGTACTATGGGTCCATGTAGTAGCTAGATGGTTGTATCTCCTCCTTTGTGCTTTCATGTATAGATCTTGTGAGATCCGTTCATGATCAAGATCTAATCTATTTGTAATCCTTCATGTTGTGTTTGCGGGGATCTAATGGATATTGAGATTATTATGTTGGTTTGATTAATGGTTTTATCTTTATGATTCTATTATTTCTGTGTTGTTTGATCTTGCATGCTCTTCGTTGCTAGTGGTTATCTTGGCCAAGTAGTTGCTAGTGACTCCAAGAGGGGATATTTATGCTCGATAGTGGGTTCATGCCTCTAGTTTCCAGGCGAAGTGACAGAAATCTATTCGGTTGTACATGTTCTGTTGCTACTAGGGAGAAAACAACGGTTTGTTCATGGAACATGTGGACTGTTTACCTTACACACTTTGTTTAAAGCAGTTGTCTGTTGCTTGCAACTTAATACTGGAGGGGGTTCGGATGATAACCTGAAGGTGGACTTCTAGTCATAGATGCAGTTGGATGACGGTCTATGTATATTGGTGTATTGCCAAATCAACTTCATAGGATCTTTCTAGCTATTAATTTCATTGTTATGCCTTGCTCGGTTCCTGTCAATTGCCTTGCTGTAATTTGTTTACCCTTCATGCCATGTTGTTTATCTAAGGAGAGGACCTCTAGTGAACTATGGACCCCGGTCCAATCTTTACCATTGATACATCTTCCATTGTTACATGTTTACTTGCTAAAAACCATTACCTTCCACACCATACGTTTAATCCTTTGTTACAGCAAACCGGGGAGCTTGACAACCTCACTGATTCGTTGGGGCAAAGTCTTGAGTTTGTGTTGTGCAGGTCTCCGTGTTGCTCGCAACATCTATGTGATGTTTTCTTCCTCCTTCAGGTTCGATAACCTCGATCTCAACTGAGGGAAGACTTGCTACTTGCTGCTTCACACCTTGCTCTTGGGGTTTCCAATGAAGTTCTCGATGTCAGCACCAGCCATCAAGTTTTCTGGCGCCGTTGCTGGGGAATCTACAGGATAGCTTCAACCTCTTCCTCCCCGTCAAGCACCAAGTTTTTTGGCGCCATTGCCGGGGAGGCTAAGGATGTCTTCACTAGGGGAGTCCTTCACTTCCTTTCTCTTTAATTTGTTTTCAGTTTGCTTTGCTTCTTTTGCTTGGTTTTGTTTGCCTCTTTTCAAAAAACCCCGAAAAAAATTAGTCTAGTTTGGTTTGCTTGCCTTATTCAAGAACACAAAAAATAGTTCCTGCTCTAGTTGCTGCCATATCGGGGTCTGCCTTTATTTCCCCTATGGTAGAAATCTCCACCTTTAAGCAAAAAGGTGAAGAAAGTTTTAAGGAAGCTTGGTCTAGAATCTCAGCTTTCTAGAGGGAAACTAAGCCCGAGGTAAGCCTCAGCTTGGTTATTGGTAGTTTCTACCGCGGTATTGCTCTTTGTTATAGATATGCTTTGGATGCTCTGGCTGAGAAAGATTTTTTGCTTTGTACTGAGGATGAAGCTTATGATGCCATAAGGAAATTAATCATGATCTATGGTACACCTTGCAAGTCTGATTCCTCTTTCACAAGTATTTTTTCTAGGTTGAACCATCTTGAGACCAGTATTGCTGCCATGAATAGTTGCTATCACACTGCTAGGGTTTGGGGGCCCTGGCCGCCTCCCGGTCTCGCCCCTTCGCCTATAACAATCCCCTGATGTAGAAACCCTGAGTACCCGATCAGAAATCCACGAAACCGTCTATAGCCACCGCCACCATCGTCCCTAGATCGGGGGGATCTGAATTTCTTCTCGGCACGCTGCCGGAGGGGAGATCATCCCGGAGGCCTTCTCTCCGGTATGATTTGTGAGTAGTTCCACCTCGGACTATGGGTCCATGTAGTAGCTAGATGGTTGTATCTCCTCCTTTGTTCTTTCATGTATAGATCTTGTGAGCTCCGTTCATGATGAAGATCTAATCTATTTGTAATCATGCATGTTGTGTTTGCGGGGATCCGATGGATATTGAGATTATTATGTTGGTTTGATTAATGGTTTTATCTTTATGATTCTATTATGTATGTGTTGTTTGATATTGCATGCTCTCCGTTGCTAGTGGTTATCTTGGCCAAGTAGTTGCTAGTGACTCCAAGAGGGGGTATTTATGCTCGATAGTGGGTTCATGCCTCTAGTTTCCAGGGGAAGTGACAGAAATCTATTCGGTTGTACATGTTCTGTTGCTACTAGGGAGAAAACAACGGTCTCTTGTTCATGGAACATGTGGACTGTTTACCTTACACACTTTGTTTCAAGCAGTTGTCTGTTGCTTGCAACTTAATACTGGAGGGGGTTCGGATGATAACCTGAAGGTGGACTTCTAGTCATAGATGCAGTTGGATGACGGTCTATGTATATTGTTGTATTGCCAAATCAACTTCATAGGATCTTTCTAGCTAGTAATTTCATTGTTATGCCTTGCTCGGTTCCTGTCAATTGCCTTGCTGTAATTTGTTTACCCTTCATTCCATGTTGTTTATCTAAGGAGAGCACCTCTAGTGAACTATGGACCCCGGTTCAATCTTTACCATTGATACATCTTCCATTGTTACCTGTTTACTTGCTACAAACCATTACCTTCCACACCATACGTTTAATCCTTTGTTATAGCAAACCGGTGAGCTTGACAACCTCACTGATTCGTTGGGGCAAAGTCTTGAGTTTTTGTTGTGCAGGTCTCCGTGTTGCTCGCAACACCTGTGTGACGTTTCCTTCCTCCTTCTGGTTCGATAATATCGGTCTCAACTGAGGGAAGACTTGTTGCTTGCTGCTTCACACCTTACTCTTGGGGTTTCCAACGAAGTTCTCGACGTCAGCACCAGCCATCAAGTTTTCTGGCGCCGTTGCCAGGGAATCTATAGGATAGCTTCAACCTCTTCCTCCCCGTCAAGCACCAACTAGTTCCCTGGAAGTCGGAGGAGTGTCAAGACCCGCACGGACCTCCTATGGGCAGGATACGTTCGCGAAAAGATAAAACTCGGATCTCTCTTCAGAGTTTACCGGCAAAGATCGGAAAAATTCAAGGCCCACCCAAACCGCACCTATGCAGGATATAATGGTGGAAGATCGCTGCAAGTTTGTCGGCTTCGCCCGTGCGTCTGGACATCAAAGATCCAAGTTCGTCGGCGTGGTGACTATCTTCGATCTGGCGCGTTGCCTTCAGAGAGAGGGTGAAAACCCCCGCGATTACCTAGCCAGGTGGCTCCGTATACGGGCCGACCTGGAGTTATACCCAAATGATGATGCCATGTATCACTTTGTGGAAGGACTGGACCGCGGTACACTTCTTTGACATACTTTAAGGCAGATCCAGGCTTCAGGACGCCTCACGTTTGAAGGCCTGGTGAACACCGTCAACAACTTTGCAGCCGCGGATGCAGAAGCTCAGGCAGCGCCCCTCCGCCTTAGCCACCGCCACCACCGCCTTTGGTCATCATCGTTGCGCCCGCACCACCACCTCTAGTCATCATCATTGTTGTCGCATGACCACTGCCTATCATCGAGAAAGCCCCGACACCCTCGACTCCGTTCTTGACGTGCTCTACGCCGACATCAGCGCTGACTCAGAGGAGATTGACTTCAGCCTGGAGGAGCTAGACTCTGCTATGCAGAAAACGGAGGAGGATTTCAAACGCGACGAGCAGGACAACAATGCCGTTACATCCCGAGAGGTGTTCGTCGCCATTGGGACCGTGATGGAGGAAGATCAACCTGGACAATATCCGCCTAAGGCACTGGACAAGGGGAAGGGACCACCTGTTGCTGCCGACAATGATCGCGCAAATTTCATGCCCCCTCCGCCTAACCTAGTGCAGCATCCGAAGGAACTCAACGTCGGTCCGAGTAACAACAACACCGCACACCCGCCGCCTCCGGCATCTACGTCTGAAATCACTCCAGCCGATAGAGTGATGTACCGCAATTTGCTCATCGAGCCCGTGACTGTGGCCCATATTCGGAACGTAGTCCAGCTTGACGAGAAGCGCCAGCAGCTGCTAGAGGAAGCGCAGGCCATCGCGGAGCAAGGCGCAAAGCTGGATCGAGATCTGGCCAACACGCAGAAGTCAATAGAAAAAGCTAGAGCCATGGAGGCCGAGTACAAGACTCTGCTCAAGCAGCAGAAGGCTAAGAAAGCTCTGGCTCACATCATCAACGATCCTGGTGTACGGCGAAACCTAGGATGGGCTCCCTCCAAGCCGCCACAAGCAAAGCCATACATTGAAAGCGAAGGCAGGCAGGTCATGCCCACTCCTATTATCAACCTAGCCATCGCCAAGACACTTCTGGAGCAGGATAGATCACCCGCAGTTGTGGAACAAGTCTATGACCTTGTGGCAAATGCGGTGAAACAGCAGGAAAAGGCCACCTCTCAGAGGCTTGAGTCTGAGCCAGCGTTTTGCCAGCCTAGCATTCCTAAGCCGCCAAGGGACCGATCTCCTCATGATGTCGGGTCCAAGACGGGTTCATCCGAACAAAGATGGAGGGATGGACGCACCAGGAAAGACGCTATCCCGATATCCTCCAACCACGGAGGGAAGGATCATCCTTGTCGCCCATCTCCATCACCCCGGTCTCCCCGACATCATGAAGACCCCAAGGCTCACCATCACACGGATATGCCTCCTCCAAGGCAAAGCGGCATCGTCATCCGCGACAACACGGAGCAACCCCGTCAAGATGGAGAGCGCAACCAAGGACACAAGAGTAGGTCGCGTCATGACCCTCCGCGTCCAACAAGCAACCGCGACAAGCGTGAGGCATCACAGGAGGGTAACAGCAAGAAGTCTAACCCACCGCCACCTCCGCCTTCGTCGCCCCCTAGCAGCCACCATGGTGGAGGAGGCCCGCGTCGTTCACGCGGCCCTTCCCCTGGCGGCAAGAAGAAAAGAACAATCCCGGAGCCATACGACACGTGTTCATGCCTGGACAAGATTCACGAGGCCCGGTAAGGACAATAACTGGGACCACATTGCTTTGGACCTTTAATACGGACCACAACTTACCCCAGGGGTTTCCGGATTGATAAGACCATCAAGCCCTATGACGGTACCGCCAAACCAGCTACGTGGTTGCAGGATTACGGCGACGCGGTAGAGATCGCCAGGGGAAATCCAAATGTCACCATCAAGTAGCACCCACTGATGCTAGCGGGCACGGACCGACAATGGATTGATGACTTGCCGGAGAAGTCCATCTGCAACTGGTTGGACATGCAAGAAGCGTTCACCAAGAACTTCGAGGGTACGTATAAGTGTCCACCGCCTGGCAATCTCTGACGGCGTGCAGGAGAAAGACGAGTCATCTCGCGCCTACCTCTCTCGCTGGCTAGATATGAAGAATTCCTGCGCAGGAGTGCACGCTCAGACAGCCATGGTGATGACCCACAAGTGTAGGGGATCGCAACAGTCTTCGCGGGTAGTATTACCCAATTTATTGATTCGACACAAGGGGATCCAAAGAATACTTGCCAGCCTTAACAACTGAGTTGTCAGTTCAACTACACCTAGAAATAGTTCTTGCTCACAGAAGTTTATCAGTAGCAACAGCAATAGCAGCAACAACAATAGTGAAACAATAGCAATAGTAACAGTAACGGTAGCAGTAGGATTCGAGTGCGGTAGGCATAGGGATGGATGGACGGGCGTTGCATGGACGAGTCTAAACATGTACCTTCAAAGAACTAGGGCATTACAGATAAATAATAACAAGCATCCAAATACTAAACAATCCTAGGCATGTGCTCCAAATATAGTCATACGTGCTCGGAATGAGAACTTGCACAACAAATTCTGTCCAGCCAGCCCGTGGCAGCGGGGCCTCTAGGGAACTACTGGCAATTAAGGTGCTCCTTTTAATAGAGCACCGGAGCAAAGAATTAACACTCTATAAACACATGTGATCCTCACACCACAGCCATCCCCTACGATTGTCCCAATTATTGTCACTTTGGGTCCTTTGGATCCGGACAATGATATGTGTACACAACTTGCAGATAAGATCATAAAAAATACTATCATAATGATTCAATAATAAGTTCAGATCTGAGATCATGGCACTTGGGCCCTAGTGACAAGCATTAAGCACAACAAGTTGCAACAAAGTCAAATAGCACTAATAGAGATACTAGGCACTGTGCCCCTAACAGATCTTATTCGATTACATGATAGAACTCATCCAATCCCTACCATCCCCAAGCCTACAGCGGGGGATTACTGACTCATGGATGAGAGAAACATCGGTGGTTGATGGAGATACGTTGGTGATGATGATGGCGATGATCCTCTCCAAATTCCCTGTCCCAACAGGGTGCCAGAATGGAGTTTCTGGATCCGAATCTTGGTTTCTCGTGGCGATGGCGAATCGGAACTCTTTTTGGAAAACTATCGAACCCCCCTCTGTTTTTAGGTCAGAAGGCAACTTATAGGCGCGGAGGGAGGCCGAGGAGCTGCCTGGGGTGGCCAAACCTCCCCCAAGCGCGGGGTTAGTGGGCCCGCGCCTGGGGTGGGTCTGGGCCCCCCAGGCCCCCCCTCTGTCTCCCCTTCTGCCCGCGCCTGGGGGAGGTTTGGCCACCCCAGGCAGCTCCTCGGCCTCCCCTTCTGTCTCCGTGGATCTTCTGGTGAAATATAATTTTTGCCATATTTTCCGGGATTTTTCCTGATAGTTCATTTTCTACACAAAAACAAGACACCAAGGTAATTCTGCTGAAAACAGCGTTAGTCCGTGTTAGTTGCATCCATATCACACAAGTTTAGAGAAGAAACAATAGCATGGTGTTCGAGAAAGTAGATACGTTTTGGATGTTTCACATGGCCGCCTTCATCGATGGGTTGGAGAAAGGTACGTTGCTCCGACATAAGTTGAAGTGCCTGCAGGACAATCACCGCTAGATCTCAACCAGATGATCCAGCTGGCTAGTGAGTTCGCGGCTACCGACGACAATGCTCGCGGATCCCTGCCGTCAACGGCCGTTCCAACTCAAGATAGGAGGAACAGAAGTACCAAGCAGAAGATCCTGCCATAAGAAACGCAAACCTCCGACATGGTCGCCATGACATTTGCAGGACGAGGTGATGGCGGACAGCATGGTCGAGGACGGGGGGCTGGTCGTGGGCAGCAGCGAGGTAGTGAAACTACCCTGGCAGCACTCGGCGTTCCCCAAACATACGAGGAGTACCGTGATATGTCATGCCTTGTACACCTCGACGCCAACGGTATAGCCACTCACACCAATCACCATTGCAAGTTTGTCAACGATCTCAAGGAGGACCCGGAGTCCGACTACAAGCAAAGTCAGAAGAATCGACCACACGTCAAGGGCAAGGGGAATAAGAAGGAGGAGGAGTCCAAGGATTCAAGTGACACGGACGAGGATGTTGACCTCAAGCACGTCGCCAAGAGCGATGGAAAGGGCAAGAACCCGTTTGAAAAGAAGGCCCCCGTCTACCACACTTTCCTTGACACCCCAACTGTCCGGGCATAGAAAACCTCTCTGAGGATACTGATGGCCACCCTACCCCCAGTCCCCCAGTACCTGCGCTGGCCAGAGATTCCAATCACTTGGGACAGGAAGGATCACCTAGACCTCATCCCTATGGAGAACCAGTACGCCATGGTCATCAACCCCCTGATTGACAGCAACGAGTTAACCAAATGTATTATGGATAGTGGAAGCAACATCAACATCATGTACCTAGATACACTGCACAAGATGAACTTGACGGGGGCCAACCTAAGGCGGACCAGCACCGTGTTCCATGGCGTAGTTCCTGGCCGGGAGGCTCGGTCCCTTGGGTGCATCACACTTCAGGTCGCTTTTGGTAATGCTAATAATTACCACCAAGAATGCATGACCTTCGAGGTGGTCCCCTTCAAGAGCATGTACCACGTCATCTTCGGACGCGACATCTTCCACGCCTTCATGGACAAGCCATGCTTCTTCTACAACAAGCTCAAGATACCCAGACTAAACAGCATCATCACCGTATCCGGAAGCTTTACCAAGGCAAGGGACTGCGAGATTGGAGAAGCAGCCTTTGCAGAAGCTGTCCTCTACAGCAAAGAATTCAAGGAGATCCAGAGCAAGGTCGATGCCACGGAGATGCCAGCGTCAAAGAAGCAGATTTCTGACTCTGCCCCAGCCTTCAAGGCCGCCATCGAAACCAAGCCGGTGGAACTTGTGGTAGGCGATGCCTCCAAGACCACCGCCATTGGGACGAACCTGGACCCTAAATAGGAAAGCTCGCTCGTCGAGTTCCTCCATGAGAATAGGGACATATTTGCCTGGCAACCTGCCGACATGAAAGGTGTACCTAGGGAACTTGCCGAGCACAGCTTGAATATTGATCCAAAATGCAAACCGGTGAAACAACCTCTAGGACGAGACGAGAAGAGACGCGCCATAGGCAAAGAGATAGCTAGGTTACTTAAGGCTAGTTTTATCCGAGAAGTCCTTCACACCCGATGGGTGGACCATCATGTACTTGTCCCAAAAAAGGGAACCAAAGAATTTAGAATGTGTGTTGATTACACCGTCTTGAACAAAGCATGTCCCAAAGATCCGTTTGCTTTGCCTCGCATTGACCAAATCATTGACTCGATGGCTGGTTCGGAGCTTTTGTGTTTTCACGATGCATACTCAGGATACCACCAGATTAAGATGAGGAAGTCGGACCAATTGGCCACTTCGTTCACCACACCTTACGGCACGTTTTGCTACGTCATGATGCCCTTTGGGCCAAAAAGCAGGTGCTACGTACCAACGGACTATGCAGCATTGCCTACATGATCAAATTGGTCGGAACGCTCACGCCTATGTGGACGATATAGCGGTGATGTCTAAAAACTCAAACGACTTAATCTCCGACTTAAAAGAGACCATTGATAATCTTCGGAAATACAACATGATGCTTAACCCAAAGAAGTACGTCTTCGGGGTTCCAGCTGGCAAATTGTTGGGTTTCATCGTTTCCTAGTGCGGAATCGAGGTCGACCCGGAGAAAATCAAGCCCATCCTAAACATAAACCATCTGACAAGCCTTAAATACATACAACGGCTTATAGGTTGTGTTGCAGCAGTTAGCCGGTTCGTCAGCCAACTTGGAGAGAAGGCTCTGCCGTTGTACAAGTTGCTAAAGAAGGCGGACAAATTTACATGGACGGACGAAGCAGATGCAGCACTGAAGCATCTAAAGGAGATACTCTCCTCGGCGCTTATCCTTGCAGCACTCGAGCCTATGGAGCCTATGTTAATTTACATGGCGGCCACCAACTGGATAATCAACATCGTCGTCGTGGTAGAACGGAAAGAAGTGGGGCATGAGAACGGAGTTCAACGACCAGTTTACTATGTAAGCGAGGTCTTGATAGAGTAGAAGCAGCGTTACTCGCACTACCAGAAACTAGCTTATGGAGTGTTCCTTGCTTCTCGAAAGCTAAGGCACTACTTCCAGGAGCACCGTATCACAGTTGTGAGAAAATCTCCACTGTCTGACATTATCAAAAACAGCGATGCTATAGGAAGGGTCGCAATGTGGGGCATTGAACTTGCCGCCTTCGAGATTACCTACAAGATACGCGACGCTATCAAATCATAGGCCTTGGCAGATTTCATCGCAGATTGGACGGAGATGCCAGATGCTACCCCTATACCAGAGCCAGAATACTGGGTGATGCACTTTGATGGATCAAAGCTACTCAATGGCTCGGGGGCTGGTGTACTGCTACAGTCACCAACGGGGGAGAAGCTACACTATGTTCTGCAGATCCACTTCGAGGCTACAAACAACATGGAGGAGTATGAAGCACTCATTCACGGACTACGCGTAGCCAAGGATATTGGCATCAAGCGCATAGTTTGCTATGGAGATTCCGTCTTAGTTGCCCAACATGTGGCTGGCACCTGGAACGCGCGAAACCTATGATGGCGGCATATCGAGACGAAGTGGACGAGATAGCCAAGAGCTTCTTAGGCTACGAAGTCAAGTATGTCCCAAGGGAGCAAAATGAGGCAGTTGGTCTACTGTTAAAGCTTGGGTCAGGTCGCAAACAAATTCCGCCTGGCGTTTTTCTGGAGCATCTACGGACACCATCCGTGAAGGGAGCGAACTCCAAGAACCCAGATAGAGTTGACTCTTTTGTTCACACAGTGACGAGGGTCCCTCCGGCTTGGACAAAACCGTTCATGGAATATCTCGTACACGGAACTTTGCCCATCGACAAGGTCGAAAGTCAGCAAATAGTACATCGAGCAAAGGGCTATACCATAATCAATGGATAACTCTACAAAATAAGCACCACTGGTGTATACCTCAAGTGTGTTTCCCAGCAAGAAGGTATTGAAATCCTTCGTGAGATCCATCTCGGAGATTGCGGGCATCACGCCGCTCCTCGATCGTTGTTCTCCAAAGCCTTCCGGCAAGGATTCTATTGGCTTACTACAAAGGCGGACGCCGACAAGCTGGTTGAGACATGCATGGTATGCTAGTATTATGCCCGACAACCACATGTTCCAGCTGAAGAATTGCGAACAATATCAATAACTTGGTCATTTGCAGTCTGGGGGCTAGACATGGTTGGTTTGTTGCAAACGGCACCATGTGGGTTTACGCATCTGCTAGTAGAAGTTGATAAATTCACTAAATGGATAGAAGCTAAACCCATTATAAAGCTTGATGGGGCAACTGCCCTTAGGTTTGTCCGGGATCTAATGGTGAGATTTGGTCTCCCACATAGCATTATCACCGACAACGATAGCAACTTGTCACTCGGATAAGTGGAAGCTTATTGTTGGGAGAAGGGCATCTGACTTGACCTAGCATTCGTGGCACACCCACGGTATAATGGCCAAGTTGAGCGAGCCAATGGATTAATTCTGCAGGGAATCAAGTCACGTCTTGAGGCACCGCTACATAGAGCAGCTGGAGCCTGGGCGGAGGAATTACCATCTGTGTTGTGGAATTTACAAACTACACCCAACAGATCTACCGGCTACACCCCTTATTTCATGGTATATGGAGCAGAAGCCATCCTGCCTTCCGACATCCTTCATGATTCACCAAGAGTTGCCGCCTACGATGAAGATGACGCTGAAGAATCTAGGCGCCTAGATGTGGACCTTCTTGAGGAAGAGCGCGTATTGGCATGCCAAAGATCCGCCATCTACCAGCAGAAGCTACGTAGCTACCATAGTTGCCGTGTTCGGCATCGCTCGTTTAAAGAGGGGGATCTAGTGATCCGACTTAAGTAGAAGAAGTCACACAAATTATCCCTGCCATGGGAAGGACTGTTCATCATAAGAAAGGCGCTGCTCAATGGGTCTTACTACCTCGTTGACAATCATGAACTTGAGGATAGACCCAGAAATGATCATAAGCTTAAGCGACTTGACCCGTATGATGACTATCCGGAGCTTGATCGGCCATGGAACATAGCACAGCTACGTCCTTTTTACACTTAGCATATTTTTATCTACTATGTGCCTCTTATATGATCAATGAAATAAAGCTCTTTGGTTCACCCATATTCCTGAGTCTTTTACCTCCTTTAGTGTTCATTTTTGGATCGTATAAAACCTTTATGCGCAAGCTTTACATTTGCACTTGTGAAAATTCTGCCTACGGGCGTTAGCTTAAGTTTCTGGTCTACATGTTCTTTGTTGTTTTTATGTGGATTCTAGAGTAGTGACTTTCGGCACTTGAAGTCGGCGATTTTGTGCTTAGGTTTTGACGGTGCCATTGGGTATCATCACTTGAGCGCATTGTTCCGACTACAAGTCTTCCGACTCATGAAAGGTCAAGCATAAAAACCAAAGTAATGGATAATCCAGCACTTTCTTAAAAAATATTTACATGCTGGAACTAGTACTTGAGTAGCAGGAAACATACAACTATTGTTTTTCCGCCTTAAGTTAACACAGTTGTTTTTTCCGCATACACAAATCCAGAGGAAACAAATATTACAAAGTGTTTTTTATTCCTCTGGTGCAGGAGACTTTGAGGCAGCATCGTCGGCAGCAGGAGAGCCATCCTGATCATCTTCAAAGTCGATGGTCTTGAGGGACTCGGAGGAGCTTTGGTGGTCGCCGTCAATGATCTCGAGAGGCACAAAGACGTTGTGGTCGACCAACTCGGCAACCCTGGTGTCAAAACCCGCGAGCGATGCCCAGATAGCTTTGTGATCAATCTTCTGGCCTTCATCTTCTATGTCGGGCAGGCCTGAGGTTACCATGTCGATGTCGGAATTTCGTAGTGTGCCTTGACCATTTCCAGCGACATTCTTGTACCAGCCCGGGTACATGAAGCTTTCCAGCTTATGATGTGCTCGGGGTCTTGGCGCAGAATCTCCGAGTATTTCATCATGGAGTCCACCACCTTGATGTTGATGTTGAGGGGCTTGGCATTCTCTTTAGCTTAGTTGATAGGGGTGCTGATGAAGTTGCCGGCGAGAACCATGCATTCCTTTGGTGGAGGAGGCGAATTGGTCAAACTAGTAGGAGCTGCATTTCCGACAAAGAAAGGAGCACATGAGTTCAGTAACACAAAAATTTTAGAGTACCTGGGTTACAGAAGTACAAGATGGAGATCGTTTACCAAAGATGCTCGCCTCCGCTTGCTAGAGTGTCTCCTCCATGGAGTCCCGCTCTTGTCGGAGAACCTTGTAAGCCTCAAGGTTGTGCTAATTCTGCTCATTAGCAGCTTTCTTCTGCTCCTTGAGGATTGCAATTTCCTCCTTTAGATGTTTCATCTCCGTGTTGGAGGACTCCTACAAGGCCTTCATGGATTCCTCGTGCATATTCAGCGTGTCAGCCCTCTCCTGCTTGAGGATCTTGTTCTCGCTATCTAGCAGCTCAATGTGCTTGGATTGCTCGACAATGTCCTTGGCCTTGTCGATGGTTTCTGCAAGTCGGAGAAAGAACAACATGCAATGAGTAGTCGGAGAGTGATGGCACAATACCAAGTTTGATTGCGAAATTGAAAGGAAAAACAAACTCTTGCTCTTGGTGATTTGTTCCTTCAAGAAGGCAGTTTTACCCTTTTCAGCTTCCAGCTCAGCGCGTATCTTGTGGAACTTCTCGTTGGCAACGCCTCTTCGATCATTTTCATTCTGTGGAAATAAGATCAACATTACTTAGTCTACTTGGAGCATCTAGCCAGATAATTATCCACCTAGAGGCTTGGGGGCTACAGTGAGAGTTTTTAACTCAGCAATATACTTAGTCTTTCTTTAAGCATCTGGTCGGAATATTTCATTCAAACTAAATACTTGGGGGCTACAGTGCGAAGTTTTCTAGCTTAGTCATTCTTAGAGCATTCAGATGCAAAGAAATGCAGAAGGCAATATTTCATTCTACCTATGGTTTTCGTCTAAATCCTCGGGGGCTATAATGGGCTACTCATATGAAATGCAAAAGGCAAATAAAACTTACAAGTGAGATGATCTTGAGGTTGGTGGAGCTCTCGGCAAATATCTTGCTGAAGGAAAGGCTATTTCCTCGCAGGATATCCCCTTGCTTGAGAAGCTCCTCAAGGCCGCAAGTCGTAGAAGTTGGCGCTGCACCAGGAGCCAAAGTTGAGCTACTCGGCGTGAGCACCGGGTAGACAATATTTGGGAGCTCTATTGACGTCCTGGGTGCAGTGGCACCGCCTCCGGCAGACGTTCCGCCTTCCACTATTGCCTTACCGCTACCGATGGCATCCTTAGCCGGAGCTTCAGCCATCTTTGATGCAGTACTTTCTTGTATCGCCTGCTCGCCGATGAGGACAAGATCCGCGGTGACACCTGGATCCACTTCCATGGCGAAAGGGCCAGATGCTACTTTAGCTAGAGAGCTTGTCGGTGCAGCAGCAGGCTTGACGCTGGGAGTGTTAGGGGAATTGGCGGGAGACGCTTGATGCAACATATCTTTAATGTTTTTAGAAGCCCCCGATGTTTTGGAGGACTTCTTCAATCTTAAAATGGCCTTCTTCCTGAAACGTGCAAAAGTATAAGTACATGAATAAGACGAGCAAGAGACAATGTCGGAGGATAAGAAGCTTACACAACAGTGGGTGCCTTGGTGAAAGGGATGCCAGTAATTCTTCTTTTCTCCGCCTCCAGGGCGGTAGTGGAATTCTTGGAGGCTCCACCCTCCGTCTTCTTCTTCTTCTTGCCTCCGTCGGCAGCGTCAGAAGTGGAGCTCTTCCGCTTACACGCCAATGGCACATCGTTGTCGGACACGACGGTGACTTCCTTCATCTTGGGGTCATAGATTTGGATAGCCATGCTATCCTCCTCTAGACGTTTGAGTTCTTAAGTGAAATCCCAAAGTGTTAGATGAGATGATAGTGGCTAGATGCAAGAACTGGAGTATATGTCATACACGGAAAATAAATGCATACCTCTGGGCACGTGCCGTCAACAAACATGTCATAGGTTATGGTGAAGCCACACTTCCTATCCTTCACCTTGACGATGTCCTTGAGTGGAGCTTGATGGAGTCACTCGAGAAGTTATCCTCGGAGATGCGGAGGCTATCCTTCCTATCCTTGGTATACTGGTGCATCAGCTTCGCGCGGTGCTGCAGAGGCTGGATCCGCCTGACGAACCAGCACATGGGTAGGTCCAACCCGGTCAGACGCATCTCTACAAACCACTCGATCCGCCTTATGGCGCGGGAAGCATCGTTGTCGGAGGGAAGGGTGGCCTGGGATCTCCATGTCGGGGCTTCAACGGCGACCTCGTCGACAAAGTCTGGGTACGTTGCTTCTCGGCTAGACAGAGGTATATTTAGGCCGTAGAAGTACGTTTACTGCCAATTCTTGCAGGACTCATGGCCGAAAATGTCGGGGAACCGCCGGCCAGGCCGGATCTTGAAGCTAATTGTTCTGCAATTTCTGATCTCGTCCTTGCTAGCTCCGGCTTCCCTCTTGACGGTGAAGAAATAGATGAACAAATCTAACCTAAGCCTAATTCCTAGGTAGCCCTCACAAAGCGCTACATAGTTGCTAAGCGCTAGGATTCTATTCGGAGAAAGGTTCTAAGGTTGAACCTGGTAATGGTTGAGGACAGCAATGAAGAAGTCGGAGATCGTTAGGGAGACGTCGTGTACCATTTGCACTTTGAGGTACAGCTTCTCTACGGCTTGGGGAGTAGGGGTGACCTTGCCGGCCGGTGCCACCCGCCAGACTAGCCCCTCCATCGCGGGGAGGTATCCTTCGGCGACCAGCTCTTTGAGATCGTTGTTGGCAATATCAGAGCCATGCCATTCTCCCTTATGGGAGTCACCCTCCTCTTCCAGCGGTTCCATCCCCGCTGAAATGTGGTCGCAGTTGGTGGCTTCCACCACCGCGAACCGTGGCAGGACCACACCCTCTAGAGGCACATGGACGGAGCCTGTCGGCTTGGCCGCGGTCTCGTTCGTCGTCGCCATGGACAGGGTGGAGCTGCTGCTCGCCATTGGAGTGGGAGAGAGGTGACCGAGAGATTGGGAAGAAACTAGGGTTTTTCGCGTGCGCGCGGAGAGCTCGAGAAGGTGTTCGTAGGAGGAAGACGATGACGTGAGGGAGAATGAGGTGAAAAGATAAAATCTACCACGATTGTAATTTATAAACCCCAGCATCAAGATTCGTGTAAAGTGATCGAATGGTTGCTGCGTGGACAGCGTGTGCGTGCGCATGCGCGGAAATTTCGCCACATTCCCAACCGCCGCCGCCAACGTTTCGTATCCTTCGCGCAAGAAAAATGGACATGATTGTGTTCTCTGCATGTGTGAGTTACGAGGCGTCGCTGACCCATGGTCTACGTTGCTCTAGTTGAAACGGGCAGCTGAACCATCCCATCGGAAGATTCTGGCATGGACGGATCCAGTCCGGCTACGAGAAGAGTATGATGGAAGATTTAGCAGTTCTCCGACTTACAAGTTGAAGACAGAGAGCATTGCGGGGTTCTTGGGAGGACTACAAAATATTGCTTGATGATTTGCCGACATTCATCTAGACAGAGCATTCAACATAAAGAGGCAAGACGGCGCAAGATCTCGGACTTCTCTGGGGGCTACTATCGGGGATATGCTATATGGGTATCACCATAGCATGTCTCTAATCCGGATAACCTGGGTGGCCCACAGTTGGTAGCAAGGCCTATGGCCTGCTGGGCAGCCCAGTTAGATGGATGCAGAAGGGAGGCCCATGCTGGATAAGGGAAGGCTACGGAGGAGTCACCGACGTACCCGGAGCCTTGGAGTGCAAGACACGTTAGACTAGTTCTGTATTGTGTAGGACTTTGTAACCTGTCCGGCTAGGACTTTACCTGTAACCCTAGGATATGGTGACTATATAAGCCGGACCTATGGGAGCCTTTAGGGCGAGACACAAATCATATCGCGCACAACGAACCAATCCTTGTAACTCGGCATATTGCCATTATAGTGATTTATAGCAAGAGTAGGATTCCGCCACCGTTGTGGGATCTGAACCTAGGTAAGTTGTGTTACCTCGTACCTGCCAACCTTCCTCCTTACCCCACGTCTCTAAACACGCTCTATGAGGACCGCTCCATGGCGTACTCGTCGGCAATACCACGATAGTAATAACATGATCATCATCGCCCACATATACATATGTGTACTACCCGTGCAAAGCATCTACACATAGATCCGGCTCTGATACCACTGTAGGGTTTGCAGCATAGAAAACAAATATTTTCCTATGATGGGAACAACTATGTACCAATATCTATCTACTAGATACATGCAACGGGCAGATATACATCCATAGAGAACATACCCTTGAAGATTGACAAAGCTTAACGAGATTGAACTCGTGGTTGATGTAGACGAACTCTTGCCGATCTCAAGATCAAGAGGAAGTCCTAGGGCCACAAATCAGCGACGCATCTGTGCTGGCACACACGTTAGAGGCACCGAGCAACCTCCGCCTCCTCGCTCCAGCGATGTAGCGGAAGCACAACTCTTTCTTGCCAAAAATCCATCGGGAACATGTATCTCGCTAGTCCGAGACCACGGGGGATAAAAACTAGAGGGGGAGAGAGATCCTTCACGAGGAGGTGTAAGTGAGAAGTGAGGAGGGGGTCCTTTTATAGGAGGAGGGGGCACCCAAGGGGGTGGCCACCGTCCATGGGGGCTGCCCCCTCCCCTCCTTCATTCATGTGGGTGGAAGCTCCACTCACAAAATGCCCCTTCAATTCCTCACTCAAATTCCCATTAAATTTCCACCAAATTTAATGCAAACTCTCTTTAAATAAAACTCCTTTTATTTATTCATAATTTTGTCAATTACTTTAATGACAAACATTCACATATAACCCCTTGCTAGTATTTCATTTCACATGCAGAAACACTTTCTACAATTTCACCCGAAACCATTTTCGGTATCTAGTGAAATAAATGCTTATGCTTTGTTATTCTTTTTAGCATGAAACTATTTGCTCCAAATGGTGTCGATGCCTCTTAAGTGTGTCACCCTACGGTTCGCGAATAATGCGGACATGATCGAGACCCCTCTTAGATCAATAATCAGAAGCGGGACCTGGAGATCCATACTGACTCCCACACATTCAACGATGACTTTCTTGTGATCGTGAGAACCTTTTACGCTAGCATCTTTATCCCTTTGTCTCGCGATATATTATATGTCCGAGATTAGATCATCGGTATCTCCATACCTAGTTTGATCTCATTACTGGCATGTACTCTTTTCTCGTTCCTATGATATAACATTCTAGTGATCAAATCACTTGCTTGCAAGCTAATCAATGTGATATCACCGAGAGGGCCCAGAGCATATCTATCCGTCATCGGGATGAACAAATTCCACTGTCGATCCATGGGCCTCAACATAACACTTTAGTAGTACTGAACCCATCTTTATAATCACCATATTACGGTGTGACGTTTGATGTTATCAAGATACTCTTCCAGTGTTAGTGATTGACGTGATCTCATGGTCTAAAGATTAGGATTGCTTCGTATGATGTTATAGCAATATAAACTCAATGACTTTGATCGTCATGCTATACTTAGGATGAATGTTCATCACACCATTCCAATAATGATGTGACCTCGTTATTAACAACATCCAATGTCCATGATCAGGAAACCTTGATCATCTTGTTAATCAACGAGCTAGTTTATAAGAGAGGCATAACTAGGAACTTTTTGTTTGTTTATTAAACACACATGTATTAATATTTTTGTATTAATACAATTATAGCATGCAAAATAAACATCTATCATATACTTGGAATATACATAATAACCACTTTATTATTGCCTCTCAGGGCATATTCCCTTCAGATCTACCCCGACACTCCCTTCCATAGCATCTACACAGGTTACCACGGCCGCATACCTGCAGGTTATTATGTAACTAGACCTTCTCCTAGCTTTGGCACATGCTACTCAGGAAGAACGACCTCCACCACCTCGACGAGCACATTAGGAATCTCGGTGAAATCATGGGCAAGTGCCGCTCCGTACAGCCCACAAGCAGTGTGTGAAGGGTTCGCGGCATAGAAAACAAAAAAAATCCTATGATAAGAACACCAAATGCGCCAAGATATAATCTAGTAGATGCTAATAACGAGTAAAGGGTGATAAAAAACTTATCCTCGAAGACCGGAAGCTTTTTACGAAATCTAATTTTGTTGTTGATGTAGTCGATCACTTGGTTATCTCAAGATCGAGTTGTAGAGTGCCACAAACCAACAGTGCATCCATACTCGGGCACACGTCTGACTCCCGACAACCTTACTGCCTCCACTCAAGAAGAACAGCGGAAGGAGTAGATAAATATTACTCCGAAAAATCAACAGAACACGCACTTCGCTAATCCAAAGCCATGGGGAATTGCAATAGGGGAAGAGAGCCTTGACAAGGAGGTGGTGCAAATGGAGAGGTGGAGAGGAGGGCCTTTTATAGGGGGAGGGGACTGCCCCTCTTCGCTCATTTATTCCCTCATTCATGTGAGTGAAACCCCCATTTCAATTGCATTAAATGTCCATGGCATAAATGCATTTCTCTCTTTAAATAAAACTGTTTTATTTATTTTATTCCGAATTTTGTTAATTACTTTAATTAACAAACATTCACATAAAACCCCCTTGCATTGTTTCAGTATTACACCTAAACCATTTATAGTGATTTGACCCAAAACAATTCCAGCAATCATCGAAACAATGTCAGTTCTATCAATATTATTATTGGATATGTCTTATCTACACTTAGTGTTGGAGAACCTTAAGTGTGTCACCCTATGGTTAGAGAATGATGCAGACATGATAGAGACACCTCTCTTAGCAATAATCAGAAGCGAGAACTAGAGATCCATACTGACTCCCACATATTCAATGATGACTCTAGTAATTGTGTGAACCATAGGTTTTAGGGTTTAGGGTCTAGGGAATTTTCAATAATAATGTTCAAGCTTTGTATATATGCTTATATCTGTGGAATAGAATGGCGTTATCGCAATTTAATAAAATGAAAGTATCTCAAATTTTGATATATAATTAAGTGCATGATACCTACTTGGTCAGGGTTTAGGGAATTTTCAATAATGTTCAAGATTTATTGTTATATTAGTGGAATATAATGGCGTTACCACAATTTAATTTAGGACGCGGCACAAATGACAACAATATATATAAGTAAACCAGATGATGAAGGTAATGGCCATATATTTTCCATAGTTTATAATAACCTGTCCATATTTGGTAGACTAGTGTGTATTGGCATTTCAAATATTGTTTACAGAGGAATCTTCCAAATTCAAAGTTATTTTCAATTTCCAAGTGACAATAATGGCTTTTGCCATGAAGCAGCTACAAAATATGGCTCAAAATCCCACGGCCCCATTTTCACACAAAGTATAACCTAGGGTTTAGGGTTTAAGCTTCGGGGTTTTAGGGTTCAGGGGTTTAGGGTTTAGGATTTTAGGGTTTAGGGTTTTACGGTTTAGGTTTTAGTGAATTTTTAATAATATTTGAGCTTTATGCTTATATTCGTGGAATAGAATAGCGTTAGCGCAATTTAATGAAAGTATCTCAAATTTTGATCTATAAGTGCATGATACCTGCTTGGTCAAGGTTTAGGGGTTGAGGGTTTAGGGTTTTAGGGTTTAGGAAATTTTCAATAATGTTCAAAATATATGCTTATATTCATGGAATAGAATGCCGTTAGCACAATTTAATGAAAGTATCTCAAATTTTAATCTATAAGTGCATGATACTTGCTTGGTCAGGGTTTAGGGGTTGAGGGTTTGGGGTTATAGGGTTTAGGGTTTAGTTTTAGGGGTTTAGGTTTTAGGGAATTTTCAATAATGTTCAAGCTTTATGCTTATATTCGTGGAATAGAATGGCGTTAGCATAATTTAATGAAATTATATCTCAAATTTTGATTGATGAGTGCATGATACCTTCTTGGTCAGGGTCTTTTAGGGGTTGAGGGTTTAAGGTTTTAGGATTTAGGGTTTAGAGGTTTAGGTTTAGTGTTTAGGGGTTTAAGGTTTGGTGAATTATTAATAATGTCCAAGCTGTATGCTTATATTCGTGGAATAGAATGGATTTGCCGCAATTTAATGAAAGTATCTCAAATTTTGATCTAGAAGTGCATGATACCTTCTTGGTTAGGGTTTATGGGTTGAGGGTTTATGTATTAATTTAGGGATTTTTTATGATTTAAGGTTTAGGGAATTTTCAATAATTTTCAAGATTTATGCTTATATTCGTCGATTAGAATTGCTTTACCGCAATTTAATGAAAGTATCTTAAATTTTTATCTATAAGTGCATGATACCTGTTTGGCCAGGGTTTATGGGTTTAGTATTTAGGGTTTAAGGGTTTAGGTTTTAGGGGTTTAGGGTTTCAGGAATTTTCAATAATGTTCAAACTTTATGGTTATATTCGTGGAATAGAATGGCGTTACATAAATGTAATGAAAGTATCTCAAATTTTGATCTATATGTGCATGATACCTTCTTGGTCATATTTTTTGTTAAATTCTTTTGAAGGTACCCAAATACTAAAACAAGGGAGAAACACCAAGAGTTCTGAAAGATTTAGGTATTGTTTGGTTGGGCTTTAGTTCTAGCTTTTGATGTTTGTCTTATAAGCCACGAAGGTATTTTTGTCTTTGGATTTTATATTTTACCCTAACATAGTTGAATGATGGTACTCCCTTCATTCAGAAATATAAGATATTTTAGCTTTTTGAATCAAATGTATCTAGACGTCTTTTATTGTATAGGTTCGTAGAGGTTCGGACTGAACCTATAGCTTAAAAGGCGTCTAGATACATTCTTTTCACAAAACTAAAATGTCTTATATTTCTGAACTGAGGGATTATAAGCCAAAATCCAAAATTGGCTGATAAAATAAAGCTAAAAGTGATAGATAAGCTTAACCAAACAACCCCTCAACTTTTTGATATGAATGCTAATGCTGCCAAATTTGGGACCTTTTCAAACAAAAATCCAAATAAAATATAAATAAATTGAAGCAATGTCTTTCTTTCATATACTTTCTTGCTATGTGCACTACCTAGTTTCATTGAAAAAATTATTCTAAAATTTGACAACTTTTGAAGAAACTTGTTTCACAATATGGCATGCCATCTATGAATATTCATGGCTTTCAAACTAGATGACCAAGGTCATTGCAATATGTTTGCCATAGTTTATGATAATGTGTCCATGTTTGGAAGATCGGTGCATAAATTCATATTGGCATTTCAAACAATGCTTACAAAGGGTGCTTCCAAATTCGAAGTTATTTTAAATTGGTCAAGTGACAACAATGGCTTCCATTGTGATCGAAGAAACTACAAAGACTATATATGGCTCAAAATCTCACCCCCACCAATTTTATAACAAATTATAAAATATTTGATGGATAATGCCGAAGTTTCATGAATTTTCAAGCTTCTGAGCCAGTTTCTTCGATTTTAATGATTTTATATCGATTTAGCGAAAAATGTTCAAATTTTGAACTGTAAACGATGGGAATCTCTACTTCCCATAATTCCAGGTCACTGACATGCGGGTCACTTGCATGGTGGGTCCAAAAATTATTGAAGAAGGGTAGGGAAACGTTGATGGGGTGATGCACGTGGGAGAGCACAAATGTACCATGTATATATATATATATCCCTCTATTATTGTAGTGCTCCTCGGGTTGTTGTTTCCGGAGTAGGGATATAAAAGAGGAGTTTTGCATTCTAAAGAAAGGTGAAGTATGTTTGAATGGATGTGCGGGATATTTGAATGGATGTGTGCGATGTTTGGCTGCCATTACAAAATTGTGAGGTCGAAGCTTCTAACATACACTTCTTGCGGTGACCCAGCATACCACTTCATGTGTATTACACTATAGTCGTTGACATGACATCCACAGAACACTGTTCCATAAATATCACATACGTCAGAGTGGTACAACAGAAACATTGTGGGTCCATATTACAAACATACACACATTATTATTATTACAATACCAGAAGTTCAAGACTTCATAAGATTCAAATTACAAACACATATAATGTTTTTTAGCGGAAGTTTTAACGTGACAACTTCAACTCCAAATTGAGCTCAACAACTTATTATATAAGGTTCATGTTGCTCGGCTCAATTGATTACTAATAACTAAGGCAACTAATCTGACTCGTTGCCCTCCACTCCATATCGGATCTCGTAGTACACTCCTTCAACACCGCCCGATGGGTCAGGCTCCTCATAGAAGACATCATCTTGACAGTCTAATGCATACATTGGAGTATCTTCTGGATCCTCAGAGTCTAAGCAGGGGATCAAAGGAAAGGGTGAGTAACAGCGTGACCCAACAAGTTCATTATATGCAAGGTGGGAAGTTTGATGCTCTATCTACAACCTCGGACTATAAGTTCATGGCACTATGCAGTTTTCGTAAATCTTTCTTCAAAGATTGATATTATTGTTAAAAAAACTATGCCCATCAGCCTTCACAGGTTTACTAGAACTTTCATGGAGTTCCTTTCCTACTGCGTTCGTAGCTCCTTCCCGGAACATGGAGTAACAAGTTACAGTTCTTACACTCTGCAGAGGTGCGTTACTTTACCCATGAGAGATCAACTCCTTGTTGCACAACCGGGCGTACTTTCCCATCCACAATTCCATGATGTGGGGCCCAGTAGGTGATCCAAGCCAATCACTGCCCCCTTCGCGACCCCGCATGCCTCCTTGGTGTACACCATGCCCACCCATTGAATTACGGCAATGGTTTGTATAGACCATTAGATGTCAAAACTATCGTGGGACGATGAGGGTTCCCACCCATATGCTGCATATCCTCTACGAATTACCAATTAGTGCACCCTACGAGGATAACAGCCACTACCTACACATCCGTCTACATGCAAGAGGAAAAAGATAGGGCTAACTTCTCTGTCCCATTACAAATCTCATGGTTAACGCGTAATATACGGTGCTAGAATCACTGATGTTAGGGGTTGTTAAATTCCTAGATGATTATCATTGTTGCCAATAGAACCCTATTGCTTCTCTATATCATCACTTAGGATGATATCATCAATTTATTTATTTGAGAAAATAATATTTTGTTTCCTCGAAACATAGATGATAACACACAAAAGACTCTTCAAAGGACATGAGAAAGTGATGAACTTGCCTTGTGATTGCAAGGTAGTGAAGTCGGATGCTTGCACTAGACCTTGAGATTCTATGTCTACAAAACATCATTATTGCGCGGTAAGGACAATATTTAAAGAAGCAAAATGGATATGCATAGTAATGTAATGCATTATTTATTATTTATCTTCTTTGTGTGTTTTACCCAATATTTTAGTTTCTGGAATTTCTTTAAGTAATAAAGGAATTTATTTTTAAGGAATATCCTTTAATATTTTATAAATATTACATTCACTATTTTTTTAATGTAATATATTATTAATAGAGTTAAAAAATAATTTTTATTTTATTTTAACTTCTATAATTATTTTCTTAGTATTCTTTTTAAGAATAAGTATTTTACTTTAGAAGATTTTATTTTGAAAACTTAAATATCCCTTTTGTATTTTTTTAAATACTATAATAATTAAGGATGATAAAAGTTATTTTTATTTATTTTTAGGTATTTTATTGATTTTTATAAAATTCCATAAGTAATATATATTATTAAAATTTTTAACTTGAATTTTTATTATTAAAAATAGTCTTCGTAATTTAATAAAGTAGCTTGAATTATTATAAACCTAAAAATATATTATTTGTATTTTTAGGGTGTTTCTTTTATACTAGAATTTATTAAATTCTAGGGGTATTTTGGTCTTTTGCTAAATTATTAAATTATGGTTCTTTTGATAGTTGGGCCAACCTCATTGGGATATTTGGGCCAAACTTGGCCCAATTGGCCAGGTCAAAAAACTCTCCCTGGAGAGGTCCTAGCCCTATCGGCCTAGCCCTTTGCCTCTCCTCCTCTCGACCTCATCCCTTTCTCCTCCTCGACCCCGTGGTCGCTGGCGCCGCCGCCGTGCGATTCCTACCGCCGTGGTCTTCCCTGACCACCACCGTGGTGTATGGCGAGGTTGTTGACCACACTCTTTTGTCTGGTCCATTTCGATTTGGCTCTGGGGCGCTCCTGTGGCCAGGCTAGCCCCGTCCCGAACCCTAGGGTTTGGGATGCTACCGGTGATGCCTTTGTCGTTGCTCCCGTGGTGTTGTGAGGTGCTCGTGTGTTGCTGTGGGGTGTTGTGCGTCCTCGTGTGCTGCTGTGGCCGCCGCCTCGGTGTGGTACGGGTTGCAGTGCCCTTTGGGGTGCTCCCTGTGCCGTCGTGCGCTCGTCAGCCCCTCTAATTCCTCTTTTATTCTTCAGCGAGGACTACCGGTGAGTTTGGTCTTGATCGTCACCCGTGTCTTCTGTCCTCTGTCTCCTTTGATTTATCTAAGTGACTCTAGTGGCCATCCCTAATTAGGGTTCATGACGTGATTAGGGTTCATCCCTTTGTTTTGGGTGATATATGATGGATAGAAATTAGTTGTATTGGTAACTGACGATGATGGATGGTTATTATATGTGGATTACTGTCTATTATTGGGCTTTGGTGATGCTAGTGGCTTACCACTCTAATTTCAATGGGTAATTTGATATGGTTCAAATGACAGTGCTATTGTGGAATCATTACTTGTGGATCCTACTAATTTGAAAGTTCACTACTATCATGATCTGTATATAGACAGTGGTTTATTCACTACATCTTTAAATGTTGGCTTATGGATTCATATGCAGATTGAGGTTAATTAGTTTCTTACAGTGATGCTCTGTATACATAAACTTGGAAATGATTCTTGGTGATTGTTTCCAGGAAAATGTTAGTTATTGGCTTGCTGGTTTATTTATGAAAGCTAAGTAATTGTTTTGGCTTGGGTGTTAGAACTTGTTCTTGTGACACCATCTAGAATGGCACACAAGTTGTGCTTCTACTACTGATCTTTATTTTGGTCAGTTCTTAAGGTTGGATAAATGCTAAAGATAAATTTTAAGCTTCTTTCTTTAAGCATCAATGCCTATGATGTTGGTCTGAGGCTTAGGAACTAGGTTCGTATCTTGTTGTTCCTCATAGATATGTTCAGGTAGTGATACCAGTTACTTATTAAGGAATCCCTTTGGTAAAATGATTGGTGTGTGAAAGAGTAATTGCCCCAATGTGTGGTTTTGGTGATTAATGACAATCCCTATGGACTAATGTTTTCACTGAGTTTTATATGAAGGAATATTCCATAGGTCATGCTTGTAGTCTATGTGTTGGATTCAAGTATGGATGCCATGAAGATAAAGATATACCTTGAGTATTGGCATCAAGATCATCGAGTTGAAGAGAAGAATATGATATTATCAAGATCTTGAGAGTGTGATTTCAATAGAAGAATTGAAAATATGGCTCTAAGACGGTGTCATGATATCCTCATTAGTTGATCTATGATTGACTAAGATTTAGAGCATGTATCTTTCCATGGGTATGCTTCAAAAGTGAAGATCTTATATAGCCCATGAGAGGATGACATCAAGTGGTGATCGTCATCAAGGTTGAGAAGGGCAAGTTCAAGATAAACATCTCGAGAAGATCATTTGCTTGAAGCTTGTCATCCATATTGGTGATAATGGACATGTGAACACATGTATTAATTAAGCTATCCAATAGTGGTGTATGGGGGAGCAAATTAGGAGTCTTCACGAAGCAACAATGATCAAGTGATGCATTTCGTCTTGGATGGAGATTGAAGTGTTGTCATCAAGATAAAGTGGGATGCGCAAGGAAAAGGTATGGCCTTGCTAGGTTTTCCTTTTACCGGTCTCAAGGTGGTTGTTGTTAGACCTGGTTATAGGATACATAGCCGCACTATTAAGAGGGGCTTTCGGTTGGGTAACTTGATCACATTGTCATAGGGAGCTCAATCCTTTGCATTATCTGCATCTTTCTATTTTGTTTCTTCTTGGTGTTTCTCCATGTGAGGTTCTTGAGCTTGTTTCTATCTCTTCAACAAGCCCAAGTTCATCGAAAACGGAATTCGTATGCATCTTCTATGGCGTTTTCGAGTTTGAAGGTTTTATCGGTTCTTCTTATAGGGAGGCTTCTTACCTTTCTTCATTTGGTTCTATCCTCCTCTATTGTACTATGATTTTTATCTGTACCATCTTGTAGGGCTTGTTGTCCTCGTCAAAACAATCCCAAGATCATCGAAATCGGAGTCCGCACGCAAAAGTTATCGCCGTTTTCGTGTGTCCTGTTTGGTTCCAGCGGAATTCCAGTGGGAATTCCGGCGGACCAAGTCTGTGGCCCGAATTTCTGGCGACCGCCGAAATTTTTTGACAAACCGCTGAAAAACTCTTCTGTATGTTGTTTCGGTTTGTACCGGAACTTTCGATTTTGACCGGAAATTCCGACGGCTGAACCGGCGGCGCCGGTTTTGTCGCCGGAACGTGTTCGCCCAGTGCATCTTGCTTCCAACGATCATCCCCCTTGAAGGGGTATAAAAGGGGGCTTCTTCCCCAAAGTTCTAAGACTCTTGAGCATGTTTTTGACCTCCATTGTTTACCCCTTTGAGCTTTCTTCCTCTCCCTTCCCTCCTATGATTCTTGCATCTTTTTGAGTGCTTTGTAAGAGATCTAGATCTACAATCCCCACCAACCAATTCCTCCTCTAAGTGAGGGGAACCCATTGGATCTAGATCTTGGAGTCATTTGTTGGTTTCCACCATTGTTCTTCCTCTCTAATTCCTCCCTAGCACTTGTTGCTTTGGTGGGATTTGAGAGTGGAGGATTTGAGCACCCTTGGTGTTCTTGCTTTGCATTCTTGCGTAAGTGTTGAGCTCTCCATTACGATTTGTTCGAGTGAGAGACCGTGAGCTTGTTACTCTTGGAGGGTGACCTCCTAGTTGGCTTGGCGGTTGGTACTGCGGTGTCCTCTTCATGGAAGATTGTGAAGAGACCCGAGCTTCTCCTTCATGGAGCTTGTGAAGTGGTTGTGGAGCTTGCCATCTCCGGAGTGTAGGAAAAGCTAGCCATAAGGAAAGGGTTTATTCCTTCGTGGGATAGACTCGGGGAAGAAGGTGATCCTTTGTGGCGCGTGAGGAATCCTTCGTGGAACCTCACACCTCTCCAACGTGACATAGCCCCCTTACCCAAGGTGGTGAACACAGGAATACATCTTCGTCTCCGTGTGCCTCGGTTATCTCTGTATCCGAGCTTAGTTTCCTTGTGAGAGCCATCGAGCTTGAAGCACTTATATCTTTCTTATCACTTGTGGTATATTTATCTTGTGCTATCTTGCATAGATTAATTTGTTGTTGGTGCTGTTGGGGATATGCTATATGGGTATCCTCATAGCATGTCTCATATCCGGATAAACCGGGTGGCCCACAGTTGGTAGCATGGCCCATGGCCTGCTGGGCGGCCCAGTTAGATGGATCCAGAAGGGAGGCCCATGCCGGATAAAGGAAGGCTACGGTGGAGTCACCAGCGTACCCGGAGCCTTGGAGTACAAGACAAGCTACACTAGTCGTATTCAGTGTAGGACTCTGTGACCTGTCCGGCTAGGACTTTTCCCTGTAACCCTAGGACCTGGCGACTATATAAGTCGTGCCTATGGGATCCTTTAGGGCATGATAACTTAGACTTTCTAGTCACCTCGCACAGTGAACCAATCCCTGTGACTCGGCGTATTGCCCTTATAGTGATTTATAGCAGGAGTAGGATTCTGCCACCGTCGTGGGATCTGAACCTGGGTAAGCTTTGTTACCTCATACCCGTCAACCGTCCGGCTTCCCCCACGTCTCTAAACACGCACTGTGAGGACCCCTCCATGGCGTACTCGTCGGTAATACCACGACAGTTGACGCCCACCATGGGGGAGGAGGCCCAGCAGGAGGAAGCGCAGGCCATCACGGAGCAAGGCTGATATGGGGTGGCCCGATCTTCTCAGCAAGCACTTGTCGAGGATGATGGTGGATGATAGATAACTAGAATGTAGCTATGAACTCTCCCGCTCGAACCCTGATGCCAATGCAACAGCTCTTGAACCCTATGGGATATTCAGAACACCACGCTCTTGCGCACGCAGCCGTTGACCATGAACGGTAGTTTGTGATCTACTAATTCCCAATGGAACAACAGATCACACTCAATTGCAGTAGTATAACTCGATCACAGGGTAATTCCAGAGGTTCTAAAAAGAATCAACTCCAAAATATTTTAACGCGGTCTAACCCTAAAGAAATGGTACCCCCATCTATAAGAGAGAGGGGCGGCTAGGCTAAGAGTCCAAGACGCAAATTACTACAACTAAGATACATGCCGACCCAAGTGGGACACCTCTCTAGGCGCACGGGCCTGTTTCGTACCGTGGCAGCATATTGGGCCTGAAACGTACCGCGGTAGGACTCTCTTCCGTGGCAGGATTTCAGCCACCTTCGGTGCCACGGCAGAGACTCTGCCAGGTGTTGATCCCTTCCTTTGTATCTCCTTGCGCTTCCTCCCTCCCCTCCCTCGCGCTTGCTTCATTGATCAACACACCTTGCTCCATGTGCTTTACCTCCTTGCTCTGTGTTATGCCTTCTTTTCCAATGTACCTGATCATACAATAACATAGAGACTTAGGCAGTATAAAATTCTCATTAAGTAAAACATCAGGCTCATTAAGAAACAAATTCACCTGTTGTTCTAGTAGCTTAGCACGAGCTCTTGTAATTGGTCCAATTCTAATCTCATTAGACTTATCCTTGTTAGTAGTAGATGGAACATTATCAGTAGTAACTGGGATATGTGTAAGTATAGGGATGTCCTCATCATCTCCCCCCCCCGTTCAAAAGGCATCGACCTCGACGCTCCAAGGTCTTCTCCATCATATGGTGATAAATCGGCAACATTGAAGCTGTTGCTAGCGCCACCACAATATCACCAGGCTGGAACAACACTTCCTTCCTTGCTTGATTTCTGGCAGCAGCAATGTTCTTGCCTTTCTTCTCGATAGCTTATCGAGTCTTCTCATGAATCTTCTTCACATATTCTGCACGTCTCGGTGCCTCCATATCAACTCTCTCATGTAATGGTAGAGGCAACAAATCTAGTGGCGTCAATGGCTTGAAACCATACACCACCTCAAAAGGATAAAACTGAGTGGTTGAATGCACTGCCCTATTGTAAGCAAACTCAACATGTGGCAAACATTCTTCCCACTCCCTCAAATTATTCTTTATCATAGTCCTTAATAGTTGTGACAATGTTCTATTCACAACCTCTGTCTAACCATCTGTCTGGGGATGACAAGTAGTACTAAATAGTAGCTTCGTTCCCAGCTTCCCCCATAAAGTCTTCCAAAACTAGCTCATAAACTTCACATCCCGATCAGAAACAATTGTTCTTGGTACTCCATGTAATCTCACAATGTCCCTGAAAAACAGGTTAGCAACATGCGACGCATCGTCGCTTTTGTGGCAGGCAATAAAATGAGCCATCTTAGAGAATCTATCTACTACCACAAATATAGAATCATGCCCTCTCTGGGTTTTAGGTAGACCTAGCACAAAATCCATACTAATGTCTTCCCATGGTACAGTTGGTGCGGAGAGAGGGGTATACAAACCATGAGGCTTCAATTTGGATTTTGATTTGTGGCATGTAATGCATCGGCTCACAAATCTGTACACATCACGCCTCATCTTGGGCCAATAAAAATGATCAGCAAGCATGAGTAATGTCTTCTCACGCCCAAAATGACCCATCAAACCACCAGCATGTGATTCCTGCACTAAGAACAAACGCAACGACGATTCTGGAATACATAGTTTGTTAGCTCGAAACAAATATCCATCATGTATATGATACTTATCCCATGCGTTTCTAAGAGCACACAAATGATATGCTTCAGCAAAATCATTTTCAGTTGCATAAAGTGCAGAAATACTCTCTAATCTAGGAATTTTAACATCAAGGTTTGTTAAGAGCATGTTTTTCCTAGACAAAGCATCAGCAACGACATTCTCTTTTCCCTTCTTATATTGAATTATGTATGGAAAAGATTCAATAAATTCAACCCATTTAGCTAATCTTCTATGCAAGTTTGATTGAGCTTTTAGATACTTTAAAGCTTCACGATCAGAATGTATGATAAACTCTTTTGGCCACAAATAATGTTGCCAAACTTCTAGTACTCTAACAAGTGCATACAATTATTTATCATATATAAGATAGTTTAATCTAGCACCGGTAAGTTTCTCAGAAAAATATGCTATAGGGCGACCCTCTTGCATCAAAACGCCACCAATACCTATACCACTAGCATCACATTCAACTTCAAATTGCTTTGAAAAATCAGGCAATGCAAGTAATGGTGCAGAAGTAAGCAAATGTTTCAATGTATCAAATGCAATGTATTGAGCTGCACCCCACACAAATGGCACACCTTTCTTAGTCAAATCATTCAATGGTGCAGCAATAGCGCTAAAATCCTTCACAAAGCGCATATAGAATCCAGCTAATCCATGGAAACTACGCACTTGACTAACATTCATGGGAATAGGCCAATTCTAAATTGATTCAATTTTAGATTGATCTACTTCTACCCCATGCTTAGAGACAACATACCCCAAAAATATGACCTTATCTTTTGCAAATGTGCACTTCTCAAGATTAGCATACAAATTATTATCACGCAACACTTGCAAAACTTGTCGGATATGATTACAATGTTCAGTTTTGTTGTGGCTATAGATAAGAATATCATTAAAATAAACAACCAGAAAACAACCAATAAATTCTCTCAAAACATGATTCATTAATCTCATGAATGTACTAGGTGCATTAGTAAGCCCAAAAGGCATGACTAGCCATTCATATAAGCCAAATTTAGTTTTAAAAGCAGTTTTCCACTCATCCCCTTCTTTCATCCTAATTTGATGATAACCACTACGCAAATCAATCTTAGAGAAAATAGCAGCACCACTCAATTCATCAAGCATATCTTCTAAGCGTGGAATAGGATGACGATATCGAATAGTGATGTTATTAATAGCTCTACAATCTACACACATGCTCCATGTACCATCTTTCTTAGGAACTAAAATAACAGGAACAACACAAGGACTAAGAGAAACACGAATGTACCCTTTGTCGGGTAGTGCTTGTACTTGTTTCTGTATCTCCTTAGTTTCTTCGGGGTTGGTTCTGTAAGGAGCACAGTTGGGTAATGTGGCGCCTAGAATAAGATCAATCTGATGCTCTATGCCACGCATGGGAGGAAGTCCAGTGGGCACCTCCTTTGGAAACACATCACCAAAGTCCTGCAAAACAGTAGAGACACCAAGAGAAATAGGGGTCATGTCATTAGAAACTAAAACCTCGCCTTTGTACATGAGTACAAGTGGAATGGCACTAGGATCCTATCGAAACTCTCTCATGTCTTCCTTGGTGGCTAGCATTAATAGGTGAGGCACTCTCTCTCTCTTTTCTTTATATCACTCTCACAGCCTCCAACAGATGCATCTTGCAAATTCATCTCTATTTTCTATCTAGACTCATTGACAATCTGTTGTGGTGACATTGGTTGCAGGTTAATCTTCTTGCCTTGAAACTCTAAGTGATAAGTATTGGCACGGCCATTGTGTTGCACATGGCGATCATATAACCAAGGCCGACCCAATAACAAATGGCAAACAGTCATAGGAACCACATCAAAATCAATAGAATCTTTGTATGGCCCTATTTCAAAATTCACTCTCACCATATGGTTTACCTTCATCTCACCACTGTCACTTAACCATTGTATGTAGTATGGCCTGGGATGAGGTAAATACGATAGATTCAGCTTGTCACATAACTCTTTGCTTGCAAGATTCCTGCAGCTACCTCCATCAATAATTACTTTGCAAGCTTTGTTAGGGCCAATGAGAGCTTTTGTTTGACACAAATTGCAGCCCTGAGAGTCAACAACGGGCTGCACACTAAGAATGCGTGGGGATACCACTATAGTAGGCGCATGCTCCGGAAAGGCATCCAGACCTTCTTCTTCATAATCAGCACCATGATCATCAGAATCAACATCATCTCCACTCTCATATTCTCCTTGATCATTGACAAACATCACCTTGCGGTTTGGACAATCTCTCTGGTAGTGACCTCGACCTCCGCAAGTGTGACACTCCACGTCACGAGTACGTGCAGTTGACATATTCGAGCCCGAACTAGCAACAGGAGCAGCTGGTTTCTTAGCATTAGAACCAAAAGAGGGCGAGGGAACAGGCTTGGCCGCTGATGTAGTAGGGTAGCTGGTCGCTGCAGGAGGCGCCATAGGAGATGGCGTGGTCCTGGGGAACCGGCTAGTAGCTGGAAAACGACGTGCCTTAGCTTCCTCCGCGAGCTGTGACTCAGCCTCTCTAGCATGATGCAACAGCTCGTTCATGTTCTCATACTTGTGATGACATACTATACTTTTTATTGGTAACCTCAAATTGTTGAGAAATCGCTGCATGGTCATCTCAAGTGATTCTCGGATTCTAGCACGTTGCATAAGCATATCCATCTCCATGTAGTACTCATCAACTGTCAAGTTCCCTTGCTTCAATTGTGTCAACTTGTCAAAAACGGAAAGCAAGTAATTGGTGGGTACAAAACGTTCCTTCATGATACGCTTCATGTCTCGCCAAGTCATCACCGGAAGGTCATTGTCATCCCTTCTATGCTGAACAAGAGCATCCCACCAACGCAAAGCATAACCATCAAATTCTGGCACTGCAAGATTGACCTTCTTTTCTTCAGTATATTCATACAAGCGCCAGAGCTTCTCTATCTTCAACTCCCATGTCAATAATCTTCAGGATCAATGCAACCATCAAACTTGGGAATTGAGAATTTAGGCTTGCCCAACCCATCATCAACCGGCTGTATAGGTACGCGCTGAGCACGGCCAATAGGGGCAAACCCACGACTATGTAATGGTGCAGGTGCAGGAGCATTAGGATGTCCCCTGCCTAGTGGTGCAGCACCAGCAACACTGCCATCAGCTTCATCATCGAGCTCCTCATGCATTGGTTGTTGCTTCCGTTGCTCAATAGCAAGTGTTAAGGCCTCTATGGAATGCTACAAATCTGTCACGTTGGTTTTGAGGTCTGTCACTTGTGTCTTGATAGTAGCCACGTCCTGAACGTTTGCTTCCAAAGTCACTTGCACGTCCTAAAGACTCTTGTCAATGGCATCTGTTGTGTTGTTAAACACTAGTGTCAAATGGGATCTCAATGGTTCATATTCCCGCCAATTGACACACTCATCATCCTTCTTTTTCTGTGCTACAATATCAGAAGCACTGGTAGACATAGATTAGTGCAATAAATAAAATCTATTTGGTGGAACACTCAATTCACTCACACTAACAAGAAAGTAGATCTTACCGTTCCAAAGTGAATAGAGATGCTTAACCAAAACGAGATCAAGACTGATGCACTGATGTGATGAAGTGAATATCAAGGGTATAGAGAACGATCACAGGGCACAGAGGTTATGTATGGTGGAGCTGTAGGTATGGAATCCTAACTACACCGCAAACAAGTCCTAGTGTTGATCGTCCAACACCCAAGAAACACACACGTGGAGATAAATGTGGCAATGCAACTATGAAAAGTGTTGCACTACGCTGGAGAGGCACTAGCAAGGCTCAATGTCACAGGCACAAGATTTCTCAATCTACCGGTGCACAAAGAAACAGTAGGCCCCTTGCACAATTCACTTCTCCTTTGCTTTTTTATATAATCCTTTTTCTTTGCGCTTTTTCTTTTGCTCTATTTTTTTACTATGAAGGGCACTTTGATAACGGCCAATTCACAAACACAGCACCACAACCTATGAGCAGTCTGGAGGAGCGGAAACTAATCTCAATGGGCAAGTTCCTAACACCTATGTATGACTGGTAGTGGCTAAAGGTTGTAAGAAAACAATGATCAAAAGTTTATATGTCAAGTTGTCGCGGCAGAAAAATAGGGCAAAAACGTGTCGTGGCAGAAATCTGGCAGCCCTGCCGCGGGAGAAAAAGAGGCCTTTGCTCTGCCGTGGCAGACTAGGACTCAATTTTTTTTGAAGAATATGAATTGGCAAAAGTAATCTAAGAGGATTTTTTACTTGGATCGGATCTGAGGTGATGGCCGCGGAAAAGGATGGGAAGGCAACTAAAAAAATAGAACTAACTATTAGAAAAAATCTAGATTGGATCTAATGGAAGAACACGACCAGCAACTAAAACTCGAAAGCAATGTAATCTAGTCTATGGCAAATCTTTTTGTGAGGCTTTTTCTGTATAGAAAAAAATAAACTAATCTATGGATGGATTTGTGGATGCTCACCGAGTAAACGAGGAAATCTGATACCAAGATGATATGGGGTGGCCCGATCTTCTCAGCAAGCACTTGTCGAGGATGATGGTGGATGATAGATAACTAGCCTGTAGCTATGAACTCTCCCGCTCGAACCCTGATGCCAATGCAACAGCTCTCGAACCCTATGGGATATTCGCAACACCACGCTCTTGCGCACGCAGCCGTCGACCACGAACGGTAGTTTGCGATCTACTAATTCCCAATGGAACAACTGATCACACTGCAGTAGTATAACTCAATCACAGGGTAATTCCAGAGGTTCTAAAAAGAATTAACTCCAAAGTATTTTAACGTGGTCTAACCCTAAATAAACGTTACCCCAATATATATAAGAGAGAGGGGCGGCTAGGCTAAGAGTCCAAGACGCAAACGACTACAACTAAGATACATGCGGACCCAAGTGGGACAGCTCTCTAGGCGCACATGCCTGTTTCCTACCGTGGCAGCATATTGGGCCTGAAACGTGTCGCGGTAGGACTCTCTTCCGTGGCAGGATTTCAGCCACCTTCGGTGCCACGGCAGAGACTCTGCCAGGTGTTGATCCCTTCCTTTGTATCTCCTTGCGCTTCCTCCCTCCCCTCCCTCGCGCTTGCTTCATTGATCAACACACCTTGCTCCATGTGCTTTACCTCCTTGCTCTGTGCTATGCCTTCTTTTCCAATGTACCTGATCATACAATAACATAGAGACTTAGGCAGTATAAAATTCTCATTAAGTAAAACATCAGGCTCATTAAGAAACAAATTCACCTGTTGTTCTAGTAGCTTAGCACGAGCTCTTGTAATTGGTCCAATTCTAATATCATTGGACTTATCCTTGTTAGTAGCAGCTGGAACATTATCAGTAGTAACTGGGATAGGTGTAAGTATAGGTATGTCCTCATCAAAGGCGCTAAGCTGGACTGAGATCTGGTCAACGCGCAGAAGTCCATAGAGAAAGCTAGAGCAATGGAGGCCGAGTACAAGACTCTGCTGCAGCAGCAGAAGGCCAAGAAAGATCCGGGTCGCGTCATCAATGATCCTGGGGTACGGCGAAACCTAGGATGGGCTCCCTCGAAGCCAGCACAGGCCAAGCCATACATTAACAGTGAAGGCAAATAGGTGATGCCCACCCCACTCCTTAACCTCGCCGTCGCCAAGACCCTTATGGAGCAGGATAGATCGCCTGAGGCGGTGGAACAGGTCTATGACCTAGTGGCTAAGGCGGTGAAATAGCAGGAAAATGCCACCTCTCAGAGGTTGGAGTCCGACCCAGCGTTTTGCCGTTCTAGCTAGCACAAGCCGCCAAGGGACAGATCTCCTCTTGATGTCAGGTCTCAGACAGGTTCATCAGAACGAAGACAGAGGGATGAACGCAACAGGAAGGATGCTATCCCCATTTCCTCCGACCACGGAGAAAAGGCCCGACCTTGTCACCCATCGCCACCGCCCCGCTCTCCCCGATATCGTGAAGATCCCAAGGCTCACCATCATACGGATATGCCCCCGCCAAGGCAGGGCGGCATCGTCATTCGCGACAACACGGAGCAGGCCTGTCATGATGGAAAACGCAACCAAGGACACAAGAGCAGGTCGCGCCATTACCCTCCGTGTCCGACAAGCAACCGCAACAGGCGTGAGGCGTCGCAGGAGGGTAATAGCAAGAAGGATAACCCACTGCCACCTCCGCCTCCATCGCCACCTAGCAGTCACCATGGTGGAGGAGGCCCGCGTCGTTCACGCATCCCACCCCCTTTTGACAAGAAGAAGAAGAAGAACCTCAGAGCCGTACGATGCACGTTCGCGGATCGATAAGATCCACGAGGCCCGGGAAGGACCATACTTGGGACCACGTTGCTTTGGACCTGCAATACGGTCCGCAACTTACCCCAAAGGTTTCCGGATTGACAAGATCATCAAGCCCTATGACGGCACCGCCAAGCCAGCCACATGGTTGCAGGACTACGGCAACGCGGTAGAGATTGCCGGAGGCAACCCCAACGTTGTCGTCAAGTACCTCCAGTTAATGTTAGGGGGCACGGCCCGTTAGTGGATTGACGACTTGCCGGAGAAAACCATTTGCAATTGGTTGGACATACAAGAGGCGTTCACCAAGAACTTCGAGGGCACGTACAAACGTCCCTGCACTACTGGCGATCTATAGCGGTGCATGCAAGAGAAATATGAGACATCTCGTGCCTACCTCTCCCGCTGGCTGGACATGAAAAATTCCTGCGCAGGAGTGCACGCTCAGACCACCATGGCCTCCTTCATCGATGGGTTGGAAAGGGGCACGTTGCTCCGACATAAGCTGAAGCGCTTGTAGGACAATCACCAGCTTGACTTGAACCAGATGATTCAGTTGGCTAGTGAGTTCGCTGCTGTCGACGACGATGCTCGCGGCTCTCTGCCAATAACGGCCGTTCCAACTCAAGCTCGGAGGAACAGCATCACAAAGTGGAAAACCGCTACAGAAGAAAAGCGATCTCCCGACATGGTCGCCATTACTTTTGCAGGACGAGGTGATGGCGGACGGCATGGCCGAGGACGGGGAGCTAGCCGTGGGCAGCAACGAGGAAGTGAAACTACCTCGGCGCCGCTCCGCGTTCCCCAAACCTACGAAGAGTACCGCGATATGTCGTGCCTCGTACACCTCGACATCAACAGCAAAGCCACCCATACCAATCGATACTGCAAGTTCGTCAACGACCTCAAGGAAGACCCGGAGTCCGGCTACAAGCGCAGTCGGAAGAACAGACCGCGAGGCAAGGGCAAGGGGAAGAAGAAGGAGGAGGAGTCCAAGGATTCAAGTGACATGGACGAGGATGTTGACCCCAAGCACGCCGCCAAGAGCAACGACAAAGGCAAGAACCCCTTCGTGAAGAAGGCGCCAGTCTACCACACTTTCCTTGGCACCCCCACCGTCCGACAACAGAAGACCTGTATGAGGATCCTAATGGCTACTCTACCCCCGGTCCCCCAGAACCTGCGCTGGTCGGAGGTTCCAATTACTTGGGACAGGATGGACCACCCAGACATTATTCCTACGGAGAACCAATATGCCATGGTCATCAACCCTTTGATTGACGGTGTGGAGTTCACCAAATGTATGGTGGACAGTGGAAGCATCATCAACATCATGTACCAGGATACACTGCAAAAGATGAACTTGACGGAGGAAAACCTAAGGCGGACCAACACCATCTTCCACGGGTAGTTCCTGGTCGGGAGGCTCGGTCCCTTGGGTGCATCACACTTCAGGTTGCCTTTGGCGATGTTAATAATTACCGCCAAGAGAGCATGACCTTTGAGGTGGTCCCCTTCAAGAGCGCGTACCACGTCATATTCGTCCGCGACATATTCCACACGTTCATGGCCAAGCCATGCTTCGTCTACAACAAACTCAAGATACCCGGACCAAACGGTGTCATCACCGTATCTGGAAGCTTTACCAAGGCAAGGGACTGCGAGATTAATGAAGCAGCACTCGCGGAAGCTGTCCTCTACAGTGAAGAATTCAAAGAGATCCAGAGCAAGGTCGATGACTGAGAGATGCCCGCGTCGAAGAAGCAGATCTCTGACTCCGCTCCTGCGTTCAAGGCCGCCATCGAGACCAAGACGGTGGAACTTGTGGTAGGCGATTCCTCCAAGTTCACCGCCATTGGGACGAACCTGGATCCCAAATAGGAAAGCGCGCTCATCGAGTTCCTCTGTGATAATAGGGACATCTTTGCCTGGCATCCTGGCGACATGAAAGGTATACCTAGGGAAGTTGTCGAGCACAGCTTGAACATTGATCCAAAATGCAAACCAGTGAAACAACCTCTATGATGCTTTGGAGACGAGAAGAGACACGCCATTGGCAAAGAGATAGCTAGGTTACTTCAGGCTATATTTATCCGAGAAGTCCTTCACACCCGATGGGTGGCCAATCCTGTACTTGTCCCCAAAAAGGGAACCAAAGAATTAAGAATGTACGTTGATTACACCGGCTTGAACAAATCATGTCCCAAAGATCCGTTTGCTTTGCCTCGCATTGACCAAGTCATTGACTTGACGGCTGGCTCGGAACATTTGTGTTTTCTTGATGCATACTCAGGATACCACCAGATCAAGATGAGGAAGTCGGACCAATTGGCCACTTCGTTCACTACCCCATATGGCACATTTTGCTATGTTACGATGCCCTTTGGGCTGAAAAACGCAGCTGCTACGTACCAGGACAATGCAACATTGCCTTCACGACCAAATTGGTCAAAACGTTCACGCCTAGGTGGAGATATCGCGGTGATGTCTAAGAAGTCAAACGACTTAATCTCTGACTTAAAAAAACCTTTGATAATCTTTGGAAATACAACATGATGCTTAACCCTAAGAAGTGCGTCTTCGGGGTTCCAGCCGACAAATTGTTGGGTTTCATCGTTTCCCAGCGTGGAATCGAGGTCAACCCGGAGAAAATAAAGGCCATCTTAAACATAAACCGTCTGACATGCCTAAAGGACATTCAACGACTAACAGGTTGTGTTGCAGCAGTTAGTCGGTTCGTCAGCCGACTTGGAGAGAAGGCTCTACCGCATGCAAGTTCGGAGAAGGCGGACAAATTCACGTGGACAGAGCAAAGATTGAAGCAGCTCAAGGAGATTCTTTCCTCGACCCATCCTTGCGCCCGAGCACGAGATCCCCTGTTAATCTACATGGCGGCAACCAACCAGGTAATCAGCATCGTCGTCGTGGTAGAGTGGAAGGAACCAGGCTATGAGCACGGAGTTCAACGACCAGTTTACTATGTGAGCGAGGTCTTGACGGAGTCCAAGCAGCGTTACCCACACTACTAGAAGATAGCTTACGGAGTATTCCTTGCTTCTCGGAAGCTGAGGCATTACTTTCAGGAGCACCCAATAACAGTGGTGAGCAAGACTCCACTGTCCGACATTATCAACAACAGCGACGCCACGGGGAGAGTCGCGAAGTGGGGCATTGAACTTGCCGCCTTCGAGATCACCTACAAGAGACGCGATGCTATCAAGTCACAAGCCTTGGTGGATTTTATCGCAGATTGGATGGAGATGCCAGATGCTACTCTGTTGCCAGAACCAGAGTACTGGGTGATGCACTTTGACGGATCAGAGCTACTCAACTGCTCGGGGGCTGGTGTATTGCTACAGTCACCAATAGGAGACAAGATACACTATGTTCTGCACATCCACTTCGAGGCTACGAACAACATGGCGGAGTATGAAGCACTCATTCACGGACTACGTGTAGCCAAGGATATTGGCATCAAGCGCATAGTTTGTTGTGGAGATTCCGACTTAGTTGCCCAGCAGGTGGCTGGCACCTGGAATGCGCGGAACCCTATGATGGCGGCATATCGAGACGAAGTGGACGAGATAGCCAAGAGCTTCTTGGGCTACAAAGTCAAGTATGTGCCTAAGGAGCAAAACGAGGCGGCTGATCTACTATCTAAGCTTGGATCAGGGCGCAAAGGAATTCCGCCAGGAGTTTTCCTAGAGCATCTGCGCACACTATCCTTGAAGGGAGCCGACATCGACAACCCGGATAGAGCTGACTCTTTCATCAACATGGTGGCAACTGTCCCTCCGGCTTGGACAAAACCGTTCATGGAATATCTCGAACACAGAACTTTGCCCGACGATGAGGTCGAAAGACGAAAAATAGTACGACGAGCAAAGGGTTATACCATAATAAATGGATAACTCTAAAAAAGGAGCACTGCCGGTGTATACCTAAAGTGTGTTTCCCAGCTAGAAGGTATGGAGATCCTACGCGAAATCCATCTTGGAGATTGCGGGCATCACGCCGCTCCTCAATCGTTGGTCACAAAAGCCTTCCGTCAAGGATTATATTGGCTGACCGTGAAGGCGGACACCGACAAGCTGGTTGAGACATTCATGGGATGCCAATATTATGCCCGACAACCACATGTTCCTGCTGAAGAATTGCGAACAATACCAATAACTTGGCCATTTGCAGTGTGGGTTTATGCATCTGCTAATAGCAGTTGATAAATTCACTAAATGGATAGAAGCTAAACTCATTAAAAAGCTTGATGGGGCAACTGCCCTCAGGTTTGCCCGAGATATGGTGGTGAGATTTGGTCTCCCACATAGCATTATCACCGACAATGGTAGCAACTTGTCACTCGGAGAAGTGGAGGCTTATTGTTTGGAGAAGGGCATCCGACTTGACCTGGCATCTATGGCACACCCACAATCCAATGGTCAGGTTGAGCGAGCCAATGGATTAATTCTGCAGGGAATCAAGCCATGTCTTGAGGCACCGCTACATAGAGCAGCTGGAGCCTGGGCGGAAGAATTGCCATCTGTGCTATGGAGTTTACGAACTACACCTAATAGATCTACCGGCTACACCCCTTACTTCATGGTATATGGAGCAGAAGCCATCCTACCATCCGACATACTTCACGATCCACCAAGGGTTGCCGCCTACGACGAAGATGGCGTTGAAGAATCCAGACGTCTAGATGTGGACCTTCTCGAGGAGGAGCGCGTTTTGGCATGCCAAAGATCCTCCATCTACCAGCAGAATCTACGCAGCTACCATAGTCGCCGTGTTCGGCATCGCTCGTTTAAAGAGGGGGATCTGGTGCTCCGACTTAAGTAGAAGAAGTCACACAAATTATCCCTGCCATGGGAAGGACCGTTCATCATAAGCAATGCGCTACTCAATGGGTCTTACTACCTCGTTGACAATCGTGAACTGAAGGATAGACCCAACAAGGATCATAAGCGTAAGCGACGTGACCCGGATTATGACTACCCGGAGCTTGATCGGCCATGGAACATAGCATAGCTACGTCCTTTTTACACTTAGAATTTTTTATCTAATTGTGTACCTCTTATATGATCAATGAAATATAGCTCTCTGGTTCACTCATCTTTCTGAGTCTTTTACCTCCTTTAGTGTTCATTTTTGGATCATATAAAACCTTTATGCACAAGTTTTGTGATTGCACTTGTGAAAATTCCGCCTACGGGCGTTAGCTTAAGTTTTCTGGTCTACATGTTCTTTGTCATTTTTATGTGAATTCTGGAGTAGTGACTTTTGGCACTTGTTGTCGGAGATTTTGTGCTTAGGTTATTGACGGTGCCATGGGGCATCATCACCTGAGCGCATGGTTCCGACAACGAGTCTTCCGACTCACGAAAATTCAAGCATAAGAACCAAAGTAATGGATAAGCCAGCACTTGCTTAAAATATATATACATGATGGAAACTGGTTCTTAAGTAGCAGGACATACAACGTTGTTTTCCGCCTTAAGTTAAATACATAGGTTTTTACGCATACGCATCAAATATGAAACAAATATTACAAGTTGTTTTTCATTCCTTTGGCGCAGGCGACTTGGAAGCAGCGTCATCGGCAGCAGGAGAACCACCCTCGAAGTCGGCAGTGCGAAGGGACTCGGAGGAGCTTTGGTTGCCACCATCGATGGTGTTCATCGGCACGAAGACGTTGACATCGAATAACTCGGCAACTCTGGTGTCATAGCCCGCGAGTGACGACAAGATGGATTCGTGATTAATTGCGTTGCCATTGTCATCTACGTCGCGAATGCCAGAGGTCACCGTGTCGATGTCATCATCTTCGTAATGTGCCTTCACCATTGACAGTGCCATCCTTGCACCAGCCCGTGCACATGAAGCTTTCCAGCTTGTGATACGCTCGGGGGCTCGGCGCAGGATCTCCGAATACTTCGCCACAGAGTCCGATGCCTTGATATTGATCTGGAGGGGCTTGGCAATCTCTTTGGCTTGCGCAATGGCGGTGTTGATGAAGTTGCAGCATGAACCATTCATTCCTTTGCTAGAGGAGGCGACCGGGTTAAACCCATAGGAGCTGCAAATTCCGACTGATGGGGAATACCAATCGGGGTATACCCACGAAGCGGATTCGCCAGCTGGATCGAGCCAACTGAAGCCAAGCCCAGAGCGGGTCGACTCGCCAAGTACGGCGAATGGTCCATGCTAGACCCAGGCGACTGGCGCCGACTGGAGGCCCAAGATGGCGACTTGGATACAAATCCCACCAAATACTTGTAAACCCTAACTGGCTGCATATATAAAGCCACCAGTGGCACCCCACGGGGTATGTCATATTACATCCTCTCCCACATCTCATTAGATCTAATCTCCCTCCGCCTACGGCGGCTCCCTTGTAAACCAATCTATGATCATATACTGGATTGATAGCAGGACGTAGCGATCCTCCACCGAGGGGACGTGAACCTGGGTACATCGTGTGCCAATCTCGCTCCCGGATTCTCCTACGTCGCCTTGCTCCCTCTACGCAAGCTACCCCAATAGCATCTGTCGTGCAATACCACGACAGTTGGCGCCCACCGTGGGGCAAGCGATGCTTGGAGGGTGATAATCCGGGCGGGATCCCTCACCGTCGCTGGCGGCTAGATTGCATCTGGTGCGCCGTCTGAGAAAGGCTGATCGACTAGATCTGGCTGCCGCCCAACGCGGCTGACTCGGAAAATTCCAGTCACGTTGCATGTCCTTTTTGCCATCCGATGACTCGAGCTGAAGATTTGCTTCAGCTGAGTTTATTCCTAGACTCGGGAAAGGATCAGGACTATACGATCTGATATGTTTTTATTCGACCTAATCTCTTCTCCTTGATTATTTATTCAATTAATTAATCTATCTAATTAACGACTGATACGTATCATTGGGAGAATCAATATATGCATGCAGAAATCAGATTGAAACGGTCTTGCAGGATCTGTTTGAGGTGGCGGTGGCAACCGGAGATCGAGTTAAAATCTATTGTTGCTGCGGTAGCCTGAACACCAGGACCTCACGATGCACTATTTCTGGCATGGGACTCAAAATCAAGACACACCTGTTGCGGATAAGGACATCGAAGCTATCTGATCGATGGTATCTGGAGCGACGGGCATCTTTTCCCAAGAAGCTCTAGCGCATACGACATGCATGTTTATTTAGTCGTGAAAGAGCCAACTCAGTCGTTTGGTTATCACGGATTCGTCACACTGCCGTCGCGGACTCTCCATACTAACAGCTAAGTTTTTCATACACTCGTACATGCTATACTATGAGTCCAAAACATATATACATGTTCATTCATTCTCCAAAGCCGACCATGCAGTCGCATTTGATACTTTTAGGGACCAAAATCATACTTGAGATCGGTTTCAGTTTTGTCTGCTCACATCCGTCGAAGTAGTGAGGCTGGGTACCAAAAGGCCGACCTTGTCTCCGGGTTCAACAGTCTGGCATCGCGTACCTGTTACCCGGCAAGCGTTTGGTGCTGGAGGTCTGCCTACTCATGAAAAGACACGCATAAACCTTACATACTGCCCATCGATCCACATAACAAAAGTGCATTTTATTTCAACGTCTACAATTCTCACGTCTTACAATTGTTCAATATATTATGCAAGTACATCTTAATACAATTGTATTTTTTCTCCTTCTCAGCAAAATGGTCTGGTGTCTTTCTCGCCACTCCGCACTCAGGGATTCGGCTCTCGCGGTCGCTCAGCCTCGCCGCTCGCCGCGTTCGGGGACTCGGCGTGCTACAGACAGCACCACTCGCCGGTCGCCCGACCTCGCCACTCGCCGCACTCGGGGGATCGGTGCTCGCCGGTCGCTCGACCTCGCCACTCACCTCGCTCGAGGGCTCGGCGCTCGCCTGTCGCCTGACCTCGGCACTCGCCGTTCGCTCGACCTCGCCGCTCGCCGCGCTCGGGGACTCGTCACTCTCCGTGCTCGGCGACTCGGCACCCGTCGGTCGCTCGGCCTCGATGCTCGCCGGTCGCTCGGGGACTCGGCACTCGCCGGTCGCTCGACCTCGCTGCTCGCCGCGCTTGGGGGATCAACGCTCGCCGGTCGCTCGACCTCGTCCCTCGCCGCGCTCGGGGATTCGACGCTCGTCGGTCGCTCGGCCTCGTCACTCGCCGCGCTCGGGGCCTAGGCGCTCGCCGGTCGCTCGACCTCGCCGCTCGCCACGCTCGGGGACTCGTCACTCTCCGCGCTCGAGGCTCAACGCTCGCCGGTCGCTCAACCTCGCCCCTCGCTCGACCTCGCCCCTCGCCGCGCTCGGGGACTCGGCGCCCGTCGGTAACTCGACCTCACCACTCAGCACGCTACAGACAGCGTCTCTCGCCGGTCGCTCGGCAGCAACTACTACTATTTTCAGAATATGCATCTCTAAAGAGCCTCAAGTCGCCTCTATAAGCCAACTCGAGCCTCGGGGACTACTCCTAGGCATGCTGCGTGTACGCGTGGTTCCGCGACCGCGGCTCGCCCTCGTTGACTTGCCACCGCAAACTCTCCACTCGCGTACTCTCCGCGCTCGGGGACTTGCCACCGCGGACTCGCCCTCGTGTACTCGACACGCTCGGCGACTCGTCACCGTGGACTCGCCCTCGCGTACTCAACACGCTCCGGGACTTGACGCGCTCCAAACAGAGGCACTCGCCGGTCGCTCGACCTCGCCGCTCTCCGCGCTCAGGGAATCAGTGCGCTCCAGACAGCGGCACTCGCCGGTCGCTTGCCCTCGCGTACTCAACACGCTCGGGGACTCGACACGCTCCAGACAGGGGCACTCGCCGGTCGCTCGACCTCTCCACTCGCCACCGCGGACTTGCCCTCGCATACTCAACATGCTCGGGGACTCACCACCGCGGACTCGCCCTCGCGTACTCTCCACGCTCAGGCACTCGCCGGTCGCTCGACCTCGCCACTCGCCGCGCTCGGGGAATCGGCAAGCTTCATGTTCGGGGACTCGCCGGCACTTGCGGCTTCTCCGAAACCCCGTGTCTTTCGCCAATTGGCCATCACCGACTGGCTCACGCCTATCGCCTCCCACTTCACGGTTCTTTTCTCTGTTTAGGAGCTCGTCGCCGATTCGCCACGACCCATCGTCAAGACTCTCTGCGCCCTGCCTCATGACCGCATCGAATCGACAAAGCGCTAGGGGACTACTGATGGGGAATACCAATCGGTGTATACCCACGAAGCGGATTCGCCAGCTGGATCGAGCCGACTGAAGCCAAGCCCAGAGCGGGTCGACTCGCCAAGTACGGCGAATGGTGCATGCTAGACCCAGGCGACTGGCGCCGACTGGAGGCCCAAGATGGCGACTTGGATACAAATCCCACCAAATACTTGTAAACCCTAACTGGATGCATATATAAAGCCACCAGGGGCACCCCAACGGGGTATGTCATATTACATCCTCTCCCACATCTCATTAGATCTAATCTCCCTCCGCCTACGGCGGCTCCCTTGTAAACCAATCTATGATCATATACTGGATTGATAGCAGGACGTAGCGATCCTCCACCGAGGGGACGTGAACCTGGGTACATCGTGTGCCAATCTCGCTCCCGGATTCTCCTACGTCGCCTTGCTCCCTCTACGTAAGCTACCCCCAGTAGCATCTGCCGTGCAATACCACGACACCGACAAGGAGCACATGAGTTTAAAAATTTAGAGTATCTAGACTACTGAAATCCAAGACGGAGAATCGCTTACTGAAGATGCTAGCCTCATCTTGCCAGAGGGTATCCGCCAAGGAGTCCCGTTCTTGTTGGAGGAGCTTGTACGCCTCATGGTGGCGTTGATTCTTCTCATCGGCAGCTTTCTTCTGATCTCTTAAGATCGAGATCTCCTCCTTCAAGCGGTTCATCTCCTCGGTGGCGGAGTCCTACAGGACTTACATGGATTCTTCATGCATCTTCAGCATGTCCTTCCTCTCCTGCTTAAGGATCTTGTTCTCGCTATCCAGCTCCTGAATGTGCTTGGATTGCTCGATAATATCCTTAGTCTTGGCAATGGTTTCTGCAAGTCGGAGAAATCAAAGTACACAGTGAGTACTCGGAGAATACACAAGTTCAAAGTCGGAATACGAAAAAGAAAGGAAAAATAGACGCTTGCTCTTGACACTGTTCCTTCAAGAAGACAGTTTTACCCTTTTCGGCTTCCAAGTCCGTGCGCATCTTCTGGTACTTGTCGTTGGCCATGCCCCTCCGAGCATTCTCGTTCTGTGGAAAAAAAGAAAAAATCAAACGTTGTTTGGTCTGCTTGGAGCATCTAGCCGGAAAATTTCCACCTAGACGCTCGGGGGCTACAGTGAGAGTTTTTAACTTAGCAATATGCTTAGTCTTTATTTAAGCATCTAGTTGGAACTAATTCAGTTCTCGATTAGAGGCTTGGGGCTACAGTGTAAAGTTTTTAACTAGGATGTATACTTTGCTTTTCTTTAAGCATCTAGTCGGAACTAATTCAGTTACAACTAGAGGCTTGGGGGCTACAGTATTGAAATTTATAAACACTGTATATGCTACTCTTAAAGCATCTAGTCGGAATAATTCATTCAAACTACATGCTTGGGGGCTACAGTGAGAAGTTTTCTCCTTTAGTCACTCTTAGAGCATTCAGACGCAAAGACCTATGGTTTTCCGTCTAAATCCTCGGGGGCTACAGTGGGATACTAATATGAAATACAAAAGGCAAATAAAACTTACAAGTGCAATAATCTTGAGGTTGGTAGCACTCTCGGCCAGCAGCTTGCCAAAGGATACGTTGTTTCCTTGCAAGATCTCTGCTTGTCGGAGGAGCTCCTCTAGACCGCACGTCGGAGATGTCGGTGCCACACCAGGAACCAGAGCAGTGCTACCCGGTGTAAGTACCGGATAGACTATCTTCGGATATTCTATGGTTTTCTTGGGTGCGGGGGCGCCGTCTACGGCAGAAGTACCAGCTTCCACCACCGCCTTACCGCTACCGATGGCATCCTTAGCCGGAGCTTCAGCCATTGGGTGTGCGGCACTCTCTGTCACGCTTTGCAGCGGCAATCTCAGTAGAAGCACCTGAGTCCACTTCCATGGCGGAAGGGCCAGATGCCTCCTTAGCTTATGAGCTTGTCGGAGCGGAGCAGGGCTTGACTTTGGGAGTGACAGGGGCGATGGCGGGAGACGCGTCGTGATGCAGCATGTCCTTGATGGTTCTAGAAGCCCCCAATGTTTTGGAGGTCTTCTTCAAGCTGGCCGTGGCTTTCTTCCTGAAACATGCAAAATGCATAAGTATAGGAACAAGACAGATAAATAGACAATGTCGGAGAGAAAGAAGCTTACATAAGAGGGGGTGCTTTGGCAAAGGGGATCCCAGTAGTCTTTCTTTTCTCCGCCTCCATGGCGGCTGTAGTCTTCTTGGAGGCTCCACCCTCCGTCTTCTTCTTCCTCCCTCTGTCGGCAGCGTCAGAGGTGGAGCTCTTCCGCTTTCGCGCCAATGGAGCATCGTCGTCGGACACGACCATGAATTCCTTCATCTTTGGATCGTAGATTTGGGTAGCCATGCTATCCTCCTCTAGGTGGCTAAGCTGTTAAGTGAGAAGTCACCCTGTTAGATGAGATGGCAATTACTAGACAGAAGAACTGGAGTATATGTCATACACGTAAAATAAATATCTACCTTTGGGCACTTGCCGTCTACGAACATGTCGTAGATGATGGTGAAGCCACGTCGCTTGTCCTTCACCTTGACGATGTCCTTGAGACGGAGCTTCACGGAGTCGCTCGACAAATTGTCCACGGAGATGCGGAGGCTATCCCTTCTGTCGCTGGTATACTCGTGCATTAGCTTCGAGCGGTGCTGCATAGGTTGGATTCGCCTGATAAACCAGCACATGGCTAGGTCCAAGCCGGTCAAACCCGTCTCTACGAACCACTCTATCCGCCTTATAGCGTGGGAAGCGTCGATGTCGGAGGGAAGGGAGGCCTGGGATCTCCATGTCGGGGCTTCGGCGGCGGCTCCATCGACGAAGTCCGGGTACGTTACTTCTCGGCCAGCCAGAGGGATATCTGGGTCGTAGAAGTAAGTACGCTGCCAATTCTTGCAGGACTCGTGGCCGACGATGTCGGGGAACCGCCGTGAAGGGGTTCGTAGCATGGAAAACAAAATTTTTCTATCGCATACAAACAAACAAGCCAAGATCTATCTACTAGATTGTAGCAACGAGTCGATGGAATAACTTACCCTCGAAGATTCCAAAGTGTTTAACGAGAGCGGATTCTCGTGGGTGATGTAGTCGTACTCTTTCCGATCTCAAGATCGTGTAGACGATCCTTCCGGCGCTGCGTTCCGGCAGCGCTTCCGCAGTCGGTCACACGTTCGGTACTCGACGAAGACCTTCCTCTCCCTTGTTCCAGCAGGCAGCGGAGGTTGTATCACTCTCCTCGCGATTCCGGCAGCACAACGGCGTGGTACCGGAAGTAGAGGGGAAATCCCGCAGGGCTTCGCCTTAAGCTGGAGCGAGTATGGTGGATTATGAGAGAGGGCTATTAGTGGTCTAGAGATTAGACACACCAATTAGAAGGCTCTAAACCGCAGGCTAAAGCAATTAGAAGCTCTAAACCAAACGGCTCTAAACCGGAGATTAGAGATAGAAACTTGTGTGTCTCAAGGAGGAGGCCCTGCCCCTCCTTATATAGGTGGAGGGGCTAGGCGCCAGGAGGGAGGGGAGTCCTCCCAACTCGGCCTAGGGCTGGCGCCCGGCTTGGAGGAGAGGAACTCCTCCAAGTTGGTTTCAAACTCCTCTTGCTTGTTTCCCACAGTTTCTGTTCCCAGCTTCTGTTTTCCACAGTTTCCTGTTTTAGCCGTTTGACTTTCAAACTGGCAGTTTGACTTTCAAGTTTTGGAACAGAAAGAACACTTAGTACATGATGCAATCATTCAATGACACATTCATGTACCCTCCCCCCCGGAGTGCCGGACAATCCGGACCCTTCTAGAACATTCCCGATGAAAACACCGGAATCATTCCCGAACTCTGAAACGGGACTTTCCTTATATGAATCTTATTCTCTGGACCATTCCGGATCACCTCGTGATATCCCGGATCCCATCCGAGACTCCGAACAACATTCGGTCTCTTTCTCATAATACCATAACTACTCAAACAACGTCGAATCCTTAAGTGTGTCTCCCTACGGTTCGTGAATTATGCGGACATGATCGAGACACTTCTCCGAACAATAACCAATAGAGGAATCTGAAAATTCATATGGCTCCCACATATTTCTACGATTACTTTACGATTGAATGAACCACTTACATACGATACCAATTTCCCTTTGTCTCACGATAGTTTACTTATCCGAGGTTATGATCGTCGGTATCTCTGCATACCTAGTTCAACCTCGTTACCGATAAGTACTCTTTTCGTTCCGTGATATGTGATCCCTTGTGAGCCAGTCACATGCTTGCAAGCTAATTGGATGACATTCCACCGAGAGGGCCCAGAGTATATCTATCCGTCATATGGATGGACAAATCACACTCTTGATCCATGTGTTTCAACCAATACTTTCCGAACACTCAATGCCACCTTTATAGCCACCCGCACGGTGTGGTGTTTGACGTCATCAAAGCATCCATCCGGTAAAGGTGATATGCATGATCTCATGGTCGAAGGAATTAGGTTACTATGTATCAGAAAGCATATAGCAATTGAACTATTGAAATGACTTGATCTTTATGCTACGCTTATCAATAGGAGTATGTCCACCATATCATTCTCCTAACGATATGATCTTGTTGTTGATAACATCTCAATGTTCATGATAGGGAAACCACAATCATTTAATCAACCAACAAGCTAGTGAAGTATAGAGGCTATACTAGGGACTTCAAATTACGTTTACAAATCACACAAGTATCAATGTTTCCTTGTTAATACTATTATAGCATGAATGTAAACATTTATCATAAACACAAAGATATAATAATAACTACATTTATTATTGCCTCTAGGGCATATCTCCAACAGTCTCCCACTTGCACTAGAGTCATCTAATCTAGATTACATGGTAATATACCGAACACCCATGGCAGTTTGGTGTTGGTCATGTTTTGCCCTCGGGAGAGGTTTAGTCAACGGATCCGCCACATTCAGATATGTGTGTACTTTGCAAATCTTTATATCCCCATCCTGGATATGTTCTCGAATAGCGTGAAAACGCAGCTTGATGTGCTTCAGCTTCTTGTGTGACCTTGGTTCTTGCGCATTGGCTATGGCGCCCATGTTATCACAGTAGATAGACATTGGGTCCAGCGCACTAGGAACCACACCCAGCTCTGTAATGAACTCTTTCATCCATATCGCTTCTTGTGAAGCCTCCGAAGCAACCATGTATTCCGATTCAGTTGAAGATCTCGCCACAACGCTTTGCTTTGCACTCCTCCAGCTAACTGCTGCACCATTCAAAATAAATACGTATCCAGATTGTGATTTAGAATCATCCGGATCGGTGTTCCAACTAGCATCGGTGTAACCATTAACAACGAGTTGTTCATCACCTCCATAAGAAAGAACCATATCCTTAGTTCTTCTCAAGTACTTAAGGATGTTTTTGACCGCTGTCCAATGATCCACTCCTGGATCACTTTGATATCTGCTAGTTAAACTAACAGCATATGCAATGTCGGGTCTAGTACATAGCATGGCATACATTAGAGATCCTATGGTTGAGGCATAGGGAGTCTTACTCATCCTTTCTCTATCTTCTGCCGATGTCGGACTTTGAGTTTTACTCAAGATCATATTGGGCAACATGGGCAAGAACCCTTTCTTGCTTTCTTCCATTCCAAACCTCTTTAGAACTTTGTCCAAATATGTACTCTGACAATGATATTTGGCGTTCGATCTATCTCTATAAATCTTTATGCCTAATATGTAAGCTTCGCCAAGATCCTTCATTGAAAAACTATTATTCAAATATTCCTTGACACTATTAAGAAGGTCTACATCATTCCCAATCAACAATATGTCATCCACATATAGTATTAAGAATGCTACAGAGCTCCCACTCACTTTCTTGTAAATACAAGCTTCTCCATAAGTTTGTATAAAACCAAAACTTTTGATTACCTTATCAAAACGTTGATTCCAACTTCGGGATGCTTGCTTCAATCCATAGATGGACCTTTGAAGTTTGCATACCTTTTTAGCATCTTTAGGATCGACAAAACCTTTGGGTTGCATCATATACAACTCTTCATCAATATCTCCATTGAGGAATGCTGTTTTGACATCTATCTGCCATATCTCATAATCATAATATGCAGCGATTGCTAACATAATCCTCACAGACTTTAGCTTCGCTACTGGTGAGAAAGTCTCATCGTAGTCAACTCCTTGAATTTTTTGAAACCCTTTTGCGACAAGTCGAGCTTTATAGACAGTAACATTACCATCAACATCTGTTTTCTTCTTGAAAATCCATTTGTTCTCGACAGCCTTCCGGCCATCCGGTAAGTCCACCAAAGTCCATACTTGGTTTTCGTACATGGATCCAATCTCGGATTTCATGGCATCTTGCCATTTATTGGAATCTGGGCTCATCATCGCTTCCTCATATGTCTCGGGGTCATCGGTGTTGTCCACCAACATGACACTCATAACGGAATCATACCAATCTGGAGTGGTACGAGTTCTCGTTGACCTCCGAGGCTCTGTAGCAACTTCAACCGAAGTTTCATGATCATCATCATTAGCTTCCTCTCTAATTGGTGCAGGCACCATAGGAACTTCTTCCGGTGCTGCGCTACTCGTAATTTCGAGAGAAGGTTCGACAACCTCGTCGAGTTCTACTTTCCTTCCAGTCACTTCTTTCGAGAGAAATTCCTTCTCTAGAAAGGATCCATTCTTTGCAACGAAGATTTTGCCTTCAGATCTATGATAGAAGGTATACCCAATAGTTTCCTTCGGGTATCCTATGAAGACGCATTTTTCCGCTTTAGGTTCAAGCTTGTCCGGCTGTAACTTCTTTACATAGGCTTCGCATCCCCAAACTTTAAGGAACGACAATTTAGGTTTCTTGCCAAACCATAATTCATACGGTGTCGTTTCAACGGATTTAGACGGTGCCCTATTTAAAGTGAATGCGGCTGTTTCTAATGCATAACCCCAAAATGATAGCGGTAAATCTGTAAGTGACATCATAGAACGAACCATATCTAAGAGAGTTCGACACGACGTTTGGACACACCATTACGATGTGGTGTTCCGGTGTCAATTGTGAAAGTATTCGCACTTCTTTAAATGCTCGCCAAACTCGTAACTTAGATATTCACCTCCACGATCGTAACGTAGAAATTTAATCTTCTTGTTACGTTGATTCTCTACCTCACTTTGAAACTCCTTAAACTTCTCGAAAGTTTCGGACTTATGTTTCATGAAATAGATATACCCATATCTACTCAAGTCATCTGTGAAGGTAAGAACATAACGATAACCATCACATGATGCTACACTCATTGGACCACACATAGGTATGTATGATTTCCAATAAGTCCGTAGCTCGCTCCACCATACCAGAAAATGGAGTCTTAGTCATTTTTCCCATCAGACATGCTTCGCATATTTCAAGTGATTAAAATCAAGTGATTCAAGAAGTCCATCGGAATGGAGTTTCTTCATACGCTTCACTCCAATGTGACCAAGACGATTGCCACATATAGGTCAAATTATCGCTTGATTTCAAACGTTTAGCCTCAATGTTGTTGATATGTGTATTTCCACCATCGAGATTCAATAAGAATAGACCATCTATCAAAGGTGCATGTGCATAAAACATATTACTCATATAAATCGAACAACCATTATTCTCGACTTAAACAAGTAACCGTCTACGCAATAAACAAGATCCCGATATAATGTTCATGCTCAACGCAGCACTAAATAACAATTATTTAAGTATAAAACTAATCCGATGGTAGATGAAGGGGTAGCGTCGACCGCGATCACATCAACCTTTGATCCGTTTCCACGCCGCATCGTCACCTCGTTCTTCGCTAGCTTCCGTTTATTCGCAGACCTGTTTGAAAGTTACAAATATGAGCAACGAACCAAGATCAAATACCGTGCACTACTACAAGTACTAGTGAGATACACATCAATAACATGTATATCAGATATACCTTTCTTCTTGATGTTGCCGTTCTTCAGATCCGCCAAGTACTTTGGGCAATTCCTCTTCCAGTGACCTTCTCCCTTGCAGTAAAAGCACTCAGTTTCAGGCTTGGGTCCATCCTTGGTTTTCTTCGCCGGCGTGGTAACCTTTTTACCACCCTTCTTGAAGTGTCCATTTTGCTTAGACTTGCCCTTCTTGAGTTTGGTGGTCTTATTGACCATCAACACTTGGTGCTATGATCTCCACTTCTGCAGACTTTAACATAGCAAACAGTTCTGGCAACTCTTTGTTCATGTTTTGCATGTTGTAGTTCATCACAAAGTTCCTGTAACTTGGTGGCAGTGACTGGAGGACGCGGTAAATCCCCAAAGCATTAGGAATCACTATACCCAAGCTTTGAAGTTTGTTTGTGTGCCCAGACATCTTAAGCACATGCTCACTTTGAGCTGCCCTCTTCCATCTTGCAGTTAAAGAACTTTTCGAAGCCTCATAGCTTTCAATTGCCGCATGAGTTTCAAAAATCAATTTGAGATCCTCGACAATATCATATGGGTCGACTCTTCAAACCTTTTACAAGCTCGATTCTAAACCATACAAGATAGCACTTGAACTATGAGTCTTGATTCTTCCGAGCAAGGTAAACATTCTTTACTTCATCGGAAGAATCACCGCAATGGGTCACCAATGTGCATCCGGCACATAGGTCAAATTACCATGTGAGGACAATCCTCAAATTGCGGAACCAATCCATGATTGCTTCCATTGTTTTCAACTTTTCTTTCTCTAGGAACGCATTAAAATTGATGGTAGGGGCTGCCATTGATCTACAACATATTTGCAATAGTTTAGACTAAGTTTATGACAAATTGAGTTCAAATTAATTAATGAAATTAAACTAGGTGAACTCTCACTCAAAACAACATCCCTCACATTGTTTTAGTGATCACACGAACCAAATCCACTACATCAACACCGATCATCACGAGAGTTGATATAGTTTCAATGGCGAACAATCGTCATGTTCATCATATCTACTATATGATTCATGCTTTACCTTTCGGTGATCCGTGTTCGAGACCATGTGCGTACATGCTAGGCTCGTCAAGATCAAACCTTAGTGTCGCATGAGCAAATCGGCTTGCTCACGTTGTATACACTTGCAGAATCTAACACCCGATCATCACGAGGTGCTTGAAACAACAAGCTTTATAGCGATGCTAACTAAGGGTGAACACTTTATGATTTGAAATTGATGTGCATGAGGGATCATCTTATAATGCTACCGTCGTCTACTAAGCAATACAAGATGCATAAAGGATTAACATCACATGCAATTCATAATATGTGATATGATATGGCCTTTCTTCTTTGTGCTTCCGATCTCCATCTTCAAGCACGAACATGATCTCCATCATCACGGCATTGCATCAAGGTCAATGACGCTTCACCATGGTTGTCGTCCACGGCTTCAACTATTACAACTACTTTGAATAGACACGGGTCTTAACATAAATTAAAGACAACCATATGGCTCCTGCGTTGCCAACTTACAATAAGGAACATTGCATACATCAAATATAATCACAATCATGGCCATATCACATCACGCACACCTGCAAAACAAAGTTAGACGCCTCTACTTTCTTTGCATATTTTACGTGGTTTGGGGCTTTCAATAAGTGTCGTTCTAACTTACGAACAAGAACCACAACATTGATACTAGCATTGTTGATCACCCGTTGTAAATTGGATCTTAACTATGCTAGGAGAAACAGCACCATAAAGCCACTTATGCAATACAAGTTGCATGTTAAGCGTGGAGCAAGTCTCATGAACGATGTCATGTAAGGTTAGCCCGGGCCGCTTCATCCCAACATACCGCAAGATGCAAAGTACACAAAAAGCAACCGACAATAAAAGCATCAACGCAAACAATGACCATTGTGTTCTACTCGTGCAACATATCTACATATAGACACGGCTCTGATACCACTGAAGGGGTTCGTAGCATGGAAAACAAAAATTTTCTATCGCATACAAACAAACAAGCCAAGATCTATCTACTAGATTGTAGCAACGAGTCGATGGAATAACTTACCCTCGAAGATTCCAAAGTGTTTAACGAGAGCGGATTCTCGTGGGTGATGTAGTCGTACTCTTTCCGATCTCAAGATCGTGTGGACGATCCTTCCAAGCTGCGTTCGGCAGCTTCCCTTCGGTCACACGTTCGGTACTCGTGAAGACCTTCCTCTCCCTTGTTCCAGCGAGGCGGAGGTTGTAGCACTCTCCTCGCGATTCCGCAAAGACTGGCAAGTGGCAGGAAGTAGAGGGGAAATCCCGCAGGGCTTCGCCTTAAGCCGGAGCGAGTATGGTGGATTATGAGAGAGGGATATTAGTGGTCTAGAGATTAGACACACCAATTAGAAGGCTCTAAACCGCAGGCTAAAGCAATTAGAAGCTCTAAACCAAACGGCTCTAAACCGGAGATTAGAGGTAGAAACTTGTGTGTCTCAAGGAGGAGGCCCTGCCCCTCCTTATATAGGTGGAGGGGCTAGGCGCGCCAGGGAGGGAGGGGAGTCCCTCCCCAACTCGGCCTAGGGCTGGGCGCCGGCTTGGAGGAGAGGAACTCCTCCTCCAAGTTGGTTTCAAACTCCTCTTGCTTGTTTCCCACAGTTTCCTGTTTCCCACAGTTTCCTGTTTTCCACAGTTTCCTGTTTTAGCCGTTTGACTTTCAAACTGGCAGTTTGACTTTCAAGTTTTGGAACAGAAAGAACACTTAGTACATGATGCAATCATTCAATGACACATTCATGTACCCTCCCCGAGTCTTGGGACAATCGGACCCTTCTAGAACATTCCGATGAAAACACGGAATCATTCCCGAACTCAGCGGGACTTTCCTTATATGAATCTTATTCTCGGACCATTCCGGATCACCTCGTGATATCCGGATCCCATCAGACTCGAACAACATTCGGTCTCTTTCTCATAATACCATAACTACTCAAACAACGTCGAATCCTTAAGTGTGTCTCCCTACGGTTCGTGAATTATGCGGACATGATCGAGACACTTCTCCGAACAATAACCAATAGAGGAATCTGGAAATTCATATGGCTCCCACATATTTCTATGATTACTTTGCGATCGAATGAACCACTTACATACGATACCAATTTCCCTTTGTCTCACGATAGTTTACTTATCCGACGTTATGATCGTCGGTATCTCTGCATACCTAGTTCAACCTCGTTACCGATAAGTACTCTTTTCTCGTTCCGTGATATGTGATCCCTTGTGACCCGGTCACATGCTTGCAAGCTAATTGGATGACATTCCACGAGAGGGCCCAGTATATCTATCCGTCATATGGATGGACAAATCCCACTCTTGATCCATGTGTTTCAACCAATACTTTCGAACACTCAATGCCACCTTTATAGCCACCCGATTACGGTGTGGTGTTTGGCGTCATCAAAGCATCCATCCGGTAAAGGTGATATGCATGATCTCATGGTCGAAGGAATTAGGTTACTATGTATCAGAAAGCATATAGCAATTGAACTATTGAAATGACTTGATCTTTATGCTACGCTTATCAATAGGAGTATGTCCACCATATCATTCTCCTAACGATATGATCTTGTTGTTGATAACATCTCAATGTTCATGATAGGGAAACCACAATCATTTAATCAACCAACAAGCTAGTGAAGTATAGAGGCTATACTAGGGACTTCAAATTAAGTTTACAAATCACACAAGTATCAATGTTTCCTTGTTAATACTATTATAGCATGAATGTAAAAATTTATCATAAACACAAATATATAATAATAACTACATTTATTATTGCCTCTAGGGCATATCTCCAACACGCCGGCCAAGACGGATCTTGAAGCTTATGGTGCCGCAATTTCTAAGTTCATCCTTACTGGCTCCGGCTTCACGTTTGACGGTGAAGAAATACACGAAGAGATCTAGCCTAGGCTTAATCCCTAGGTAACCCTCGCAGAGCGCCGCGTAATTGCTAAGCGCCAAAATGCTATTGGGAGAAAGGTTTTGGGGCTGGACTCGGAAGTGATTAAAGACGGAAAGGAAGAAGTTAGAGATGGGCAGGGAGACGCCACGTACCAATTGGTCTTTGAAGTACACCTTTTCTTTGGCTTGGGAAGAAGGTGTCACCTCGCCGGTCGGCGCCGCCCACCAGGCGGGCCCCTCCGTCGTGGGGAGGTAACCCTCGACGATCAGTTCCTGGATGTCGCGGTCCGAGATGTCCGAACCGCGCCAATCGCCCTTGTGGGAGTCGTTGTCCTCCTCCAGCAGCTCCAGCGCCGCTGGATTGTGGTTGCCGTCGGTGGTCTCGACCACCGCGGAGATGGGGATGACCAGGCCCTCTGGGGGCACGACGACGGAGCTCGTCGGCTTCGCCGCGGCTTCGCCCGACACCGCCATGGAAGGAGTAGAGCTTCTGCTAGCCATTGCGTGAGTTTGGAGGTGACTGGCGAGAATTGGAGCTAGGGTTTTTCGCGAGGTTGCCCGGAGAGCTATAGGGGGCGCTCGCTGGAGGAAGAAGACGATGCGAGGAGAGAATGAGGTGAAAAGTAAAAATTCCGCCGCAGTTACTATTTATGATCTCCAGCATCAAGATTCGTGCAGCTTGGTCGGACGGTTGCCGCGTAAACGACGTGTTCGCGAACGTGCGCGGAAATTTCGCCACGTCACAACAATCGCCGCCAACGGTTCGTATCGCTCGCGCGTAAAAACGGACATGGTTGCATTCTCTGCATCTGTGAGTTACAGGTGTCGCTGACCTACGTCTACGTCGCCCTAGCTGACATAGGCAGATGAGCTGTCACATCGAAAGATTCCGGCATGGATGGATCCAGTCCGGCTACGAAAGAGTACAATGGAAGATTCAAGAATTATCCGACTTACAAGTTGAAGACAGAGGAATCCTTGCAGGGTTCTTTGGGAGGACTACAATATATTGCTTGACGATTTGCCGACATCCAACTAGACGGAGCATTCCACATGAAGAGGCAAGACGGCGCAATATCTCGGAGTTCTCCGGGGGCTACTGTTGGGGATATGCTATATGGGTATCCTCATAGCATGTCTCCTATCCGGATAACCCGGGTGGCCCATAGTTGGTAGCATGGCCCATGGCCTGCTGGGAGGCCCAGTTAGATGAATCCAGAAGGGAGGCCCATGCCGGATAAAGGAAGGCTACGGTGGATTCACCAGCGTACCCGGAGCCTTGGAGTACAAGACAAGCTAGACTAGTCGTAGTCAGTGTAGGACTCTGTGACCTGTCCGGCTAGGACTTTTCCCTGTAACCCTAGGACCTGGCGACTATATAAGTCGGGCCTATGGGAGCCTTTAAGGAACGATAACTTAGACTTTCTAGTCACCTCGCACAGCGAACCAATCCCTGTAACTCGGCGTATTGCCCTTATAGTGATTTATAGCAGGAGTAGGATTTCGCCACCATCGTGGGATCTGAACCTGGGCAAGCTGTGTTACCTCGTACCCGTCAACCGTCCGCCCTCCCCCACGTCTCTAAACACGCACTGTGAGGACCCCTCCATGGCGTACTCGTCGGCAATACCACGACAGGTGCACTTAGTTGATCCTAGTGTATTTAGGTTTTGTGCTTGTAAAATAAACGTTAGTTTAATTCCGCATTCTATCAAGCCAAATACGTAATAGTTTTGAAATTGCCTATTCACCCCCCCCCCTTCTAGGCGACATTGTTGGAGATATGCCCTAGAGGCAATAATAAATGTAGTTATTATTATATCTTTGTGTTTATGATAAATGTTTACATTCATGCTATAATAGTATTAACAAGGAAACATTAATACTTGTGTGATTTGTAAACTTAATTTGAAGTCCCTAGTATAGCCTCTATACTTCACTAGCTTGTTGGTTGATTAATGATTGTGGTTTCCCTATCATGAACATTGAGATGTTATCAACAACAAGATCATATCGTTAGGAGAATGATATGGTGGACATACTCCTATAGATAAGCATAGCATAAAGGTCAAGTTATTTCAATAGTTCAATTGCTATATGCTTTCTGATACCTAGTAACCTAATTCCTTCGACCATGAGATCATGCATATCACCTTTACCGGATGGATGCTTTGATGACATCAAACACCACACCGTGAATCGGGTGGCTATAAAGGTGGCATTGAGTGTTCGAAAGTATTGGTTGAAACACATGGATCAAGAGGGATTTGTCCATCCATATGGATAGATATACTCTGGCCCTCTCGGTGGAATGTCATCCAATTAGATTGCAAGCATGTGACCGGGTCACAAGGATCACATATCACGAACGAGAAAAGAGTACTTATCGGTAACGAGGTTGAACTAGGTATGCAGAGATACCGACGATCATAACCTCGGATAAGTAAACTATCGTGAGACAAAGGGAAATTGGTATCGTATGTAAGTGGTTCATTCGATCGCAAAGTAATCGTAGAAATATGTGGGATCCATATGAATTTATAGATTCCTCTATTGGTTATTTTTCGGAGAAGTGTCTCGATCATGTCCGCATAATTCACGAACCGTAGGGAGACACACTTAAGGATTCGACGTTGTTTGAGTAGTTATGGTATTATGAGAAAGAGACCGAATGTTGTTCGGAGTCTCGGATGGGATCCGGGATATCACGAGGTGATCCGGAATGGTCCGGAGAATAAGATTCATATAAGGAAAGTCCCGCTTCGAATGGGAATGATTCCGGTGTTTTCATCGGGAATGTTCTAGAAGGTTCCAGAATGTCCGGCACTCCGGGGGGGAAGGGGTACATGAATGTGTCATTAAATATTGGAATGATTGCATCATGTACTAAGTGTTCTTGCTGTTCCAAATAAAGGATTAGATTGAATCCTAAAACAGAAAAGTCAAATGGCCAGTTTGAAAGTCAAACGGCTAAAACAGGAAACTGTGGAAACAAGCAAGAGGAGGTTGAAACCAACTTGGAGGAGGAGTCCCTCCTCTCCAAGCCGGGCCACCAAGGCCGACTTGGGAGGACTCCCTCCTTGGCCGCCCCTCCCACCTATAAAAGGAGGCAGGGCCTCCTCCTAGACACACAAGTTCCTATCCTCTAATCTAAATCCTAGCCCTAGACTCCGATTTAGAGCCGCTTTGGTTTAGAGCTTCTAATTGCCCTAGCCTTGGGATTAGAGCCTTCTAATTGGTGTGTCTAAACCTAGACCACTAATAGCTCTCTCATACTCCACCATACTCGCTCGGCTTAGGCGAAGCCTGCGGGATCTCCCTCTACTTGGGTACCACGCCAGTTGCCGAATCGCGAGAGTGCTACAACCTCCGTTTCTGGAACAAGGAGAGGAAGGTCTTCGAAAGCGAACGTGTGACCGATTGCCGGCTGCCGGAACACAGCGCCGGAAGGATCGTCTACACGATCTTGAGATCGGGAAGAGTGCGACTACATCACCCACGAGAATCCGCTCTCGTTAAACACTTTGGAATCTTCGAGGGTAAGTTATTCCATCGACTCGTTGCTACAATCTAGTAGATAGATCTTGGCTTGTTTGTTTGTATGCGATAGAAAAATTTTGTTTTCCATGCTAGGAAACCCTACAGTGGTATCAGAGCCGTGTCTATATGTAGATCTGTTGCACGAGTAGAACACAATGGTCATTGTGGGAATTGATGCTTTTATTGTCGATTGCTTCTTGTGTACTTTGCATCTTGCGGTATGTTGGGATGAAGCGGCCCGGGCTAACCTTACATGACATCGTTCATGAGACTTGCTCCACGCTTGACATGCAACTTGTATTGCATAAGTGGCTTTATGGTGCCTGTTTCTTCTCCTAGCATAGTTAAGATCCAATTTACAACGGGTGATCAACAATGCTAGTATCAATGTTGTGGTTCTTGTTCGTAAGTTAGAACGACACTTATTGAAAAGCCCCAAACCACGTAAAATATGCAAAGAAAGTAGAGGCGTCTAACTTTGTTTTGCAGGGGTGTGCAGTGATGTGATATGGCCATGATTGTGATTATATTTGATGTATGCAATGTTCCTTATTGTAAGTTGGCAACCGGCTGGAGCCATATGGTTGTCTTTAATTTATGTTAAGACCCGCGTGTCTATTCAAAGTAGTTGTAGTAGTTGAAGCCGGTGGACGACAACCATGGAGAAGCGGCATTGTCCTTGATGCAATGCCGGTGATGATGGAGATCATGTTCGTGCTTGAAGATGGAGATCGGAAGCACAAAGAAGAAAGGCCATATCATATCACATATTATTGAATTGCATGTGATGTTAATCCTTTATGCATCTTGTATTGCTTAGTAGACGACGGTAGCATTATAAGATGATCCCTCATGCACATGAATTTCAAGTCATAATGTGTTCACCCTTAGTTAGCACCGTTGCTAAAGCTTGTTGTTTCGAAGCACCACGTGATGATCGGGTGTGTTAGATTCTGCAAGTGTATACAACGTGAGCAAGCCAAATTTGCTCATGCGGAAACTAAGGTTTGATCTTGACGAGCGTAGCATGTACAGACATGGTCTCGGAACACGGATCACCGAAAGGTAAAGCATGAATCATATAGTAGACATGATGAACATGACGATTGTTCGCCATTGAAACTATATCAACTCTCGTGATGATCGGTGTTGATGTAGTGGATTTGGTTCGTGTGATCACTAAAACAATGTGAGGGATGTTGTTTTGAGTGGGAGTTCACCTAGTTTAATTTCATCATTAATTTGAACTCAATTTGTCATAAACTTAGTCTAAACTATTGCAAATATGTTGTAGATCAATGGAAGCCCCTACCATCAATTTTAATGCGTTCCTAGAGAAAGAAAAGTTGAAAACAATGGAAGCAACTTCATGGATTGGTTCCGCAATTTGAGGATTGTCCTCACACTAGTAATTTGACCTATGTGATGGATGCACATTGGTGACCCACCAGCCGATGCCGATGAAGTAAAGAATGTTTACCTCTCGGAAGAATCAAGACTCCATAGTTCAGTGTGCTATCTTGTATGGTTTGGAATCGAGCTTAAAAAGGTTTGAAGAGTCGACCCATATGATATTGTCGAGGATCTCAAATTGATTTTGAGACTCATGCGGCAATTGAAAGCTATGAGGCTTCAAAAAGTTCTTTAATCGCAAGATGGAAGAAGGCAGCCGGCCAAGTGAGCATGTGCTTAAGATGTCGGCACGCAAAACAAACTTCAAAGCTTGGGTATAGTGATTCCTAATGCTTTGGGGATTTACCGTGTCCTCCTATCACTACCACCAAGTTACAAGAACTTTGTGATGAACTACAACATGCGTAACATGAACAAGACGTTACAGAACTCTTTGCCATGTTGAAATCTGCGAAGTGGAGATAAAGAAAGAGCACCAAGTGTTGTTGGTCAATAAGACCACCAAATTCAAGAAAGGCAAGTCTAAGAAGAGGGACACTTCAAGAAGGGTGGTAAGAAAGTTGCCACGCCGAAGAAGACCAAAGGGCCCAAGCACGACATCGAGTGCTTTACCGCAAGGGAGAAGGTCCTCGAAGTGGAATTGCCCAAAGTACTTGGCGGATCAAGAACGGCAACATCAAGAAGAAAGGTATATCGATATACATGTTATTGATGTATCTCACTAGTACCGTAGTAGTGCTCGGTATTTGATAATCGGGTTCGGTTGCTCATATTTGTAACTCAAAAAGCTTTGCAGAATAAACGGAAGCTAGCGAAGAACGAGGTGACGGCGCGTGGGAAACGGATCAAAGGTTGATGTGATCGCTCGGCACGCTACCCCTTCATCTACCATCGGATTAGTTTTATACTTAAATAATTGTTATTTAGTGCTGTGTTGAGCATGAACATTATATCGGGATCTTGTTTATTGTAGACGGTTACTTGTTTAAGTCGAGAATAATGGTTGTTCGATTTATATGAGTAATATGTTTTATGCACATGCACCTTTGATAGATGGTCTATTCTTATTGAATCTCGATAGTGGAAATACACATATCAACAACATTGAGGCTAAACATTTGAAATCAGCGATAATTCGACCTATATGTGGCAATCGCTGCCTTGGTCACATTGGAGTGAAGCGATGAAGAAACTCCATTCGATGGACTTCTTGAATCACTTGATTTTGAATCACTTGAAAGATGCGAAGCATGTCTGATGGGAAAAATGACTAAGACTCCATTTTCTGGTATGATGGAGCGAGCTACGGACTTATTGGAAATCATACATACCGATGTGTGTGGTCCAATGAGTGTAGCATCGCGCAGTGGTTATCGTTATGTTCTTACCTTCACGGATGACTTGAGTAGATATGGGTATATCTATTTCATGAAACATAAATCCGAAACTTTCGAGAAGTTTAAGGAGTTTCAAAATGAGGTAGAGAATCAACGTAACAAGAAGATTAAATTTCTACGTTCTGATCGTGGAGGTGAATATCTAAGTTACGAGTTTGGCGAGCATTTTAAGAAATGCGGAATACTTTCATAGTTGACACCGCCGGGAACACCACAGCGTAATGTTGTGTCCGAACGTCGTAATCGAACTCTCTTAGATATGGTTCGTTCTATGATGTCACTTACAGATTTACCGCTATCATTTTGGGGTTATGCATTAGAAACAGCCGCATTCACTTTAAATAGGGAACCGTCTAAATCCGTTGAAACGACACCGTATGAATTATGGTTTGGGAAGAAACCTAGATTGCCGTTCCTTAAAGTTTGGGGATGCGAAGCCTATGTAAAGAAGTTACAGCCGGACAAGCTTGAACCCAAAGCGGAAAAATGCGTCTTCATAGGATACCCGAAGGAAACTATTGGGTATACCTTCTATCATAGATCCGAAGGCAAAATCTTCGGTTAAGAATGGATCCTTTCTAGAGAAGGAATTTCTCTCGAAAGAAATGACTGGAAGGAAAGTAGAACTCGACGAGGTTGTCGAACCTTCTCTCGAATTGAGTAGCGCAAAGACCGAAGAAGTTCCTGTGGTGCCTGCACCAATAAGAGAGGAAGCTAATGATGGTGATCATGAAACTTCGGTTGAAGTTACTACAGAGCCTCAGAGGTCAACAAGAACTCGTACCACTCCAGATTGGTATGATCCCGTTATGAGTGTCATGTTGGTGGACAACACCGATGACCCCGAGACATATGAGGAAGCGATGATGAGCCTAGATTCCAATAAATGGCAAGAAGCCATGAAATCCGAGATTGGATCCATGTACGAAAACCAAGTATGGACTTTGGTGGACTTAATGATGGCCGAAGGTCGAGAACAAATGGATTTTCAAGAAGAAAACAGATGTCGATGGTAATGTTATCGTCTATAAAGCTCGACTTGTCACAAAAGGGTTTCACAAATTGAAGGAGTTGACTACAATGAGACTTTCTCACCAGAGCGAAGCTAAAGTCTGTGGAGGATTATGTTAGCAATCACGCATATTATGATTATGAGATATGGCGATGGATGTCAAAACAAAGATTCCTCAATGGATATATTGATGAAGAGTTGTATATGATGCAACCCAAAGGTTTTGTCGATCCTAAAGATGCTAACAAGGTATGCAAACTTCAACGGTCCATCTATGGATTGAAGCAAGCATCCCAAGTTGGAATCAACGTTTTGATAAGGTGATAAAAGTTTTGGTTTTATACAAACTTATGGAGAAGCTTGTATTTACAAGAAAGTGAGTGGGAGCTCAGAGCATTCTTAATACTATATGTGGATGACATATTGTTGATTGGGAATGATGTAGACCTTCTTAATAGTGTTAAGGAATATTTGAATAATAGTTTTTCAATGAAGGATCTTGCAAGCAGCTTATATTAGGCATAAAGATTTATAGAGATAGATCGAAACGCCAAATATCATTGTCACAGAGTACATATTTGGACAAAGTTCTAAAGAGGTTTGAATGGAAGAAAGCAAGAAAGGGTTCTTGCCCATGTTGCCCAATACAACCTTGAGTAAAACTCAAAGTCCGACATCCAGAAGATAGAGAAAGGATGAGTAAGACTCCCTATGCCTCACCATAGGATCTCTAATGTATGACATGCTATGTACTAGACCCGACATTGCATATGTCGTTAGTTTAACTAGTAGATATCAAAGTGATCCAGAGTGGATCATTGGACAATGATCAAAAACATCCTTAAGTACTTGAGAAGAACTAAGGATATGGTTCTTTCTTATGGAGGTGATGAACACTCGTTGTTAATGGTTACACCGATGCTAGTTGGAACACCGATCCGGATGATTCTAAATCACAACTGGATAATGATTTATTTTGAATGGTGCAAGAAGCTTAATGGAGGAGTGCAAAGCAAAGCGTTGTGGCGAGATCTTCAACCGAATCGAATACATGGTCGCTTTGGAGGCTTCACAAGAAGCTATATGGATGAAAGATTTCATTATAGAGCTGGGTGTGGTTCCTAGTGCGCCGGACCCAATGTCATCTCATCGTGATAACATGGGCGCCATAGCCAATGCGCAAGAACCAAGGTCACACAAGAAGTCAAGAATATCAAGCTGCTTTCACGCTATTCGAGAACATATCCGTGATGGGGATATAAAGATTTGCAAAGTACACACAGATCTGAATGTGGCGGATCCGTTGACTAAACCTCTCCCGAGGGAAAAACATGACCAACACCAAACTGCCATGGGTGTTCGGTATATTACCATGTAATCTAGATTAGATGACTCTAGTGCAAGTGGGAGACTGTTGGAGATATGCCCTAGAGGCAATAATAAATGTAGTTATTATTATATCTTTGTGTTTATGATAAATGTTTACATTCATGCTATAATAGTATTAACAAGGAAACATTAATACTTGTGTGATTTGTAAACTTAATTTGAAGTCCCTAGTATAGCCTCTATACTTCACTAGCTTGTTGGTTGATTAATGATTGTGGTTTCCCTATCATGAACATTGAGATGTTATCAACAACAAGATCATATCGTTAGGAGAATGATATGGTGGACATACTCCTATAGATAAGCATAGCATAAAGGTCAAGTCATTTCAATAGTTCAATTGCTATATGCTTTCTGATACATAGTAACCTAATTCCTTCGACCATGAGATCATGCATATCACCTTTACCGGATGGATGCTTTGATGACATCAAACACCACACGTGAATCGGGTAGCTATAAAGGTGGCATTGAGTGTTCGGAAAGTATTGGTTGAAATACATGGATCAAGAGTGGATTTGTCCATCCATATGACGGATAGATATACTGGCCCTCTCGGAATGTCATCCAATTAGCTTGCAAGCATGTGACTGGCTCACAAGGGATCACATATCACGGGAACGAGAAAAGAGTACTTATCAGTAAACGAGGTTGAACTAGGTATGCAGAGATACCGACGATCATAACCTCGGATAAGTAAACTATCGTGAGACAAAGGGAAATTGGTATCGTATGTAAGTGGTTCATTCGATCGCAAAGTAATCGTAGAAATATGTGGGAGCCATATGAATTTCCAGATTCCTCTATTGGTTATTGTTCGGAGAAGTGTCTCGATCATGTCCGCATAATTCACAAACCGTAGGGAGACACACTTAAGGATTCGACGTTGTTTGAGTAGTTATGGTATTATGAGAAAGAGACCGAATGTTGTTCGGAGTCTCGGATGGGATCCGGGATATCACGAGGTGATCCGGAATGGTCCGGAGAATAAGATTCATATAAGGAAAGTCCCGCTGAGTTCGGGAATGATTCCGTGTTTTCATCGGGAATGTTCTAGAAGGTTACGAATGTCCAAGACCGGGGGAAGGGTACATGAATGTGCATTGAATATTGGAATGATTGCATCATGTACTAAGTGTTCTTGTTGTTCCAAATAAAGGATTAAATTGAATCCTAAAACTGAAAAGTCAAATGGCCAGTTTGAAAGTCAAACGGCTAAAACAGGAAACTGTGGGAAACAAGCAAGAGGAGGTTGAAACCAAATTGGAGGAGGAGTCCCTCCTCTCCAAGCCAGCGCCACCCAAGGCCGACTTGGGAGGGACTCCTCCCTGGCGCCCCCTCCACCTATAAAAGGAGGGCAGGCCTCCTCCTCTAGACACACAAGTTCCTATCCTATAATCTAAATCCTAGACCTAGACTCCGGTTTAGAGCCACTTTGGTTTAGAGCTTCTAATTGCCCTAGCCTTCGGATTAGAGCCTTCTAATTGGTGTGTCTAAACCCTAGACCACTAATAGCTCTCTCTCATACTCCACCATACTCGCCCGCTTAAGGCGGCCTCATGGATCTCCTCTACTGGGTACCACGCCAGTCTTAGGAATCGCGAGGAGAGTGCTACAACCTCCGCTGCTTGCTGGAACAAGGGAGAGGAAGGTCTTCGTCGAGTACCGAACGTGTGACCGACTGCGGAAGCGCTCCGGAACGCAGCGCCGGAAGGATCGTCTACACGATCTTGAGATCGGGAAGAGTACGACTACATCACCCACGAGAATCCGCTCTTGTTAAACACTTTGGAATCTTTGAGGGTAAGTTATTCCATCGACTCGTTGCTACAATCTAGAAGATAGATCTTGGCTTGTTTGTTTGTATGCGATAGAAAATTTTTGTTTTCCATGCTACGAAACCCTACAGACATCTCTATCCTTTCAATTTGTATCAGAGCAAGTTCTCTCCTTGTTTAGGCTTCACTGCCTAGAGTGTAAAGATGTCGGCTAGGAGTATAGTGCATAATGACACAATTTATCTTTGATGGCACAAATTATGCTTTGTGGAGAAATTGCTTGCTTTGTAATCTTAGGACCTTGTGTCCAAATATTGAGCGATTTCTAGATGTAGGTTTTTCTCCTCCGTTGGATCCTCAAAATCTATCTTTAGAGGATGAGAAAATTTTACATCTCGAAGCTCAAGTATCTAATGAGATTATTTTCTCTTTGAGCCCCACAGTTAATTTGTTCTTGTTGATTGTAAAGCGCAAGTCGGTGGTTTCTCCGAGGAGATCTCTTTTCCTTCACATCATGAAGAGCTCCAAGTTGCTTCCACCTCCGGCCGCGATGAGTTCTCATCTTCACTCACTTCACCAACATGTGGCAAGACACAAGGTAAATATATGGTGAGTGGTTTGGGGAATTGCAATGTTGATATTGTGCTTGCTAATGATGATCCTTCATCTCTATCCCAATGCAATGTTTATTATTTGGACTTAAGAACTTCTTGCAACAATAATGCTATATCCCCTTGTGTTGCTAGTCCTTGTATATCATCTAGAAATTATTTTAGTACTAGTGTGGATGATATGCTTGATTTGCCTTGTTCCCATGAACAAAATGCTTCTATTTCCTCTAGTTGTTTATCTAACAATGTAGCGGAAATCAAACATTCTATGGAGCAAGACATGATCATGAATGAAGATTCAAGAATATCCTCATCTTCATCCTCCCGTGCTCACATGTTCCTTATGGAAAGAGGATCAAAGGTATCTCCTACTTTGGATCCCAATATATCTTCTAAAGATAATAGCAATGATAATAATGATAGTGATGATGACATTGATGAGGATACTAGTGCTCTCTTGCTTGAGTTGAATTTTTTGTGTACCTCTCTTCGTGGTAATAATAAGGCCGTTACTTGTATCAAACATGTTATTGACACCATAACTAGACAAACGGGAACCATAGAGGAGTTGGATTTCCAACTTGATGATGGGAGTCGGAGATTCAATCTCCTTAAGCAAGAGCTTGTCGAGAAGAAGCACACTAATTGTCTCCTCACACAAAAAATTGAATCTTATGAGCTTAAAAATAAAAATTCCATTAATGATGCTTGTGCTACTAACTCTACTTCTTGTGAAGCATCTACCCTAAAGGAGAATGTTGAGCTAAGGGCTCAACTTGAGTTGCTAACTAGCAAGTATAGGAAATTGGAAGAAAGTCATGAAAAGCTCTCGGGCTCTCATAATGATCTTCTAATCTCCCATGATGGGCTAATGTTAGCTCGTGAGGCAATTATTACCAAGGTAACATCTTGTGAGCCTCTTTTGGACATTAGCACAACTTCTACTCAAAATGTTATTTTGCCATGTGCTAGTCCTAGTAATCCATCTAGCCATACTATTGATAAACCTAGTGTTGGATTACTTGTTTTTCCTTGTTGCTCTAGCAATGAAGCTTCTACTTCCTCTAGTACTTGTATTTATACTAACCATGTAGAGGAAATCAAAGAGCTCAAGGCCCAAGTCACTTCCTTGAAGAATGACTTGGAAAAGAGTCATGAAGGGAAATCCACACTCGATAATATTTTGAGTGTGCAAAAATCCCCTAATGATAAAAGTGGACTTGGATTCAACTACAATAACAATAACAAGTCCAAGATAAATAAGAAGAAGGGCCAAAACCAAGTCAAGAATTTGGCCAAGATTATTTGCTTCAAGTGCAAGGTTGAAGGACATCATGTAAGATCTTGTCCATTGAAGAAAAAGCACTTGAGTGAGAAGCAACAAGGGAAGCGGCCACAAGTTCATGTTCAAGCCCAAGTTTAAGTTAGGCCACTTTCGAAGAAGAATAAAGATGATTCTCCCCAAGCCAAGAAATCAATTAAGAAGAGAAAGGGGAGCACTTGTTGCTACATATGTCGTGTGAAGGGGCACTTTGGCTCTTCATGTTCAAACGGTACCTTATCTAATCCTATCATTGTTGATGATGATTATTCTCTTAGGAAGGATAAGGATGGCAATGTGTTTGCCAAGTTTGTTGGAACTCAAAGTGGTTTCAAGAAAAGAACCATTTGGGTTGACAAGCCTATTATGACTAACCTCTTAGGACCCAACTTAGTTGGGGACCAACAAGCTCAAACTTGATCAATAGGTGTTTTTGGAGAGCATTGGAGACTTGGCTAACTCATGAAGAATTAAGGGGTCTTCATATATTATATTTGATCAATCCAAGTCATTAGGATTATCTTATCCATATCTTATATCCAATGGCCTCTTCGCGGTAACTTGTACTTAACTCATTTATATTGTAAGTTACTTGACCCTTTACATGTTTTGGTTTTGTACCAAGTATGTGTTTGTATTTGGTGTTCCTCGTGCTTGCTTATTTTGTGTATTCAAGTATGTCTACGTGTTCGGCACATCATTTACCTGTGTGTCTCGTTTTGAGCCTCTAATGCACCTTGATGATATCTTATTTGGCTCTTTTTGAGTGGTTAATGGAACATCCCATTTTGGGGGAGTAATATGCCTTGCGCATCTCTCAAACCTTAAAATGTGTGTATGTGAGTACTACCACTTAGTATTGATATTGCAAGCTTATCTAGTCACTATGTGGTGTGTCATACTCATGAGAAATTCAAATTCTAAATGTCCTTTAGTTCTCTCTAGTTGAGGTTGCTTTGCCTCTTATTAAGAAAAATTGAATATCACATTATGGGGGAGTAATATGATTATTTTGCATATCACAATCCTAGGAAATGTGAACATATGAGATAGTGCCACTTAGAGTTGATATTGTTGATTATCTTGATTCTAGGTGGCATGTTGGCTCAAACAAGGTCCTATTTTTGTTAGAATATTTTATTCCTTGTATTTTCGGTCTTTGTTTGAGTAAAAAAATCTTGATCCGGTCTTCTTCAAATACATATCTATATATATTTTTGGGAGACCATTTCCTTCAAGTTATTCTAATCATTGCTTTGCATGATTTTGTGACTAGATTGAAGCTATCAAGAATCTCTATCTTTGCATAGTTCTTAATCTTTTTATTCCTATCCTATTCTTTTTTATTGTGAAGATTTATCTTTAATATCCGTGCAATATACCATTGGAAATCAATTCCAATTCACTCATTGTCTTCGACAATTGATATACTTTTGTGTGGTAGCATTTGTGGATCATCTTTACCTTAGATTTCACCTCTTATTTCCTTATTTTATTTTCAAAAAAAAATTGTTGTGGCTCCATTTGTCTTCCTTGGTTTTTTAACATCTCTTTCGTGATGTTTTTGATTATTATAAAATGTTTTTAAGTGGAAGACAAAACTTTTATTCTCTAAACCTTGTGACATTGTGAAAAGTGTTAAGGGTTTGGTTTATTTATTGAAACCTTGCTCTTTTGGGAGTTTGTTATCTAATTATTTCTTCTCTATTTTATTTGCTTTAATGAGATAAATCCTTGAGTATTTATGTTTTATTTCATCTTTTTGCTCAATAGTTTTTGCTTAGTTCATTTGTTGAACTTTGTTGAACAACTCTTTTGTTGATTTGATTCTTTGATATAGTTTGGGCAACAAATGTGTTTTTTCACACCTTGTATGCCTTCTTGAATATTTTGGTGTTTTTACAAATTATATCTTCTTTGGATATTGAAATACTCCATGTGTTTGCTTTCTTTGATCCAATATATAGTTTATACTCCATCAAATCCTTAAACGGCTAAGATGTGCATGAAATTCAAATTTCATCTCTAAATATGTACATATTTTTATGGAGTGTGTCCTATGTGTTGTGGTTAATCTGACCACTTTGGACCCAATAAGTTTGGGGACCAAGATGTACTTGAATGTCGTTTTAGGTACATTGGAGATGCAATGGATGCTTGTCTCGTCTATAAGGAAAGTGTTGTCACCTCATGATAATTGGAGCGAAGCTAGGATGATCGAAAAATTCTTATCTACTACATCGTATATAAAATCATGTTCATGATTCACCAATTCCAAATATGCCTTCTAGAAATTTATTGTATATCAATTCCTCAAGGTACTCTCATGTGCAATATTGTTGAAATTGCTTTGAATCCTTCCTTTTGCTACTTGCTGCCTTTCTCAAAGTATCCCAACTAGCATTTGTTCCCTTAGTGTTAGTTGTGATGTTTTTGAGGTTTTTATTTTTTCTTTGGTGAAGTTCATTGATATACCATAAGATAAAATAGAGCCATGGTCTATATATGCACTTAAGCTTGTCTTAATAAGTGTATTTATTTATATCTACTCCTTGTATCGTGTTTGTGATCTAAATAATATAGAGGGAGTGAGGATTCCATGTTTGTGGATATTGTATTCAAATACAATAATTCAAATTTATGCACGAACCTTGGGGAGCTTCCTTATTTCATTTAGAGCACTATTTGTCCATTTGATTTTTTGGACCATTGGATTGCTTGCTTCATCCGTTGAAGTTTCTTCACCGTTTTATCATTGTAGCAATCTTTGATCCTCAATATAGCTTGATTTCCTCCAAATATTTTTCATTGGATATGTGCATTTGATTTCACTCAAAATATTAGAAATGCACACCTTGGTGAGGAACTCATACTATATTGGCCTTCTATCTTTGTCATCCATTTTGGCACTTGTTGTCAATGGGGGAGAAGTTTAGAGGGTTTAAGGGAAATGGTTTTATACTTAAGATTGGTTTGTTCTTAAGTGTTTGCCTTTCATGCATTTCATCTTTATTATGTTTTGCATGGTTGTATATATAGTGTAAACTCTTCCAAAATTTATTCTAGACAATGTATGCAATGAAATTCAAGTTCATCACACATGCATATATTGTGGGGGAGTTTGCTCTATATATGTTGGTTCTACTCACATCTCTTGCATTAGTTGTAGTTTGTGTAAGTAGAATCGGTTTTGATATGTGCTAGTAGCTTTGTGTTACTTTACCATATCAAATGCAACCTCTTGTACACAACTTATTCTCGGATAAGTTGCGTACTTTTTTCTAATATTCATTATATAAACCCTCTTGTTATGATTGTCATCAATTACCAAAATGGGGGAGATTGAAAGAGTAATTGCCCCTGTGTGTGGTTTTGGTGATTAATGGCAATCCCTATGGACTAATGTTTTCATTGAGTTTTATATGAAGGAATATTCCATAGGTCATTCTTGTAGTCTATGTGTTGGATTCAAGTATGGATGCCATGAAGATAAAGATATACCTTGAGTATTGGCATCAAGATCATTGAGTTGAAGAGAAGAATATGATATCATCAAGATCTTGAGAGTGTGATTTCAATAGAAGAATTCAAGATATGTCTCTAAGACAGTGTCATGATATCCTCATTAGTTGATCTATGATTGACTAAGATTTAGAGCATGTATCTTTCCATGGGTATGCTTCAAAATTGAAGATCTTATATATCCCATGAGAGGATGACATCAAGTGGTGATCGTCATCAAGGTTGAGAAGGGCAAGTTCAAGATAAACATCTCGAGAAGATAATTTGCTTAAAGCTTGTCATCCATATTGGTGATAATGGACATGTGAAGACATGTATTAATGAAGCTATCCAATTGAAGGGAATATGCCCAAGAGGCAATAATAAAGTGGTTATTATCGTATTCCTTATTTATGATAAATTTTTATTTTACATGCTATAATTGTATTAATACGGAAACGTTAATACATGTGTGTTTAATAAACAAAAAGGAAGTTCCTAGTTATGCCTCTCTCATAAACTAGCTCGTTGATTAACAAGATGATCAAGGTTTCCTGATCATAGACATTGGATGTTGTTAATAACGAGGTCACAACATTAGTGTACTGATGTGATGAACATTCATCCGAAGTATAGCATTACGATCAAAGTCATTGAGTTTATATTGCTATAACAACTTACGAAGTGATCCTAATCCTTAGACCATGAGATCATGTCAATCACTAACACCGGAAGAGTTTCTTGATAACATCAAACGTCACACCGTAACAGGGTGATTATAAAGATGGATTCAAAACTAATAAAGTGTTATGTTGAGGCCCATGGATCGAGAGTGGAATTTGTTCATCCCGATGACGGATAGATATGCTCTAGGCCCTCTCGGTGATATCACATTTATTAGCTTGCAAGCAAGTGATTTGATCACTAGAATGTTATATCACGGGAACGAGAAAAGAGTGCATGTCAGTAACGAGATCAAACTAGGTATGGAGATACCGATGATCGAATCTCTGACATGTAATATATCGTGAAACAAAGGGATTAAGATACTAGCGTAAAAGGTTCCGACGATCACAAGAAAGTCATCGTTGAATGTGTGGGAGTCAGTATGGGTCTCCAGATCCTTCTTCTGATTATTGATCTGAGAGGGGTCTCGATCATGTCCGCATTATTCGCGAACCGTAGGGTGACACACTTAAGAGACACCGACATCCATTTGGAGCAAAAGTTTCATGCCGGAAAGAATAACAAGCGCAGGAATTTATTTCACTAGATACCGAAACGGGTTTTCGGGTGATATTGCAGAAAGTGTTTCTGCATGTGAAATGAAATACTAGCAAGGGGTTATTTGCGAATGTTTGTCATTAAAGTAATTGACAAAATTCTGAATAAAATAAACGAGTTTTATTTAAGGAGAGTTTGCATTAAATTTGGTGGAAATTTAATGGGAATTTGAGTGGGTTTTTGAGTGGAGGGAATTGAAAGGCATTTGAGTGAGTGGAGTGTCCACCCACATGAATGTGGAAGAGGTGGGGGCAGCCCCAAGGCTGGGCGCATGGCCCCTTGGGTGCCCCCCCTCTCCCTATAAAAGGAGCCCCCTCCCTCTCTCTCACTCACACCTCCTCGTAAAGGATCTCTCTCCCCCTCTAGTATTTATTCCCCATGGTCTCGGACTAGTGAGATACATGTTCCCGATGGCTATTCGGTAAGAAAGAGTTGTGCTTCCGCTGCATTGCTGGAGCGAGGAGGCGGAGGTTTCTCTGTGCCTTGAATGTGTGTGCGAGCACGGATGGCTGCTGTTTTGCGACGCTAGGACTTCCTCTCGATCTTGAGATCGGAAAGAGATCGTCTACATCAACCACGAGTTTGGACTCGTTAAGCTTTGTCGGACTTCAAGGGTATGTTCTCTACGGATATACATTCGCCCGTTGTTTGTATCTAGTAGATAGATCTTGGTACATAGTTGTTCCCATCATAGGAAAATTTTTGTTTTCTATGTTGCGAACCCTACAGTGGTATCAGAGCCGGATCTATGCGTAGATACTTTGCATGGGTAGTACACATATGAGTATGTGGGTGATGATGATCATTTTATTGCTTCTTTGTTGTACTTTGGATATTGGTGGCATAGTGGGATGAAGCGGCCCGGACAAACTTTACATGTCCTCGCACATGAGACCTGTTCCACGCTTGACATGCAACTAGTTTTGCATAAGTGGCTAGCGGGTGTCTGTCTCTCCTACTATAGTCAATATCTAATTTGCAACGAGTTGTCAACAATTTGGTTATCCTCATTGTGGTTCATGTTCGTAGGTAAGAACGGTTCTATCTTCGAAAGCCCTAAGCCACGTAAAACTTGCAATGGATAAATTAGAGGCGTCTAGTTTAGATTGTTGCTGGGCTAGTGTTATGATATGGTGATGCTGTAATTAGAATTATGAGATGATAATCTTACAACACGCATAACGTGTAGGTTTCATAGACCTTGGCCTTACACATAGAGGTATGATAGTGATCATACCACGGTGCACATGATGGAGATCATATGCGGGAACCATATCATTTCACTAATAAACATGTGATGTTTTAATTGCATCTTATATTGCTTGTTTGGTGATGGGGATATGCTTACCGGGGTATACCCAGCAGATCGTTCCGATCGCCCACGACCAAGCGAGTGGGCTCAAGAGACGGCGATCGGATCAAGACTGCGAGATCCAAGCGATCGGAAGTCGAGGCCCAGCAGAGTAGATAGGCCCAATGGATTAGGTTAAACGAAAATCAAACCTTATGATTCGGTTGAGATTTATAAACCCTAGGAGGGTGAGTCTATATAAACCTCCCTTGCTGTATGCAAACGACGCTCCATCATACACCCAAGCGACTCGCCCAGCCGCCGAGCTCGCCCATTGTACCTCCACCATAATACAATCTAGCAGAGTAGGTCTTTACCCTGGGGCGAACCTGGTAAAACCCCGTCTCCGCCTCATCTCAAGACCGCAGATGGCTGGCCGCCCTTGCCCTTCGTTCTACTACTCGTTGCCGATTGCAACATATGCGGTGACCATTCCCACGACAGTGGCGCCCACCGTGGGGCCTGGCCGGTCTGGCCGGTGTTCTGCGGCGAGAACCAATCTGCCCATCAACGAGACGGTCGCCACCGGCCGCATGATAGCGATCGGCGAGATGCTCCAGATCTTGCCGAGCAGCTACGTCCCGACGGCGCCACCCGTCACGCACAGCATGATCTTGCCGGTCGGCACGATCAGCCTCTTCGTCGGCCTTACCGACGTCATCGTCTCGGAGGACTCGACTCGCATCCGCGATTCGCCGCCACACGACCAGCACTCCGAGAGCCAGGTCCGCACGATCCATCGCCTCGCCTTCGAGTACAACTCGGCCCACAGCAACGTGGCCGAAAACCCCGCGGCCGCGAAAGACGCGGCCCTCAACGACGACGCCGACTCGGTGACCCCGGCATCACTCGCCGGATCCATCACCGCGGCTTCGCCCGCGGGCTCCATCACCCAGGTCTCCAACATGGGAGACTTCGAGGATCCCTCCATCCTTGGGATCTTCGACTGACCCGGATCGAAACTTCACGATCTCCGACGACCGCCGCCACGCCGCGACCTACATGGCGACCGGCACCGACCGTCGGAGGATCCCTCTCCACCCGATCCTCCAAACGCCATGGCAATGGAGGTCGAGGAACTCCGCCTAAAGTCAAGGAGGCAGGATTAAGGCAGAGCTATCGCGCTACCACCAGCAGGGAATCAGTCGCGCTCAACCCCACCGCCCAGGCGCACTTGAACTTCGACGACGAGAACGACCCCCCAAGGTGGCCGAGCGATCCAGAACGCGCCGCCAGGAGGAAGCGCCCGGCCCCCACCAAGGTCGACGGCAAACGGCGCCCCACCTCCACCCAACCGCACACCTCCCAGGGATCAACCATGGATAGTGGTCTCCTCACGGGAGCAAGATGCGAATGGCCTAGCACTGTTCTCCACCCTGATGGACAACCTCGTGGCAGGACGAGCAGCGGTCGACAACATCACGTCCACCGGCGACGGTGCCCTACAGATCCAGTATGTCAGGGCCCTGCTCGCAAAAGAGGTCGAGCAGCAAAACGCAGGCGCCGACTCGCAGGGTCGGGTGTACTCGCTTTCTTCGGGCAGCAGAGCGGCCTCAAGCGGCCGCCCATTGGCGGCAAACACCCTCAATTGCCCGCCACCCAAACCGCTTCAGCTCCAACACCGACCCGCGAACGCGGCACTCTCCACCAACGACCCCAGGCCAGCGACCAACTTCGTCGCCGCCAACGGTCAGCCCGTAGACGCTTGCACCCACATCATCAACAACCAAAGCTGGCGCGCACGCTAGCCCGAGGACCTGCGACACACCCTAAACAATCGCCGTGACGGCGAGCCAATGGGGTTGCTAAGCCGACTCGGACCCTGGTGCTTTGGACCGATGATCCGAGGCGAAAAATATCCGGCGAACTTCAAAGCGCCGAAGGAAATAGAGAAGTACGACCTCGTACGACCCCTCCGTGTGGCTAGACACCTACCTCATCGCTGGCCACATCGACCTGCTAGCCGCCCGTTACCTCCCCCTGATGATGGAGGGAACGTGCAGGTAGTGGATCAACACCCTTCCCCAGGATAGCATCGACTCCTGGGACGAGATGCGAGATGCCTTCGTCAGGCACTTCGAGTGCTCCTACACGCACGCCACCACCATCGAGGACCTGGAACGATGTGTCCAGGGACCCCGCGAGTCGACCCGCAACTAGGTCCAGCGGTGGCAAGAGCTATGGTACAACGCGGTCGGCATCCACCCGGACACCGCGATCCACTGCTTCAAGACCTCGTGCCGCTACGAGCCCTTGGTCGCCAAGCTCAAGCGACATTCTCCCACACTCGACAACATACCGGACCTCCTCGAGATCGCCAAAAGATACGCGGAGGAAGATCCAAACTAGGAAACCGACGATGAGTCGGGAGGCCAACGCCGCATGAGCGGCAACGACAGCGGACGACGGTCCGACCATTTACAAAGAACACTCGCCTCACCGCAAGCATCAAGCGACGGGCGAGTCGACTTGCCGCTAACGCCGCACGCAGCGCGAGCCCAAGAGCTTCCGCCGCGACGGAGGGCAACGCCGCGACGGCGGCAACTACAAGGCGAAACCAAGGTTCGACCCCGCGGCCCTCCTTAACCAACCTTGTGCGTTTCACAGCAGGGAAGGGAAGCCCGCCACGCACACGACCGCCGACTGCCACACTCTCAGGGAGATTGAGAAGGCACGGCGAGCGCGGGAGGACCCCGACAACAACCCGCCAAACGGCGGAAAATTCGGCAATGTGGCCGGCTCGCTCCACACCTTCACAGGCTTCAACACGAAGCGCGAGAAGAAGGTCATCGCCCGCGCCGTCGCCGTCAACGCGGTGGCCCAGGTGGACGTTCCCCAGTTCCTTAACTGGTCGGAGCAGCCCATCACCTGGAGCCGCCAGGACCACTCGCCACGCATCGAGTACCCAGGCCGAGTCGCCCTGGTGGTCAAGCCTAAGGTGGGAGACTACTGGCTCCCCAAAACATTGATGGACGGCGGAAGCTCCATCAACATCCTGTACCTGGACACCTTCAGGCGACTGCGGCTCCCACAGTCGATGGTCGAAACGACCTACACCACATTCCACGGCATCTTCCCCGGTCGGAAGGCGTACCCGATCGGCAAGTTCATGCTGCTAGTCACCTTCGGCACACCAGCAAACTTCCGCACCGAGCGGATCGTCTTAGAGCTGGTACCCATTGACAGCCCCTACCACTGCGTCCTGGGGCGACAGGCGTTCGCCAAGTTCATGGCAGCGCCCCACTACGCGTACAACGCGATGAAGCTCCTCGGGCCACGCGGCGTCATCACCGTCAACGGCGACCCCGACATGGCTGCCGAGTGCGAGGCCAAAGGAGCCGAACTCGCCGACTCCGTCATCGCGGCAAAGTCCAACCACGCCGACGAGCTCGCCAAATACGCGAGCGGGGTCAACAACGACGACCCCACCATACTCAAGAAGCCCAATTCGGAGGGTGCCAACACCTCAGCCTTCGAGGCAACAACGCACACCCGCACCGTCGAGCTGGTCCCAGGCGACTCCAGCCAGACGGTGACGATCGGGACGGGCATGAGCCCAGCCTAGGAAGGCGCGCTCATCGAGTTCCTCCGTGAGAACAGGGACATCTTCGCATGGAAGCCCTCTGACATGCCTAGTGTCCCTAGGGAACTTGCTGAGCACAAACTAAACGCCGACCCCAAAGTGTGACCCACAAGTCGCCGCGTGCCTTCAATGAAGAGCGCCACGAGCCATCATCGAGGAAGTGCGGCGTCATCACCGCAGCTTCATCCGCCAATCAAATACTCCAAGTGGCTGGCAAACCCAGTCCCGGTCGATAAGAAAATGGGACTGGAGGATGTGTATCGACTACACAAACTTAAATACCGCCCAAAGGAGCAATTCGTCCTCCCGCGGATCGACCAAATAATCGATTCCACCGCGGGCACGGAGTCGCTGTGTTTCCTCGACGCCTACTCTGGGTACAACCAGATCAAGATGGCCGTTGAGGACGAGGAGAAGACGGCGTTCATCACGCCATTCGGAGCCTTCTGCTACACCGCCATGACCTTTGGCCTCAAAAACACCGGGGCGACCTACCAGCGATGCATGCAGGAATGCCTTGCGAGCCAAATTGACCGCAATATCCACGTCTACATCGACGACGTGGTAGTGAAGTCCGCTCGCCAGGGCGATCTACTCGCCGACCTGGCGGAAACATTCGCCAACCTGTGGAAATACAAGATAAAGCTAAACCCAGGCAAATGCACCTTCGGTGTACCAGCAGGGCAACTACTGGGGTACATCGTCTCCAAGCACGGGATCGAGGCGAACCCCACCAAGATCGACACGATCGCTCGACTCGGCAACCCCGAGTGCCTGCGCGACATCCAGAAGCTGGCCGGGCGAGTAGCGGCTCTCAGTCGCTTCATCCCCCGCCTGGGCGAAAAGGCGATGCCCCTATACCGCCTGATGCGCAAGAACCCCACCTTCCAGTGGGACAAGGAGGCGGACGACGCGCTCCGCGACCTCAAGAAGGTGCTACTCGCAGCACCGCTACTCGCCGCCCCCATCGACAAAGAACCCATGCTGGTCTACGTCGCGGCTTTCGAGCGCATCGTTAGCGTCGTCATGGTCGTCGAGCGGCCAGAGCAAGGAAAGGAGCGCCCGGTACAGCGACCGGTGTACTACATCAGCGAGGTCCTCACCGAGTCGCGCCAGCGGTACCCGCAATACCAGAAACTGGTATACGCAGTCTTCAGAGCACAGCGGCGACTGCCGCACTACTTCCAGGAGCATCCGATCACGGTCGTCTCCTCAGCACCGTTGCAGGACATCATCCGCAACCACGAGGCGACTGGGCGAGTCGCCAAGTGGGCTGTCGAAATCGGCGTCCACAACATCAAGTATGAGCCGCGAAAAGCGATCAAGTCGCAGGCCCTCGCGGACTTCATCGCCGACTGGGAAGAGGCCCAGCAGCTAGAAAAGCTGCCATACCTCCACTACTGGAGCCTGCACTTCGACGGATCCAAAAACGCGGACGGCGCAGGAGTAGGGATCGTGTTGACTTCACCGAAGGGCGACAAGATCCGCTACGTCCTCTGCCTTGACTTCACCCCCTGCACCAACAACATGGCCGAGTACGAGGCACTACTCCACGGCATGCGAGCTGCCAAGGAAATGAACGTCAACCGCCTACGCTGCTATGGAGACTCCGACCTCGTCGTCGGGCAAGTCCCTGGCACCTGCGATGTCGTCTCCCCTACCATGGCGGAATACCGCCAAGAAGTGGACAAGCTGGGCGAACACTTCGCATGCTACTCCGTCGAATGGATCGACCGGCGGAAGAACGAGGAGGCCGATGCACTCTCTCACATCGGGTCGGCTTGACTCGCCCCACCCGCCGGCGTCTTCCTCGACACGATCACTAGGCCGTCCGTCTCTACCCCAAGAGAGATCGATATTGGGGTCCCGCTGCAGCCAGAGGCAGCCCTGGTCGCACTCATCGCCGAGCCAGACGACTGGACCAAGCCATATATCGCCTACCTGGAGGCTGGCACCTTGCCCGCAGACGAGACAGACGCCCGGATGATTGCACGGCGATGCAAATCCTTCACCATGTGACCGGCGAGCTCCACAAGCGCAGCGTGACCGACGTGTTCCAATGCTACGTCCAACCCGCCGAAAGACGCATGATCCTCCACGACATCCACTTCGGCGACTGCGGCTACCACGCCGTCGCCCGCTCCCTAGTCGCCAAGGCTATGCGGCACGGCTTCTACTGGCCCACCGCACACGCCGACGCCGTCGACATTGTCCAGCGGTGCGCCGGGTGCCAGAATGTGGCATCCCGCAAAACCACTACTAGAAAATCGCGTTGTTTTTGTGCATTGCATCGTCATGACCGCATGCTCATGTCATCATGCCACATTGCATTTGAGCATCGTCATCATCATGCATATTATTTTACTTGAAACTATGTCGCGAAAGTCTACTATTTTCTGAAACTAGCCCTCCTTCTATTTCAAATTAAACCCCGGATGCTTCCGGATATTTTGTTTGTCTAAAATCTATTTATAAAAGCTTATTGCAACAATTAAATAAAAGTTATATTATTTTAGTGGGGCAGTCGAACGGGCCGATACGACCCAAACGACCACCCCCAGAATAAACGGTCCACCCCAAACCCTTTTCTACCAACCTATCTACCCACACCCTCCGGCCACCTCACCCGGACCAGTCCCACGCTGCCACCTCACCCTCTTCCCCCCTCTACCCAATCCCATGCCGCCACCTGTCCCTAACCCACCTCTCACCCCACACAGCTGCCCAACTCCCTCTCTCTCTCACCCCACTCCCCAGCACACACAACACCACACACCACACAACGCACACAGCGCGCAGCAGCCTCCCTCCCCCCCGCATGGCCCACCCTGGACCCGCACCCACGCTCCACCCACACACGCACTCACACGTGATCGACGCGCGGCCCACCCTCCTCCTCTCTCCGTCTCCTTCCTCCTCTCCCTATGCTTCACCACGCGCCTCCCACCCTCTCGACACCGCTTCGATCACAGCGCCCGCCGCCACCGCCTCCTCGGCGGAGCCCGCCAGACGCTCTGGCCGGGCCAGCCCGCCCATCGTCCGCCGCCCGCCACCTCCCCATCGAGCCGCTGTCTCGAGCACCTCCGCGTCGCGCCTCGCCGGGCGCCACCCACTGGCTGCCTCTCGCCTCCGCGCCACGCCGCCTCCACCGCCTCCGACTTTCCCTCCGCGCCCTCTCCCCTCCTAGCTCGTCACCGCCGCCTGCCCGCCGCTTCCCAGAACCGCGCCGCCCGCCGGCCTCCCTCTTCTCGGCCGCCTCCACGTTCTCCCTCGCGGCCCTCCAGACCTCCTCGCGCCGCCACCACGCCTCTCGCTGACGCCCGACGCCGCCGCCGTCACGCGCCCGCCGGCCCGCCTCCCCGCCGGCCGCCGCTTGCCCTCGCTCGCTCCGGCTCTCCCTCACCGGAACCGCCTTCTCAAGTGCCAGCTGCCGCACGCTGGTTCGCGGCTGCAACCTCTCTGCCGCATCCCCCTTTTCTGGCCCGGCTCGATCCGCCCTGTTCCGCACTGCCGCCTCTCTCGTACGTGTTGGCGTTGGCAAGCTACTGCCCCGCGCGTGTGTGCTAGCTATCTCGTTGCACCGGTTTCTGGGAGGATCTGTCCAGTAAGTTGCTACCTGATTGGTACGGGAGAATTAGTCAAGATCGCCAACGGCAACCGAAGCCATGCTGATCAAGACCTTCGTCACAGGATGCCATGTTCTCCCTCCTGGACTCCGAGACCTCCATCGAAGAACCCTGAAGGTGCCCGATGAACCACGGAACTCCAAGGTCTCCTTCTATGATCCGAAGACCGATCCCCGAGACCAAACCCTCGGCACGCCAAGTTCTTCCTCTCGTATCCGAAGACGCCGAGACCCGGACACCAAGATCTCCGCCGTGAGACGACAAGACCGTCGACACGACCCGACGACCGCGGATGCGACAGGATCGTCTCCGGAACGCCAAGTACTTCCCTCGGACGCCGAAACCCGAACCTGAAGAACGCCAAGATCTACCTCCGTTATCCGAGAACGATCCCGCCGAGGCCAAACCCCAGATCCGGACCCTGAGACCGAACCCCGAACCCCGGAACCCCAAGACCGTCGAGACCCCTAATGTGTGAACCCCTTCCCGAAACCCTATTTTTTAATATAATACAACTTGTCGCATATTAATTGTTCATATCGCATGCATATTGTGTGGTTTGGGGGCCTTATGCCGAGTCACCTCATAATTAAATATGGGGCCCATATGCGGGCAAATCTAGTCTCATATTGGCCTCATTTAAATTGGTGTAGCGAACCGGTACCATCTTTTGCCATGTCCAAACAACATTTAAATTGTGGGGCAGCTAAATAACTTGAACCGTTTAATTAAATGTCGGGACCCCGGTTCCGCTTAATATGACCTAATTGCATCGCACCTTGGCCATGTCATACATCATACATGCATCATGCCCGATCTTTTGCTGTAGTATTAAATATTGCATCTGGTGTTCTTCTAGTGTTTTGCTTCTTCGCGGACTAGGCCGATGAGTTGATGCGAGTGTCGAACCGATCTTCGGTTGAACCCTTCGGCAATGTTTTCAGGCGAGCATCTCCCCCTTTCTACCTATCTTACCGTTATAGTATTTATTCCCTCCTTTTGATCTATTGTTATCTGTGTCGCGATGCTCTAGTTTTCGTACCCGTGATATCCCTTGCAGCCGTATATTGCCTTGGACATCTCCTATTACCTGTTGTTTGGTAGATAGTTGGACTTGCGTGTCGTAGTCGCTTGCTCAAGTGCTGTTGCGAGTCGTCAAGTGCCACAGTTGTTGGAGTATTGCCTCCTGTTTGTTGTTGGAGATGATTATGGCTTTACTTATCGTTCACTTTAATTCCTGTTTAACAACTAAAATTGAAGTAAGTAAGCAGAGGCACAGGTGGGCAATAGATGTTATTTGGTTGTTAACCGTCCACTTGTGTCCCGTAGGACCCCGAGTACTTGATACATGTTCCTTGATTTATCGCGCTATCCACATCCGGGAGGATTATGGGACCCCGAGCCGTAGCTTGATTCAGTCTTATTTCTTGGGGCCACAAACTAGTTTGAGGTTTTATTTACTATCCTGTACTTATGCCATGCTACTACTGTATTTACGATTGTGCGAGGAGCACACTTTACTGTTTAGGATCGGGACACGATTCCGCGGTGTCGACAAGCCCGCTTTGGGTTCCCGACTGCTCACCGTCCCACCCAAACCTCGGGTCCGTCTCGAGTCGCCTAACTTCGCTATGGTGTACTCCAAGGGGTGGCCCCCTGAAATATTTCTGAATCCTGTGATTGCTTTGTCGTGAAGGCCTCGTTGGGTTTTGATTTGGTTTTTCCGAGGTTGATCGAGTGTGTGTTGCTATTTGTGCACCCCGGCCGGGTTAAAACTTTCTGAAAGTCGTGTCCATGTTATGGACGACTTGGAGCACAGTATCTCGATCATAGACAAGCATAACTAAAGTAGTGCTATAAATTTGACTTTATAATGACTATTAATCAGCTTCACTATAATAGAATGGCTAACTAAAACTGCCCACAATTGCTTGTTTGGTTTGTCGCCATAACATCAGATCCGACTAGTAAGTATTGCAACTACAACGGAATGGCTAAATAAAAGTACCAACAACTGCTGGGTTTTTAGGATATCTCATGCTAATTGTATCTGACTAGTAAGTGTTGCAACTACAATGGAATGGTTAAATAAAAGTGCCCACTGCTTATTTTATCAGGATGATTATCTATACCTGACTAGTAATTGCTGCAACGATAATCGAATAAATAAACCGCCAACGGTGTGAGTTCCTCGGTTGACTTCCTCGTTTGGTCTCGAGGGGAAACACCAGGATGGGTTTGTTTGATGGTAGCATCGAGTTGGTTCGAATAGGTCTTTCTTATCCTCTCTCGATAGCCTCCTTGTATCGAGTCTCTATAGGTTGTTTAGTGCATCTTTGCCGCCGCTTGATCCACCATACCTATGTAGGCGAGGACCGTCAATTCTAGCCTCGCTGCACTTGGCCTCAAGATCAAGCTCCTCTTTTCCTTTGCCCTTTGTCGGCACCTTTGTTTAAGCAGGTTTTGAGATCGACGTCGTTAAGGTGGTTACCCTTCCGCTTGGCCCGGCAGGTTATGGACGCCATTGGTTATTCTTCGTGGCTCTTAGCCCCATTTGCATCTTGTCCATAGTCGGACGCCTATCATTTTCAAGGTGATTTGGATCTTTGTATATTATATAGTATTCTTGACTCTTTGAGTCGATGTTATATATATATATATCTGCTACGGGTCCCATCGAGGACTGTTGTGTAATGTTATTACTTCGCTTTCCACCCGCATTTAAAGTGCTGGTGGGCACCTTTGAATCGTTCCTATGCGGGTTTGGCGGGAATCGCTGAAACTTGCATAGGGTCGATTCTGAGGGTGTTACACAGAAGTACGCCAACCAGACACGTGCCGAGCTCAGCGCTCAAGACAATCACCATCACCTGGCCATTCGCCGTGTGGGGTATGGACATGGTAGGCCCTTTCAAAAAGGCCCCTTCCGGCTTCAACCATCTCCTGGTCGCGGTCGACAAATTCACAAAGTGGGTGGAGGCCAAGCCATTCTGGAAATGCGACGGGAAGACCGCCACCAAATTCCTACGCGAGCTCATATATCGCTACGGGTTCCCTAACAGCATCAACACGGACAACGGCACCAACTTCGCCAAAGGAGCCATGGCCGAGTTCTGCGAGGAACACCACATCCGGCTCGACCTCGCGTCAGTCGCCCACCCGGAGTCCAACGGCCAGGCAGAACAGGCCAACCAGAGCATCCTCCACGGCCTGAAGCCGCGGCTCCAAGTAACGCTCGAGCGCACCGCCGGGTGCTGGGTCGAGGAGCTACCCTCAGTCATCTGGGGCATCCACACCTCAGTCAACAGGTCGACAGGGTTCACCCCCTTCTTCATGGTGTACGGCGCCGAGGCAGTCATGCCCACCGACCTCGAGCACGACTCGCCAAGGGTCGTCCACTACACGGAGGCGGCGAACGAACTTGCACGACAGGACGGAGTCGATCAACTCGACGAGGCACGCGACCTAGCTCGCTCTCGCACGGCCATCTACCGAAGGACTCATTGCTACCATAGCCGTGGTGGGTGAAATCTCGACCTTCCAGAAGGCGACACGGTGCTACGACTCATACAGACAAGAAGGGCATGCACAAGCTCTCCCCGTGGAGGACCATTCTCCATAGCGCGAGTACTCGGCAATGACGCCTACTACCTCATCGACGTCCGCGGGGATGGAAAACTCGACGTCAAGCGACCATGGAATGTAAACCTCCTACGGAAGTTCTACTCCTAGAACTCCACATATGTATCCTCAATGCTATGAAATAAAAAATATTGGTTACCGAATTGCATCTACTCCGTGTCTTGTGCCACTGTGACTGTAATAACAAGATCAAGCTAACTACGTAAGTCAACCTGCGGTACAGCGATCGACGCCAAGTAGTGCTACAAGGGCACCGGGTTACCCAGTCTTGTAACGCCCACAAAAACGCCAACCCGAGCCCCATTGAGTCGCTTAGCTCGACCGCTCAACGAGCCAAGACAACCGCTTCGCTCACAGCGACCATGATCCTCCGCATCCTCGACACAACGACTCGAACGGCCAAGTACCACGCTCGGGGACTGACGACCAGTTCAGCGCGAGCGGCTAGGGAAAACGCCAAGTATGAGAGCATGCCCAGGACTCGCCATGCGACTGACCCGACGGGCCAGGCAGGAGTGATGCGCTCACCCTAACGCGCCAAGTCCTCACCCACCCTCGAGTCGCGCCTAGAACAACCAAGTACCACGCTCGGGGACTCGGCTACCCGACCTCGTTCGCGCAAGGGAAAACGGTGAAGTACAGAGCACTCATGGGAGTCGCCTTGCGACTGGCTTTCCGAGTTCGGGCGAGTCGACCTCAATAACAAAACATTCAAAACCGCAAACACATAACAAACGAGGTAAACCCCATAAAAAAGGGCGGACGCGCTCGGGGACTCGTTCAACCCTCAATCAGAAACACACGACAATTCACAAAACAACACGATATCTCATTATAGCATGTCGCAATTGTCACAAAATACAAAGTATGCCCAACGGCAGAACTGCTACTAACGCCCCAGGGCACAATATTTTACTCCGCAGGCTTCGACGACGACTCGTCGCCACCCTTGCGATTGCGAATGAAGGGAGTGTAAGGGTTTGACGGGTACGTCGTCAGCTCACCCGCCATCGCCGCACGGAAGGTTGCTCGATCTTGAAGTCCTGGTGCTGCGGCTCGGAGTCGTTGGGTGCGACGATCGTCTCCTGATAAGGAAGGAGGTCGCCCATCGCCCAGACGTGCTCGGAGTATACCGCGGCACGGTCCGTCAGCTTCAGCACCTCGGAGATCTCCACCGATCCAGTCGACGACGGGTAGCCACTCGTCACGTCGTCCAGGTTGAAGTCCTCCGGGAAGTGAGCGAGCCCAAGGCTAAGCGTCGTCGTCGCTCCGCGTCGGAACGCCGATCGTTTCATGAACTCAACGACCGACGGCGCCTTCTCCAAGTATCGCCACACCTCGACAAGGTCGCTGGGAATCACTTTCGTGGGCGACATCTCCTGAAGATACGCCCGTATGCATGTCGCCGACAACGTGCCCGAGTCGACCAGCGTGGCTACACATTGTCGTGCGTCGAACGAATTCGCCTCTTCCGCGCTATCAATGACCCGACCTGTGGACAGAAGTGACAGTGAATACATCAAAAATTACACAATGCATATGTTATAGGCAGAGGCAGGCACACTCACCAATCAAAGGGCGGGAGAGCTCCGTGATGAAGTTTTGAAGAGCGGAGTAATCATCTTGAAGCCCAGCAACAAGGGCGTCGGAAACCTTATGCTCCTCAGCGGCGGCCGTAACAGCAGCCTTGGCTCGCCCATCCGCCGAGGTCGCTTACTCCTTCGCTTCCTTCAACTCGCGCTCAAGGTCGGCGATCCGCTTTTCCGCCAAACTCAACACCGATTGCGCGGCTGTCAGCTCACTCGCCGGGACAAGGCCCTGGCGAACCTCTTCTGCCTTCGCAGCAATCGCTTGAAGTCCCTTGTTCGCCTCTTGAACGGCGACAAGTTCCTTCTCCGCGCGACACTTCGCAGCCAGCCGGTCGGCTGACTCACGTTGCAAACCCTGTGAAAAAGTGAAACAGTTAGCAAAAACGAAATCCTAAAGCGCCCACTCGCTGAAATTCAGCGACTGGACACTCGGGGACTGGGAATCAAAAAACCTAAGTGCCTACCCGCTGAAATTCAGCGACTAGACACTCGGGGACTGGCGATCAAAAACCTAAGTGCCTACCCGCTGAAATTCAGCGACTAGACACTCAGGGACTGGCGATCAAAAATACTAAGCGCCCACCCGCTGAAACTCAGCGAATGCGCACTTTCCGGGCGCAAAGAAATAAAAGTACAACACTAAAGAATCGACCATCGCATTGCAGTGGCCCGATCCTCGAGGGACATACTGGATGGCCGCGCCAAAGATGCCATGAAGTTGTAGGCGTCCACGGAGGTGAGAAGAGCCGGTATGCCTGACGTTGCTCGACCTCCTCGGCGACCACAGTGCGGCTCGATGGCGTGGTACCACTCGCCGTGGCCCGCCATGAACGCGGGAAGGTCGCGATGGACGCGCTGGCACCAAAAGAGGCGGCTGCTCACCCTGGCGAGGGAGCACCCTCCTTGATTGCCGAGGCCGCCACCGCCGCAGGATCACTCGGGGCCACCGTCGTGTCGTCAGACACCATGACGACCTCGTCGCTCTTGGCCTTCTTGGCACTGTCTGTGGGGGCAGCGACCTCATCAGCCTTCCTCTTCCGAGAGGGGTCCTCCTCGGCAACGACTGGCGGCACGTTGGCCACAGACGGATGGCCTATATTTTTAACCCCAGTCCTGCAAATCAAGAATATGAGCAAAGTCGTTCGACTACAAGGAAAAATAAAGCAGGTGAATAAAACTCACTTGGCGACTGCGAATGATAGAGAGATGACTTACCGTCGGGGCCGGATGCTTTGCGGTGTAGGGGGCGACCCCAGCCTTCGCGTCGAGGTACGCCGCATGGGTGATCTTCTTCAATGCCAGGAGGTAATCCTCGAGTTGCCACTCGGCGAGGCAGGATTTTGTCGAGTCCTCCCGGCCCGTGTACTCGTACATGTAGTGGTAACGGCGGGCCAGGGGGACGAGTCGTCGCCCGAGCCAGCAGTTATACAAGTTGATGGGATGGAGACCTTTTTTCTTCAGGCCGCGGATGGTCTGAAGCATTTCATCCACCACCATCCGCTGGTCTGTTGGAAGCTTGCCGACTTGGAGTCGGCGCGGTTCGGGCCGGTCGGCGGAGTATCTTGGGATCACCACCTCGCCGTCTGGAGTCGCCTCGGTGACATAAAACCAAGACTTCTTCCATTCACTCGCCGCCTTGGCAGGTAGCATCAGATCGAAAAAGGAGGCCTTCGACTTCAATTGAAACGTCAGGCCACCCGCGGCATGCATCGGGTCGCCTGCTTCTTCGCGACTGATCCGCCCGTGGAACATATCTTTCCACAGGGAGAAATAGGGCCTGCAACCCAGGTAGCGCTCACAGAATGCCACGAAAATGGCGAGCTGCTCGATGTTGTGCGGGCCCACGTCCGATGCCTGGATCCCGTAGAAGGCGCAGAAGCGCCGGAAGAAAAGAGATGTGGGGAATCCCAGCCTCCGTTCTAGGTGGCTGGTCAAGCAGACGAATTCTCCATCGCACGGGTCCGGAGTCACCTCTCTGGCCGCGGGGATGCGCCACCTGCCGGCGCGAAGGATCCCGGCCTCCTCGAAGGAAGCCAGTAACGCTCTCGTACACTTGGACCTGCCCCATGGTTCGGTGGAGGGAGCCATTGGCGGAAGGATTAGTGGAGGTCGGAGGATTTCGGTCCGGCTGGATTGCGATGCGGAGGAAAGCGAAGGTGCGCGCAATCGGAGGAAATGACGAGGAGGTGGTTCTCCGATCGCCTACCATTCCCTTTATATAGCGGTTGTTACCCGCCAAATCAGGAAGCCATTACTACGCGGTGATTACGCCAAAAGTTACCGTTGGATTGCCCCAACGGCTAGTTTGACTGCGTTTTGACGGTCCAACTTCGGCCACTTGGCTCGCCGACCCGATCACTACAACAGTGACTGAATATTTCGCCGACCCGTTCGCCAAAGCTGCGACCATAATGACTAGTTTCCTTCTTTATTCAGGAGCCCGCCGCTGATTCGACTGGATGTCCGCATTGAAGCCATATGCTCCGACTGCCAGCAACCACCTGCGCCCAATCGACGACGGCCTCGGGGACTACTGATGGGGATATGCTTACCGGGATATACCCAGCAGGACGTTTCCGACTGGCCCACGACCTGGTGAGTGGGCCTGCAAGACGGCGACTGGATCAAGACCTGGCGTAGATACAAGCGACTGGAAGCTGAAGGCCCAGGAGAGTAGATAGGCCTAGTCGGATTAGGTTAAACGAGTACCGAAACCTTAATAGATTCGGTTGAGATTTGTAAACCCTAGGGAGGGTGAGTCTATATAAACCTCCCTACAGGGCGTGTAAGCGCTCCATCATACACCCAAGCGACTCGCCGCCTAGCCGTCGAGCTCGCCCCATTGTACCTCCACCATAATACAATCTAGCAGGAGTAGGTCTTTACCCTCCGGGGGGCCGAACCTGGGTAAAACCGTGTGTCTCCGCCCTCATCTCGCACCGCAGATGGCTGGCCGCCCTTGCCCTTCGTTCTACTACTCGTTGCTGATTGCAGCATCTGCCGTGACCATTCCCACAACATTTGGCGTTTTATTAGCATAATAAGATGATCCCTCATTTAGATATCAAGATAAGAATGTGTTCTTCCTTAAGTATGCACCGATAATGTTTCGTCGCTTCAAGACATCACGTGATGATCGGGTGTACTTGAATCCATGAGCATATCTCGGGTGTAAGACAGTTACATACGCGAATACTAAGGTTCTTACTTGGCGAGCCTAGCATGTACAGATATGGCCTCGGAACACGGACCAAAAGGTTAAGCATGAGTCATATGTTTTTGATATGATGACCATATGGATGCTCGCCTTTGAAGCTACACCGACTCACGTGATGATCGGACTTGGTGTAGTGGATTTGGTTCATTTAATCACCAAAAAGACACGAGGGACGTCGTTTTTGAGTGGGAGTTCATTTCTAATTTGGATTAGTAAAACTCAATTTATCATAAATTAAATCAAAGTGAATTTGCATAATTTGTTGTAGTCATTGGCATTCGTTCACCACCTTATGCATAGTTGTAATTGAGATAATATAACTATAGAATTCTGGATATATACTTTACGAACTGGTATCATATTGTGTTGAGTGTCAATCTAAAGTTTAAAGTCCTATTGCAAACTTTCAGCAAACTTTATTTACTCCGTGAGATTTAATAATTGGTATTAAATCAAGAGTAACAATTCCAGTGTTCGTATCTTAAGTATCATATTTGCCTCCATGATTCTTGATTTAAATATCAAGATTATCTAGGAGATGAAAGAATTGTTTCAGAAACCATCATGTGTGACAGATATAACGATATCTGAAACAATGTTTTGGTTGCAATATGATAGAGTATAATATATGTTCTCATATTGGATGAGAATTTACAAAGGTTGGAGATGCTAGACATCCTAATCATCCAAAAGGGTTTTGGAAAGTAATGTTATACTCACTATTCGCCTTCATAAGCTACAGTAGCTTGATCATGAAAGTCGTCATGATAAGATGAATAAAAGATGTATGTAAAGTGTTTACTACATTAAAAGATTACTAAAGAATGGATTTTGAAAGAATACCGATCATTTTGATGATGGTGATCTACTTCAAAGTGCAAGTTCAAAGGTATTATTATTTGAATATACACGCTTTGGACTATGTGTCATGTATATGGCGCCACTTTTGATGTTGATAGATTCTTTTAAAAAGGAAAAGGAAATGCTGAAAGAGAATCTATAAAATATATTTGGCAGAAAACAAAAGATTGGAAATATCCAATTTAGGTATATGGATGATATACATGTTATGGTTGTATTCTTTGCTTGTTAAACAATGTGGTTCTTGGGTATTGGATACCGAATTGGTTGGTATGAAATTTCATACAGAACGACGTGATTCATGAACCACAATGGCCTAAGTAACTAGCAAGAGAATATGTGATGATGTTCATCGAAAACAAACAAACCGTTGTTTGTATTTCTCGTTGACATCAAAGCTTGACTTCAAGATTTGTTTTAATAATTGTTATTTAAATCAGGTATTATGAGAACAAAGGTTGTTCAAATAATTACCATATTCCATATTAGATGGATGATTTACAAATCTAGTTGGAGAGATCACATCCATAAAACCTAATGCTAAAATGTCGCAAGACAAATGATTGAAAGATCACTTACGAAGTGACATCACCGTTTAAATTATATTGGAAAGAAAACATGAAGAATCTCCATATTCATGGATTTTTGGAGTCTTTGATTTGATCAAGTGACGTTTTTGAGAATTTCCTCAGGATAATTAAAACTTCGTTCAAAGGCCAAAGAAGAACGAACGACTAAATTATTGGAATTTATACATATTGATGTATGTAGTCCATTATGTGTAGTCGTAAGCGATGGGTTTCAACTTCATATGCTTTCTCCGTAATTTTGAGTGAATGTTCACTTAATGAGAGAGAAGTATGAAATATTTGAAAACGTTCAAATACTTTCAAGATGAACTGGAAAATTATTGTAACAAGAAAATAAATGGTTTATGGTTTTATCATAAAGGGATTTATTTGAGTTACAAGTCTAACAAGAAAATAAATGAATTATGATTTTATCATAAAGGGATTTATTTGAGTTGCAAGTTTAGCAAAACACCTAGATTTACATATCCCAAAACACCATAGGAATATGGAATGTTTGAGATTTGTAATGAAACCTTGTTTGACATGGTTGGATCAAAGGTGTTATTTATAAAACTACCATTATGTTTTAAAAGATTAAAGCTTTAGAGACTTCCGCTTTTACACTGAAAAGAGATCCATCTTGATCCGTTGAAATGACACCATGGAAGTTATGGTTTGGGGTAAAACCCAAGTTGTCATTTCTTAAATTTTGGTATGCTAAACATAAGTAAGATGTTTACAACCGAAGTCGGATGAGCATGTCTTTGTAGGTTATTTCGAATAACAATTGGTTATTCCTCCATAACACCAAGGACAAAAGTGTTTGTCGCTTGAAACGTGAAGTTTCTTGAAGAAGGAATTTTTCATAAATGTTAAGTGGGAGGACAATAGAACTTTGATAAGGTTAACAAACCTTAGCTATATGTGCTGATTTGCGCAGCGCCGGAAAATGTTCCGGAGGCAGCCATAATGCTCATAGCTTATGTGCCTCAAAGGTTGTGGTCACGGAGATCTAAGTTCTTATTGAACCAAGTCGGTCATATAACAATCAAATACTAAGATTTGAGAGTAAATCATTATTGTTTCACAATGATGAACCGACTATATGCAAAGAAGCGATGATGGGCCCTGACTCCGTCAAATGGCTTGAAGCCATAAAATCCGTGATAGTTCCATACACGAGAAATCAAGTTTTGAACTTGGAAGACCCTCCAGAAAGGTGTAAAAACCTATCGGTCGTATTTGTATCTATAAAGAAACAGACATGGATGTTTCACATCTATGAAATAGCCGAAATGTCGTAAAGTATTTTATGACAATGTTCAAGGAGTTGACTATGACAAGATTTGATCTTTCATAGCGATATTTAGTCTGGACCGATTAAAGTAGCAACCACTACATATAATTTGGTATATGTTAGATGAATAAACAAAACAAAGTTCTTCTAATAGAATGGTTACCTAGGACGTGTACATGACATGGTCCAAAGGGTTTTATTAAATTCAAAGGATGCTAAAAGGGCATGCAAACTTCAATGGTTGAAGTAAGCATCGCGGAGTTGGAATCTTCACCATGATGAAAAATGAGTTTTTCATCTGGAGAGGATGAAGATGCTTGCATTTGCAAGAAATTAAGTGGGAGCGCTGAGACATATTTCTAATACATTATGTGAAGGACATCTTGTTGATTAGAAATGATGTATCTTTTATTGACAAAGGTTAAAGATTTCATTTTGATGAAAGACTTAGGCAAAACCCAAATAATTAGCATGAAATTCTATAGTGGATAGACCGTGACGCTAATATGGATATGCCAAACGTACATATATGATATATTGAAGGAGTTCAATATAGAAACGACAAGAAACGGTTCTTGTCGCATGGAAAGGAATTGAATCAAGATTCAAGTGTATCGACACTTGATAAGTGAAACAAGATTCAAGTGCTTTGACACTTGATGAGTGAAATCACGAGAATGTTTTGATCAATCATACCATGATATATACACATCCAGATATGTCCTATGCTCTAAGTGTTATGAGCATATACCAGAATGAATCATAAAATGATCATTGGACGATAGTGAGAATATTCTTATGATCTTTTGGAAGAACTAAGAATATATTTGTGTAGAGGTGACAAACAATTACAAATAGTTCATTGTAAAGCGTTACATTGATACTAGTTTTGTCACAAGATACAAATTAAGTTTATCTCAATTTAAACTATGGGTGGCACAATGTAATGGAAAGGAGATTCCATGATGGATTTGGATGAATTCCAAAGTTAAGACATTGTGACGGATACTACAACAAAAGGCTAAATATATGACTGCTATAGTAGCAGCAAAGGAGGGAATTTGTGTCAAGTAGTTTGTTATGAAACTAAGGTGTGGTTCGCAACAGGCTAAAACTAAAGATATATTGTATGACAATAGTATCGACATGATTTAACCCCAAGGAACTAAAGGTCTCACCGAAAGACCAAATTTATACAATTCTGTCTCATTGGAGAATGAGTGATGCGTGAAGACGCAAAGACATGCAAATACACACGGACCTGAAGTGTCAGATCCGTAGATTATGTTAACCACTTGCAATTGCGTATATGGAACACCAGAAAGCCATAGGTGTTCAATACGCAAAGTTTTCAAACTAGATTATTGTCTCTAGTGCAAGTGGGAGAATGAAGGGAATATGCCCGAGAGGCAATAATAAAGTGGTTATTATCGTATTCCTTATTTATGATAAATGTTTATTTTACATGCTATAGTTGTATTAATACGAAAACATTAATACATGTGTGTTTAATAAACAAAAAGGAAGTTCCTAGTTATGCCTCTCTCTCTCATAAACTAGCTCGTTGATTAACAAGATGATCAAGGTTTCCTGATCATAGACATTGGATGTTGTTAATAACGAGGTCACAACATTAGTGTAATGATGTGATGAACATTCATCCGAAGTATAGCATTACGATCAAAGTCACTGAGTTTATATTGCTATAACAACTTACGAAGTGATCCTAATCCTTAGACCATGAGATCATGTCAATCACTAACACCGGAAGAGTTTCTTGATAACATCAAACGTCACACCGTAACAGGGTGATTATAAAGATGGATTCAGAACTAATAAAGTGTTATGTTGAGGCCCATGGATCGAGAGTGGAATTTGTTCATCCCGATGACGGATAGATATGCTCTGGGCCCTCTCGGTGATATCACATTGATTATCTTGCAAGCAAGTGATTTGATCACTAGAATGTTATATCATGGGAACGAGAAAAGAGTGCATGTCAGTAACGAGATCAAACTAGGTATGGAGATACCGATGATCGAATCTCGGACATGTAATATATCGTGAAACAAAGGGATTAAGATACTAGCGTAAAAGGTTCCGACGATCACAAGAAAGTCATCGTTGAATGTGTGGAGTCGATGGGTCTCCAGATCCCGCTTCTGATTATTGATCTGAGAGGGGTCTCGATCATGTCCGCATTATTCGCGAACCGTAGGGTGACACACTTAAGAGACACCGACATCCATTTGGAGCAAAAGTTTCATGCCGGAAAGAATAACAAGCGCAGGAATTTATTTCACTAGATACTGAAACGGTTTTTCGGGTGAAATTGCAGAAAGTGTTTCTGCATGTGAAATGAAATACTAGCAAGGGGTTATTTGTGAATGTTTGTCATTAAATTAATTGACAAAATTCTGAATAAAATAAAAGAGTTTTATTTAATGAGAGTTTGCATTAAATTTGGTAGAAATTTAATGGGAATTTGAGTGGGTTTTTTAGTGGAGGGAATTGAAAGGCATTTGAGTGAGTGGAGTGTCCACCCACATGAATGTGGAAGAGGTGGGGGCAGCCCCATGGCTGGGCGCATGGCCCCTTGGGTGCCCCCCCCCCCCTCTCCCTATAAAAGGAGCCCCCCTCCCTCTCTCTCACTCACACCTCCTCGTAAAGGATCTCTCTCCCCCTCTAGTATTTATTCCCCATGGTCTCGGACTAGCGAGATACATGTTCTCGGTGTCTATTCGGCAAGAAAGAGTTGTGCTTCTGCTGCATCACTGGAGCGAGGAGGCGGAGGTTGCTCGGTGCCTCGAACGTGTGTGCGACGGATGCGGATCTTGCTGTTTTCTTGGCGCTAGGACTTCCTCTCGATCTTGAGATCGGCAAGAGATCGTCTACATCAACCACGATTTTGGACTCGTTAAGCTTTGTCGGTCTTCAAGGGTATGTTCTCTACGGATATACATCCTCCCGTTGTTTGTATCTAGTAGATAGATCTTGGTACATAGTTGTTCCCATCGTAGGAAAAATTTTGTTTTCTATGCTGCGAACGCTACACCAATAGTGGTGTATGGGGAGCAAATTAGGAGTCTTCACGAAGCAACAATGATCAAGTGATGCATTTCGTCTTGGATGGAGATTGAAGTGTTGTCATCAAGATCAAGAGGGATGCGCAAGGAAAAGGTATCGCCTTGCTAGGTTTTCCTTTTACTGGTCTCAAGGTGGTTGTTGGGAGACCGGATTATAGGATACATAGCCGCACTATTAAGAGGGGCTTTCGGTTGGGTAACTTGATCACATCGTCATAGGGAGCTCAATCCTTTGAATTATTTGCATCTTACTATTTTGTTTCTTCTTGGTGTTTCTCCATGTGAGGTTCTTGAGCTTGTTGCTAGCTCTTCAACAAGCCCAAGTTCATTGAAAACGGAATTCGTATGCATCTTCTATGGCGTTTTCGAGTTTGAAGGTTTATCGGTTCTTCTTATAGGGAGGCTTCTTACCTTTCTTAATTTGGTTCTATCCTACTCTATTGTACTATGCTGTTTCTCTACACCATCTTGTAGTGCTTGTTGTCCTCGTCAAAACAAGTCCAAGATCATCAAAATCGTAGTCCGGACGCAAAAGTTATCGCCGTTTTCGTGTGCCCTGTTTGGTTCCGGCGGGAATTCTGGCGGACCAAGTCTGTGGCTGGAATTTCCGGCGACCGCCGGAAATTTTCGGCAAACCGTTGAAAAACTATTATGTATGTTGTTTCGGTTCGTACTGGAACTTTTGGTTTTGACCAAAAATTCCGGCGGCTGATCCGGCGGCGCTGGTTTCGTCGTTGGAACGTGTTTGCCCAGCGCATCTTGCTTCCAACGGTCATCCCCCTTGAAGGGGTATAAAAGGGGGGCTTCTTCCGCAAAGTTCTAAGACTCTTGAGCACGTTTTTGACCTCCATTGTTGACCCCTTTGAGCTTTCTTTCCTCCTATGATTCTTGTATATTTTTGAGGGCTTTGAAAGAGGAGATCTAGATCTACAATCCCCACCAATCAATTTCTCCTCTAAGTGAGGGGAACCCATTGGATCTAGATCTTGGAGTCATTTGTTGGTTTCCACCATTATTTTTCCTCTCTAATTCCTCCCTAGCACTTGTTGCTTTGGTGGGATTTGAGAGTGGAGGATTTGAGCACCCTTGGTGTTCTTGCTTTGCATTCTTGCATAAGTGTTGAGCTCTCCATTATGATTTGTTCGAGTGAGAGAACGTGAGCTTGTTACTATTGGAGGGTGACCTCCTAGTTGGCTTGGCGGTTGGTACCGCGGTGTCCTCTTCATGGAAGATTGTGAAGAGACCCGGGCTTATCCTTCGTGGAGATTGTGAAGTATTTGTGGATCTTGCCATCTCCAGAGTGGAGGAAAAGCTAGACATAAGGAAAGGGCTTATTCCTTCGTGGGATAGACTCGGAGAAGAAGGTGAGCCTTTGTGGCGCGTGACGAATCCTTCGTGGAACCTAACACCTCTCCAACATTATGTAGCCCCCTTCCCAGAGGTGGTGAACACGGGAATACATCTTTGTCTCCGTGTGCCTCGGTTATCTCTATATCCGAGCTTAGTTTCCTTGTGATAGCCATCGATCTTGAAGCACTTATATCTTGCTTATCACTAATGGTATATTTATCTTGTGCTATCTTGCTTAGATTAATTTGTTGTTGGTGCACTTAGTTGAGCCTAGTGTATTTAGGTTTTGTGCTTGTAAAATTAACGTTAGTTTAATTCCGCGTTCTATCAAGCCAAAATTGTAGTAGTTTTGAAATTGCCTATTCAGCCCCCCCCCCTCCCCTCTAGGCAACATCTCTATCCTTTCAGTGTGCTAATGTTTTTGCATGGATCCATAAGATTTATGGATTCTGGGGTGCTTCTCTTTTAAGATATGTGCCAAGAATTCATAATCTTGACTATGATTATATTGAAATATAAGATTTGGCCTTTACATCCAGGATCAGTGATGTTGGTCTGAGATCCTGGTTTACTTGTATGATTTTCTTATGGCTATGACTTTAGTATTCAAAATCCTTTATGATGGATCCACCCCACTTTGGTGCTTTCTGAGAGGTTTAATATAAGACAACATATGAATTCTTATCTAACTTTAGATAGACAGATCATGTGATGGTTTTATACTACTCACCACAACAGTTGAGTTGTTGGTGTTGTAACTGGTTGATCTTGTGGCTTGATCTTGCTGGTGGTGTTGCTGGCCTGATCTGGTCCTTCACCTCCTGGTGCTGCTCTTGCTACCTTTGATTCATGTGAGCTTGACCTTGATCTTCCCGTCACCTCCTAGCTCCTGCAACTTGGCCTTGCTATCCACCTGATCCACCCCTCCTTATGTCACCATCTAGTGATGCTAGGATGATCTGGTGTGTGCTTTGGCTGGTGGTTTGCTAAGCTTTGATAAACTGGGTGTGTTCTTCGTGTGGTGTTTGAGATGAAGAGGTGAGCTGCTAGAGCTGCCCACGGCTGTGCTACTCCTTTTACTTGTGTGAGCTATTGTTGTTGTTGTGTCGACAGCACACACCATGCATTTTGTTATTGTGATGCATGTGTGCTTGGTACATGGTTTTGGATCAGATCAGTGAGGTGTCTCACCTTTTGATTGTTTATCTTTTAACTTTCCTAGTGAAACTTTCCCCTCTTACTTGATGTGAATATTTGACTTGTGGCTTATTTATTATGAAAGATCAATTTCTTTCATATTGGTGAAACTTGCCCCTATAATTACTACTCAATGATGTAATGTTGAGCAGTGCAACTCATTGCTCTCTACTGAGAGTAAAACTAACAATTAAGATTTTATTTTCCTTTTTTTTGTTTTGTATTTTGCAGGTGCAAGATCTAGACACTCAAGATTTAGTATAGGATTACCTAGATATATTCTTTTGTAATCTTTATTTTATTCTTTTGTAAGAATATTGTATAGTTTATTCATCTTTTTAATTTCCTTACTTGTAAATCCTTTACTGTAATGAATCTTTATTACTTGAATGAGTTTATCTTTGTACCTTGTTTATGAAATAAAGATAAGGAATAAAGATTCATTTCTTATTTGAATTTCTTATATTGATTTTTTATTACTATTTATTATCTCTTTATCAAAACAAATAATATTACTAAATCATTTTTGGAATTCATTCTAAAATGCCAAATCCCAACTTTTAAAATATAAATTTAAATTTCAAATTCAAATTCAAATTATTTCCCCCAAAATACACCAATTCCTAAAGGTCATGTTAAAATTTATAACGATCACTCTCCAGAGCTATTCCCACACATAGAGAGTGAAAGAAACTCTGATCACTTTAGGTTTTTATTTGGCAAAATATTTACCCACATTTTACAGATGAATGCATGCATATGCACAAATTCCTAAATCTACCCTTCGTTGGTTCCTAAATGCTGGGATGTTACACTTCTTCGACATGCACTACTCAAAATTTGCTCACTAGTGACCTTTTAATAACGACCATGGTTTTTTTGGTCATAGATCTATGACCATTCTGAACCAATAGGTCATACGGCATTTTGGAGGGTTCAAACCTTGAGAAATTACGACCAATTTTGGTAATAAGATAATATTTTCCTAGCACGAAAAGGTCATAGATGGATAGCAGTTGTTCCTAGCCTTATATTTAGCTCACTATGACCAAACTAGATGGTCATGGCCACTGATTCTTGTTTCTTTAAAATGGTTGGTCGGCCACATCAGCAATTTTGTCTATGTATCGTTTTCATGTGTCAACTTGTGCTGGCCTATGCACATAAGTGTCATGTGATGCTGACTAGGAAGTATATCTGAGGTGGGACCCACCTGTCATACAACAAATCATCCAAATAGGACATGTTGACCAAGTTGACCTAACATATGGGATCCACCAGACTGACATGACACATGGGCGCCACCGATCTGACATTCAGGAACCGCCTAATTGAAGGTAAATTCGAGCGTAGGTCAAAAAAGATCCCCTGGCGCTCGAATCTGCGACCTCCCCCACTAAACAAAACCACCTAACCACCACGCCATCGTATGCTTTGTGTCCAACTACCCCGCATGAACTATTTACATATGCAACATTCGGGTTGGGCCTGGGCGGGAGAAAGCCAAAACTTTTTCCTTGTGATTTTTTCCCGCGGCTAGGCCACCGGCCCATAGTCCATTAGAAGGTCATTTTTTGGTAGAAATTGTGGTCTTCTTATAAGTTTTGATCCCACATAAATAGAGGGGCTTCAAAAAAATTAGGAACTCTACAAATATAAGTTCAACTTCGATTTTGCATATGGCCTCAGATTAAGATGGTATAAATATCATTTTGGTTCATCTCAAAGATATGTATAACCTTAATGTTGGCGAGTTTGTCAGTTTATGTCATATCGAGTGTATGGTCTATATTTTTTTTCTTGTGCTCTCAAATTATGATCAAAATAGCGACATGAATGTTCTTCTTTAGGGGCTGATACTTACTAAACTTTCGGTGGATCTGTGATGATGTAGCAAATTTTAAACCTAGAAATGATTTTTGTAAAAAATCATGAGCAAACTATCATGTACCTATAGTTCAATTTTGACCCACTTACAATCGTTTCAACAGACATTTGTCTTTTTCACGGGGGATGTACGGAAAGGTTTGAGATACCCTGGTTGGGAAATTATCCATGTAAGGTAGTCTAGTATTTTTGAAGAATAGGGTTGTACCATTTTGAATTATTCCTTTCGTTGTTGCTTCACAAAACACCCCGTTTTAACACTGGGAAAATGGAAAATGGCTTCTTTGTGCGACAAAAAGGAAGACTTCTTTCTACAACATTGTTCACCATCCCATGATACACACGTGTACTCAGTATGGGCACATTATCACAAACTATGTCGCGATTCTGGACATAACATTGGTCGTTTGGCCTAAAAGCCGTGAAACCTCGAACATGATAGGTCATTTCTAAGAAGTGTTTTTTGAGATGCAATCAATATAACAAGTTTGCTATTTTTCCTTGAAACATGTCACATAATATGACACCACGCGAAGGTTTTACATTTACCATTTTTGAATTTCTTATGCCCGTTTCAAATTATGGTCAAAATGGTGGGCGTGAAGGTTCTGATGTAGGGGATGAGACTCGCTAAACTTGCATTGGATCTATGATAAAACAGCATATTATGAAGCTAAAAATGATTTTTGCAAAAAATCATGAGCATCAAATCATGTATTTGTAGTTCAAATTGGACCTGCTTCCTACCGATTTGGCGGGCATTTGTCTTCTTCATGAGGGGTGGAAGGAAAGGTTTGAGATACCACGGATGGGAATTGTCCATGTAAGGTGGTCTAGTATTTATGAAAAATGGAGTGGTAGCATTTTAATTATGCCTTTGTTGGTTTCTTCACAAAACACCTTGTTTTTGGCACTCAAAAAATGGAAAATGCCTTTTCCATGTGTCAAACATGGGAACTCATATGATGTTCTCCATCCAACGAGATCCCTTCCTAGTCAGCACCGATCACTTGTAACTGATCAATAATTCAGTTTGTGTTATGTGTGTCTTGCTCCTCTGAGAGGTTAATTTCTTATAGCTAAGTTGGGTTATATATTTTTTTTAGTTAGAGCCAATTATGCATGTTGCTAAATAGAAACTATAATCATGGTATGTGTTCACGGACAAGTCGCTTCATGTAATAATTTGGCATGAACTGATTATATGTTCTAACATGCGCATGAAATAGGAACCATATTAGGAGCAGTAGAAAATTACCAGATAATGAGTGGTTCATCTCTCTTACAGAAGCTACATATTGAAGTTTGAAGAAACCTGTAGTAGCAAACAATGTCCTAGAGGTGGATGCGAATGGAGGTTGGCGACGCGTGGCCGAGCAGTGCTCTGCTTGCTATATATATGATATTTTAGTATGTGATAATATGCGTGCAAGCTTTCTAGAGCTTAAGCTTTAGCTTATTGGTTGTTAACTGATGAGTCCAAAATTTAAGCATATTTACTTTTTGTTTTTGCACAAATAGAGTAGGGATCTTTGTATTTAACTACGTCTGCACGCACCTTTTTGTCCTTGTTTCAATAGGATCCTGAATCACTAAGTATTATATGAACATATCAATTAGAGCTCTCATATTATGCTATAATATGATATTTTTAAGTGATAAAAGTCATTTTATGGATTTACCTCCGCACCTAGGAGAAAACCAAACGAGGAGAAGCAATCAGTATCCATAACGACCGGTGGTACGGGCAGAGCCCGATTGTACCGTCCGCACGTACTAAGTACCATCGCGTTCGTCTCGTCAAATACTTTACCATGGCGAATACGAGAGGTGGATCCGACATTCACAACCACTAGAAACCACGAAAAACCACATCTGAAAGGGATCTAAAGGAGGAACTTAGCTGGGGTAAAATATAAGTTTCTTCACGGATCATTGGAGGACAACCCATCATCCCCTTCATCATCAACCACTGCATCTACATCACCACCATTACCCCCATCTCTCATCTATTAGATCTTGTTGTAATTCCAGATTCAGTTGTGGTTTGCATTAGATCTATCTCCGTGCTTTTATCCATCCATTTGATTATGATGATGTTGTTTATTCCTTCCACGTGTGACTAGTCCCTTTGTTCTTGGGGAGATGGAGAAACCCTAGCACTATTATGAATTTTTAATAAATATTATCTATTCTTGTGTTCATATGACTTGCCAGTCTATGATAAATTTGTGATTTGTGTTTGATCTCTCTCTTTATATGGTATGTGTAGTCGGCCGCATATCATTTTCCCACGGGACTAAAGGGAGGGATAAATCCTTTGGACGTGTTTTGGAAGCATACTCGGAATCGCCCCGTGACAGATTGGCGTTGGCTCGTAACCTACATGGTCAAAGGAGGATTAAAGAGGGACTCCCTAAGCTAATTACGATATCCACGGGGAAACCCTTAATTGTGGTGGTTTGTATGGGTGACTTCTCTCAGACATCACAGTGGTTATTTATAGGTGACATCACTCTTGGATCAACAAAGTTGCCTCCTACGAGCCCTGTAGTGAACATCTTATAATGGAGCTCTCTCCACACATCTCATTACACAAAAACTATGTTATCTTAATTACCAATAACAACAACAATACCATGCTAGAGGTGTATCCTACATCCCCGAGAACGTTTTATCCCTATTGAGTTCAACCGCGCTTTCAAAAAACCTTGTTACTTGCATTCTTTTACTCATTTTAATTACTTTTCTTCAAACAACCAAAAACCTTTCAAACACCCTTTACTTGAGATCAAAGGCAACTTATAAGTATCCTTTGGTAGATAGTGACGAGGGGCATCAAGACCTTTACCAATAGCTCTCTATGGGTTCGATATCTTTACTTCGAAACTAGCTACAATTGATATGTGCACTTTCAGTCATCATTAACCCATATGCTGGGATTTTGTAAAGATAACAGTTTCTTCTTGTGGTAGTGATGAGTGTCATTATGTTGTGAGTATTGTTGGATAAATGTATCTATTAATCTACTAATCGTAGAAACAGACAACCGAAGATGACTTTGATGTTAATGATGATGACATGTTCATTGGTGAGCCTGCACCTGAGGCTATGGATCGGGTACACTGCTTCTGGATGGAGTTGTTGGGTTGCTGATCATCAGGGGTGTACTTTTGGTGTCGTCTGGTTAGTCACATGACCACTAGCCCAGCTGCAAAAATCTTGGGGTGCACCTAAGGTCTCTCTAAATATATATAGAGTTATCCCATGATTGGTTCGCTATTGTCATAGTACTTTAATATGGAGCTACCTTATGATTTATAGGCCTTTGTTAGTAGAAGTATAATTGGAAACTATTATGTATATTAGTATATGTGTGTGTCTATGTGTGTTTATAGTCTGAAATCCCACCTTATTCTTTTGTCGATTCCAAAAGGGTTTTTGAGTCATCCAGCGCTGGTGCCCTATGCTGCAACTACCACCATCTTGTCCTCTACCAGCCCTTCCCCTCCCTCAATGCTTCGTGAGCCAGCCAAATTAACAAGAGGATATATAAGATGGGATCAATTTGATTCGAAGAGGGGTGATTTTCTCGGTCCTGGGAGAGGAACACGGGAGAACTAGTAGCATGAAGGGAAGGAGGAGGTTGGCTCGGTCAATTATTTATCTCATCCCCCGCTTTAAATCATCCCCTTGACGTGGTTCCTGCTTTAACTCATCCCCTGAAATAACTGTAGGCCACCACGTGAAAGCTAGGTACTGGAAAATTCAGAAATTGCCCGGGAAACTGTTCTCACCGCCACCACTTAAAAATATTACTATAGAAAAAGTGTACTTCCTTACTACTACTACTACTACTACTACCATTACTACTACTACTACTACGTTTTCCATGTCTTTCTGTCAACCAGAAACAACCACTAGCTAGCTCCCATCCTACAAGCAAGTGTTGGAACTGGTGCAACCATTTCTTTCCCAATTTGCTCTGATTGGGGAGTTCTTGCTGAGATAGGTGGGTGTATTTGCTCACCTCGAAATTCGGCTTTTTTTTAATTTGCTTTCGATTGGTCCATTGGGGGTACTACTAGTATTCGGTATGCTTTGATTGTGGAGTTCTTGCTTCTCAGATTGATGGGGGTTATTTCTCACCTCGGAATCACCTAATCAGGGTATTTTCCCTCCTAATATGATCTAATCGATTGGGCCATTAGGGTGGGGGTGGGGTAGGTGGGGTGGTGGCGGGGGCACTGATTTCATATGGATTTGGGATAAGGGCATGGTCACCGTTATTTTGATTAGGGCATTTGGTCGGGTTCGATTTCGATGTTCTTCACTTCTATAACCTTTAATTTCTACTTGTAATGTGCAAAGGTATTGTAGTGGTATATTCATTGCGTTCTTCCATTCTTTTCCGTACTAAAAGTGGTTGGATGTAACTTGGATGTATCCATGTGCTAAAAATTGTATCTACCTACATCCTATTTTTGTGGAAGCCTCTGTGACACCATTTTCTTCTTTATTTACTATATCACGGTGGTACATACTTGCGAACATGCGGTGCTCAAGGTGCGGCAAACAGTATGATATCTCCACATGCCGCAAGATTCTTCCAGTATCACTGCTCACCAAACAAGCGCAAGGACACTGCCCAACTGGGAGATCCCAGCTTAAAGATAAGGGTATATTTTTCTTAATCCACTTACCATGGTGTAGTCTAATTTAATTATTATCCGATTGGTGGCATGCATGCTTATCAGATTTTAGAAACATATGTGTGATTTTATTAATTGTGGTATTGTGTTTATGTGAATCCAGATTTGGAACTATCTCACTGCCTCATACAGTCATATATGACTATTATATAATGTATTGAACTATTGAGCTCTATTGCTATTTATGCAAATTGAAGGTGCTGATGCGGAGGCTGGGGCTTCTATAGAGGCTAGTAGATCGTTGATGCCCCCACCAAAAGCGGACATCATCTACATGAAGAGGAAGCGCAAACACAGTACCCAGGTGGGCAGTGACCTCTTTAAGAAGTGAGTATAATTTGGAAATCCACAATTTCACATGTTATGATTTTTTGTGTTATTGTTATCAGCTATATCTTTACGCACATTAGAAGTTCACAAAATCAAATATGTTTGCTTTATAGGCAATGATTTTGTATGATATTATTAGATTTACATGCTCTTTACATAATTTAACATTTCCACTTAATTTCATTTAGTACCACGCACCAGCTGATCAGCCCTTTCTTCTACCGTCCTCTTGTCTAGCTTGTGGATTGAAAGGGGGCCATGTATTCCCTTCCAAAGGAAGAGGGAATAAAATGGTTCATGGCCACCCTTCGCGAAGGGTACCCATGGTATCAGGTATGGATTTCCAAGTGGTTTAGAACGACTTGATGTAAGATCTTGTATCTCACTTTTATTTTTGTTGTCTTACTTCTCTATCGATTTTATCATCAAGGTTGTCCCTTGTGTCACTCGCCCCATTATAAACAAGTTTTTCAGAAATGATAAGTTTCTAACCCTGTATAGCATGGGTCCTAAAGGCATCGGGAACTATATGATGTGGATGTCTCCCAAAGAATGGCCACCACCTATTTGGGTGACCGAGGTTGGTCCATGTATGTCCATGATAATGGTCTAAAGCAGGGGGATGAGGTAGCATTCCATTTTAACAAGCCTGGGCAGGTACTTGCAAGCAATCGTACACCTATTTACCTAAGGACCAAGAACATATGTAGTACTGATTAATTTTCTTTTGTACTCATCACAACCTCGGATGACTTTCTTGCGACTAAATTTTCTACACCATTGTCTTTACTCATCATATGACTCTGACCAGTAAAGTGGTCCGCTTCCCCTTATGTACCCCCAGAAGGGTGCCAGCATCAAGCTGCTGGTACCGGCACCGGCTCCAGTTCCTACAACAACAACTGTTGACCTAAGTAGGAGAAATAATAGAGGTAGTAACTTAATTCGCTTTTATACTCTGATCACTATCTAGGAGTAACTGTTGTGTATAAGAAGTTGTTTTTCTTGTACACATATCATATGACTCTCTGACCACACTTTTAGTCCCCTTACCTACCCCTAGAAGGAAACTGGTATCAAGCTGCTCGCAGTGGCATCAGCACCCGCACCGGCACCGGCCCTGCTAGTTCCTGCACCGACACCTGTTGACCCAAGAAGAAAGAATGAATGTAGTAAATTTATTTGCTTGTATACTCATCATATCCTCTGATCGTTGTATTGTGAGTAACTAATGTATAAGAGATCATTTTTATTGTACACATCTCATATTCCCTTACCACCCATGCAGTCAACTTACCAACCCCTCAGAAGAAATATAGCATCAAGTTGTTGGCGCCGGTACCGGTTCTAACTCCTGCACCATCCCATATACAATTAACCGCATCGGCACCATCTCCTGCACTAGCACCACCCCCAGCATAGGCAGCAACACCATCTCATGCTCCAGTCCATATTCCTGCACCAGCACCATCTGCCGCACTAGCCCCAGCACAGGCAGCGGCACAAGCAACTACATTAGCCCGGGCAGTGCCTTATCAGATCGTATCCTACACATGTGTCATCACAAGGTCGCGTTGGATTATGTTTGTAAGTATATGGTGATAGATAAACTGTTCTGAATGTTTCCTCAAGTTTCACATGATTCGGTGCATTTCTCTTATTAATTATGCATCTATCTCTTGCTTTGACTCATAAATTGCCTAAGAGTGCCATAAAGCAACTCCAGGCCAAACGAAAGTGCACAATATTATTCAAGATACAGAGCGAAGGAGTGAAAATCGAGGGATGCTATGCTCTTAACTGGATTGATGGGCGCTTGGCAGCTACTTCTTGGTGGATCAAGTTCTAGAAAGCAGTCAAACTTACTATTGGAAGAATGGTCAAGGTCGATGTATCTCACTGCCCTGAATGTCGCATTTTGTTCATGAAGTTCCTAGTTGTCTAGTTGTTTGGTCGCATGCTATTGTAATTAATTATGTGGTTGTCTTATCTCCACTAATCATATATGGGTGGTAAAACTCTGGTAACCTTTTTCTGGATTGGAGCTATATGACTAGTACGTACTGGTATGGTATATCTGTATCTATATGATGGTTCCCTATATGACCAAGTATTACGATAATGATTGTGTACCATCTTAATTTATGAGGAGGAGGAATGCACACAAAAACAGACTTGATCGTCGGTTTTTCTTGCTCAAATGATCGAGTGTGTTTGGAGAAAAGGGAAAACTGGTCATGTGACATGGTTTTTAGAGCTGAAACAAGAACTAGTTCTCTCTATAATGCTATTTAATTTTAGTGTCTGTATTGCTGAATCGGTCGCTTTGAAATACTGCTGAATTGGTCAAGTGTTGATGAATATGAACTAGGAATCTGTTGATATTTTTTATGTCTTATTCCGTACTGTTAAATCTTTCAAATGCTATTGAATTTGTCAAAAGTTCCATTGTTGTTGCTGGGTTGCTTACACTAGATAATTTGCCTATGTTTCATCAGAACTGTTGGGTTTGTTTTGGACAGAGATGAGAGGGTAAAGATACAGCGTGATTTCACCAAGTAAAGTCAATGCATACCAATCCAGTTTTGGTGCATGCGGTGTGTGTCCCTAGTTCTTTAGATATGTTTACATGAATATTTGTTAAAGGAAATATCGCTTTTTTTCCTCCCTCGGTGAGTTATGTGTTTGAATTCGGTCGAGCCACAGCCTAGTGAAATTTGAGATAGGAGCCCATGGACCATAGCCAAAAACTTTTTAGTTTGGCCTTTTTGGCATTGCCCCCACCTCTAAAAAACTCCGTCTACCAATATTTTTAAGAAATTAATCCATTATGTGGCATTTTATAAATTGAGGTTCCAGTAGCGCTACCTTTTATTTTAAGAGAGATAAACATAGACACATAAAATCTTTTTAAGAAGACTAATACATAAGTTATAGGTACTATAAAGCTTTTAGTGATAATTTTATCTGATTTCTTTGGCGTAGTGATAATGCATACGGTTTATATGTGTTGAAATCTTGAGTTTGAATCCTATGTGTTTGACATATATTTATTTGGGTTTACATTTATTTCTTATACCAATATTGCTTTACGAAGAGGCTGACATCGTGGACCCACCAGCCTGCAGCGTCCCTCATGTCTAATGGGCGGGTTTTAAAAAAGAAGTTAAGTACTTGTAAAGAGAGGCTGGCATCAGGGACCCACCAGACAAAACATACAAGCCTACATCGGGAAACCACAAGCCATAACATACTAGAGAGGCTATCATGGGGGCCCCAACAGCAAGACCATACATGGCTGTTGTATCAAGTAACGTTGGCAAGGTCAAAACAGCCGAATCACCCAAAAAAATTCCATCATACACACATTTCATTTACAAAGAGACTGATAGGTGGGACCCACCATCGAGACCTTATATAGGTGCTCCATCGAGCAATATTGCCAAGTTCGAAATAGGGAGGCGCGAGCGAAAAAAAAGTCCAGCATGCACATGTTTCTTATAATGAGAGGCTGACATGGGGAACCCAACAGCCTGAAAAAACAACGGATGTTGCGAGCAACGTTATCAAGTTTGAAACATAGAGGCGCGAGGGAAGAAAAAAGTCAATCATACAACTGATCCTTCTAATGAGAGGCTTATATATGGGACCTAGAAGTGTGACCAAATGGCAGATTCGTCGAGCAACACTATCAAGTTCGGAATAGGGAAGTGTAAGAGAAGAAGAAAAATCCATCATACACATGATTCTTCTAATGAGAGGCTGACATAGGAGACCCACTAGCCTGAATAAATGGTTGATTTAGCGAGCAACATTATCAAGTTCGGAACACGGAGGCACTACCGAGGAAAAAATTCCATCATACACATGTTTCTTCTAGTGGGAGTATGACATGTGGGACCCATCAACGTGATTAAATGGTAGATGCATCGAGCTGAACTATCAAGTTCGGAATAGGGTAGCATGAGCAAGGAAAAAAATTCCATCATACACATGATTCTTCTAATGAGAGGCTGACATAGGGGACCCAGCAGCGTGACTAAATGGTAGATAGATCGAGCAATGTTATCGAGTTCAAATTAGGGAGGCATGAGCCAAGGAAAAAATCCATCATGCACATGTTTCTTCTAATTAGAGGATGACATGTGGGACCTAACAGCCTAATTAAACGGCAGATGCATCGAGAAACACTATTAAGTTCGATACAGGATAGCGCGAGCGAAGTAAAAAAATTCACCATACACACTATTCGAGGCTGACATGTGGTACCCAGCAGCCTGGCTAAATGAAAGATGCATCAAGCAACGTTATCAAGTTCAAATCAGGGAGGCGCTACCAAAAAGTATGGTCCGCTAGAGACACTGACATCCGGGATCCACATGCCTCAAAAGACTTCAGCGAGTCAACATCGTGTCAAGAACCAAAAATCTTGCTTCTACCACACGTCGGTCGAGCTTCCTCCATGTTTTTAGTGGTTTCGTCGTAGTAGAGGTCCGCGAAACCAGGAAAAAAAGTTTCATCAGCCACAGTCGAGCCAAGAAATTCGTTGCGAAAGACATGCCTTCTACGACGCTAAATAGACAAAATCGTTGTGGATGGACACTTTTCTTGTAGTGAAAGTCCATGAGTATTAAAAGAACATACAAGATCCGACTTATAGAAATTAAGAAAGACGGAAGAAACTTACCGAAGATGCTGGTTTTGGCTTGCTGGCAAGTCTCCGCCAAGACGTCATGCTCCTTTTGAAGTTTCTTGAATGCTTCAAGGTTCCGGGAATTCTGCGCTGCGGCATCCTGGTTTTGAACCTTGAGCATCTCAATCTCCTTCTTGGGCCATTCCATCTCAGCGTCAGTAGACTCTTGCATAGAATTTATCGTCTCCTCATGCATAGCAAGGGCATCAACCAGGTCTTTCTTCAAGATCTTTTTCTCATCATCCAGTTGTTGAATATGATTGGATTGTTCAACAATGTTCTTTGCCTTGGCAGTAGCATCTGGCGGTCAGAAGAAATAAAGGCATTATGAGTACTCGGAAGAACAAGCTAACATGATGGAGTACAGGGTTATCAGAAGAAGAACAAACACTTGCTTTTTCTGATCTGTTCTTTAAGAAATTATTTTTTACCCTTTTCAACATCCAACTTCGCCTGCAGCTTGGAAAACTTATCATTGGCGGATACCTTCTGAGCATGCTCATTCTGCACAAAGGACAGCTTTAGTTTTTCTTTGAGAATTTAGTCGAAACTTTCATAGTTTTCAACTAGACACTCGGGGGCTACAATGTGGGAATTTAATCTAAGTATGCTTATCTATGAGTATTAGCCGGAATATTTTATTCTACCTAGAAACTTAGGGGGCTACACTATCAAGTTTTCACTTAGTTACTATTAGAGCACTCGGGTCAAAAACCTGTGGTTTTCTACCTAAGCGCTCGGGGGATATATCTTAAGTGAAATGTGAAGTATCGAAGACTTATAGTAGCGAGGATTTTCATATTGTTGGCTGATGGCAACAATTGTGACCACTTTTAATTGGGACTCCAAGTGTAGAGTATTGTAGCAAGCTTCTTTTCCCCACAAGGGTGACTCGAGGGTTTATATCGAACTCTCGGGGAATTGGTTATGGAAGGATATTTGTCTTCTCCTCTTCAAGCAACATGTAAAGTAAAATAATTTGTCTTGTGTCCCCAACTCCACCAAGTGGTTGTCAAGCACAAGGTTTCGTATTATGAATATGAAATAAAATATAATATAAAGTAAAGTAAATAAAGTAAAAGTAATGCAAACTAGATGATATGGAAGATAGTAGAGTTGTTTTGGGGGTTTTATGAGTGATTGCAATTAGGGAAAGTATTTTTGTACTTTTGAAATAATAAATTGCAAAAAATATAAAAGAAAGTAGATGCAATGGAAAGGTGTTTCTTATGATAAAAATCGGACCAGTGTTCATGGGTTCACTTGTATACTCTCTTTTTAAGTTGTAGTGATCACAAAACAATTCATCAATGATAAAGATTCATGGAACTTCTATATGTGTTTGATAATAAGGAATCAATATGGGCATCATGTTCTAACATAGATATGAAATACATCTCTCTTATACTCCTCAAGAAAGGGAAACTCCATGCAATCTTGAATTAAGAACAAATCAGAGTGTAGCTTTAAGAAATATATCATGATATTTGAAATACAAATATGCCACCTTGATCTAACAAGGTTATCGCACTATCACATGATAACTATGGCACATGATTTCACTTTATCCCTAGTGAGGCAGCAAAATAAAGGTAAAAACAGAAGTAGATCTTGAATATTGTCTGTAACAATTCAATCTCTACCGCCATGCTACTCCATCTAATACACACGTCTCCCCATACAAATTCTTGCATATAAGTTGGATCAAAACAAGCAATTAAGAACGGGGTGCATGATATGCATCTATCAAAACATCTTACACAAAATAGATTCCAATCTCAAATATCAAATCATAGAACAAAGATCCACCACATAGAAATTACAAATATGACCATAATCATGTAGGGTAGCTCATATGATACTAGATCGATGAAGAACAATAGATAAATAGATCAAGATACTACCACAAAACCCATAGCCTAGAGGTGGACTACTCCCTCTTCATCATGGTGATGATGCCAAAGATGTTGGAGAGGGTGGAGATCTCCCCGGAGGTGGCTCTGGTGGAGTTTTCCCCTCCAATCTTCGTTGTATCTGACTCTGTTTGGTGGTGTTTTTGTTTCTAGTGTGCTCCGTATCGAGGACTCCCCGGGGGGGTCCTTATATAGGGTTTTTTAGGTCAAGAGAACTCTGTGGGCGAAATAATCGAGGCAATCGAACGGCCAGGGAGGGAGATAGCATAGGTTGCGCGCCCACCTAGGATGGGTGCCCCACCCAGGATATCTTGGGCCTCCTGTCCCTCTTGGTCGATTATTGTGCTCCAGATGCTTCTCGTGGATAAATAATTGCATTCCCAAAAGTGTAGGTCTGTTTGAATTCGTATATGTCCTGAAACATCAAAACATTGAAAACAGGGTTTTTCTGCCCTGCCGGGTTATAGCCAAAATAAAGGGAATCATTCGTAAATCCCAAAAATCAATATAAAACATGGATATAACATTATATATCATGAAAATATGTGGGAAAACATGTTAACAAACTACAAAGTTGATGTATGCATTTTACATGCATCATTGGCCGATGCGACATAAGAATCATAGAAGATCTTGGCGTTATTGCGTAGAATGCCGGCTTGCCGAATTAGATCTTCCGCGCTCAATGTCGGAGGAGTCAAGGATAATGCAGATGCATCATCCAAGGGAACAGATGAAGCTCTGGCTAGTCTTTGCGCTATGATAGTGGTAGATGGCATAGATGCTCCTGACTTGCTTGTTGCTGGATTTGCACCTGCCTCCACCATTGGCTCTTTTCCTTTTGAAGCAACATCCTTAGCCGGAGCTTCAGCCGCTTGTGATGATATGCTCTCCTGCGTCGCATGGGTGCTCAGAACAATATCCAAACCGATAGAATCTAAGATATCTTGGATTGGATTTATATCTATCTCCATGGTGGAGATCTCAGGTGCAGTGGCGGATGAGGTTCCGGCGGATCCTGTAGTAATTATGGCGCTAGGAGTGGTGGGAGCGATGGCGGGGGAACTTTTGTAGCATCTCGCGAATATTCTTGGAACCTCCAGTATCTTTGGAGGTACGTTTCAGACAAATATTGGTTCTCTTCCTGAGACATACAAAGTTAAAAGTATAAGTACATGAATGAATAAGGTAAAATTAAAGTCGGAGGAGAGAAACACTTACACAGCAGCAGGTGTTTTGGTCAAGGGTATGCCAACAGCCTTTCTCTTCTCTGCCTCCAGAACAGCAATGGGTTGCTTGGAGATTCCACTCTATGGTTTCTTCTTCTTGCTCGTGGCAGCATCGTCAGAGGTGGAGCTCTTCCTATTTTGCATTGTCGGGGCTAGATGATCCTTGGATGCATCATCGTCGGATGGGACTTTTACATCCTTAAGCTTCGGTTCATAGACCCGGGAGGCCATGTCTTCCTTGGCCAGGCTCACTAGCTGATGGATGAAATATGTTAGATGATTTATGCATCTAATGCAGATAATTTGGAGTACATAAAGCAATGTGGGAAGCATATTACCTCTAGGCAATTGCCACACTCAAACATATCGAAGGTGATGGCGAAGCCGCACTTCTTATCCTTCACCTTGACAATGTCCTTCAGCCTAAGCTTGATGGACTCACTAGAGAAGTTATCTTTGGAAATCTGGATTGGATCTCTCCTCTCTTTGGTGTACTGGTGCATCATCTTGGCGCGGTGCTGCAGGGGCTTGATCGCCTTGTACCAGCACATGGCTAGGTCCAAGCCAGTTAGGCCTCCATCTATGAGACACTCTATCCGCCTTACGATGTGGGAGCCTCGTTGTCGGACGGGAGGATGGCTTTGGTCCTCCAGTTGGCGGACTCCACAGCGGCACCATCGACAAAATCTGGATATGAAGCTTGGTGGCCAGCCAGAGGGATATCCGGGCCATAGAAATAAGTCTTCTACCAGTTATTGCAAGATCATGGCCAACAATGTCGGGAAATCACTGGCCAGGATGAATCTTGAAGCTTATAGTCCCACAATTGGCCAGCTCAACTTTAGTGACGCTGGATTCTCTCTTCATCGGGAAGAAAAAGATGAATATATCTAACCTAGGCTAATTCCTAGGTATCCTTCAAATAAAGCTATGAATTTGCTAAGTACGAGGAAGCTATTGGGAGGAAGGTTGTGGGGGAGAACTCGGAAGTGCTTAAGGACTTGGAACAAGAAGTCGAAGAATGGTAAGGACACGCCACGTACCACCTATGCTTTGAGATACACCTTTCCCCGTCTTAGGTAGAAGGATCTGGGCAACCTCGTCGGTCGGTGCCGCCCACCAGATTAGTCCCTCCACTGATGGAAGATAGTACTCAGTGACGAGCTCCTTTAGCTCAGCGGCGGCAAGCTCAGAACCTCTCCACACTCCCTTGTGGGATTCTGCTTCCTCTTCATCTTGCTCAACGGCATCATGCGCCACCAATTTCTGGTCGTTTCCGGTGGTGTGCTCCACCATGGAGGTGACCGGAATCACCAACCCTCTTTACGGCACTTTGATCTCTTTCGCCGGCTCCCTTTGATCCTCGATATCTGCTGTAGTCGTGGGGTTGCTGCTGCTGGCCATTGAGATAGTGAGGGTGTAGAGATTGGTTCTGGTTTTAGGGTGTTTGGTTCGGAGATTGAAGAGTTTCTTGTCACAAGGAAGAATAAGGAGCTAGGGAGAATGCGGGGTAAAGAGATAAGTCCTACTGTGGTAATATATATAACCCTAGCAGCAAGATTCATGCAAATGGAAATCTGATGAACCAGACGTGGGCAACGTGTGAGCGATCGTGCGTGGTAATTTCAACTAACTGTTTTGGATTTATTGTGCGGGAAAATTGCTATGATTGACCACTGTCTATTTGTGGTTTCAAGGTAGCATAGGATGTACCCTACGTCAGCTTTCTGAAGATGCAGTGGAACGGTCATGTCTGAAGATTCTAGGTCTAGTCGGATCATATCCGACTATAGGAAGAAAGCTGAAGACTCGACGATTCTTTGACATACATATTGAAGACGAAGATATGTGCAGGGTTCTTTGGGAGGACTTCAATATTTTGCTTGACGAATTGCCGACATCACCTAGACGGAGCATTCAAAGACTAAGAGGCAAGATGGTGCAAGATCTAAAAGTTCTCCGTGGGCTACTATTGGGGATGTGCATAATGTGTATCACCATAGCATGTCTCTAATCCGGCTAACCCGGGTGGCCCATAGTTGTCAGCAAGGCCTATGGCCTGCTAGGCAGCCCAGTTAGATGGATCCAAAAGGGAGGCCCATGCCAGATAAAGGAATACTATGGTGCCGACATAAATGAACCCGGAGCCTTGGAGTATAAGACACGACGAGTAGTTAGTATTATTGTAGGACTATGTAACCTATCCGGTATGGACTCTTCCCTATAACCCTAGGATCTGACGTCTTTATAAGCCGGACCAATGGGAGCCTTCGAGGCATAAGTTCATAGAACGCCACAACCTCGCATAGTGAACCGATCTATGTAACTCGGCGTATTTTCCATTATAGTGACTTATAGCAGGAGTAGGATTCCTCCATCGTCGTGGGATCTGAACCTGGGTAAGTTGTGTTACCTCGTACCCGTCAACTCACCGCCTTCCCCCAACTCTCTAAGCATACTCTCTGAGGACCGTCCATGGCATACTCATCGACAATACATGACAGATGGTCTCTTCCAGGTCTTGGGCGTGATTTTTCGCCTTTCTGCTGATGATGACGATGTCGTTGATGTATACTTGGGAGTTCTTGCCGATTTGGCTGCTCATCGCCTCGTACATCAGCCGTCCGAAAGTGGCTCTAGTGTTCTTCAACCCGAAGATCATGCGCTCGTAGAAGAAAACAACTTGTGGGGCACGAAAGCTGGTCTTGATCGTGACTTCCTCAGCTATCCACACTTGGTGATACCCGGAGAAGGCGTATAGGAATCTCATCATTTCACATCCCACTGTGGCGTCTACCAGTTGGTCAATACAGGGGAGTGGGAAGTCGTCCTTCGGACAGTCCTTATTGAGGTCAGTGTAATCCATGCACATTCTTTATGGCTGGTTCTTCTTTTGTACTAGGATCGGGCATGCCAGCCACTCGGAGTATGTGACGGGGCGTATGACCCCCGCGTCCAGCAACTTTTGCACATGTTCAATGGTTATCCTTGTCTTCTCCTCAGACATTTTTTGTGGCGCCTACTCATGTTTGTGGGTGTTTGGAATTATCGTAGTGTGCTCGGATGATCTCAAGAGAAAGCTCGATCTAACCTATGGTGGGTGGTGTTGCCGTGCGGAATCTGCACGGCGGTGGTATGAGAGAGATAATATGAGAGATATGTCCTCCCATTCGACGCCCTCACCCCCTCCCCCTATATACACAGTCGGGGGATAGGGTTGGAGTGACGAGATGGGTTACAAGTGGGGCACATATACAAAACCCAAAATGAAATATCTATATCCAATCTTGACGAAGTAATCTTGATATCCTGACGAATTCATTTGGCGATACGTACTGGCTTGGCTGCCAAGGCATCTTCATTCGGGTCTCCGCCTAAGGCCCGAGCCTTCATGATTGGCCACCATGTTTCCAGGTAGGGCCCCTTTCGGTTGTCTAGACCCACCCGGTACCTATGACCTCACCAGTAATGCATGTACATTTCATGTTATATTATGTTATAGATTAGCGATTATACATATTGTACTTTTACCGCAGTCGGATAGTTCTCTCTTAATTATGCGACCCCCTTAATAATTTCATAGTAAAAGAAAGAGGTTATGATCTATGCATCGTGGTTCCGGTGCTGCAAAAATTCAATTTCATCCTGGGCAGATTTATTATCAAGGCATGTAAGGGAGGCATGGCCTATATATATAGCGTGTTCAAAAAGTTACTTACCTCATACCCATGTCCATGAGCTATTTTTTTCTCTTTAATAGTTTTACTCCATTTGTTTATTATCGGCATGAAAAATAAAATGAGCAAGAAGTGCTCCATAGAGGGATTTTCTGAGGAGTCCATACACGAAACACTTGTTTGGTCCATGCACGTGTTGCGCGCAGAGATTGGGGTCAGGCATCAAGTACTCGTGGTCACTGAGAAATCGCCATCTTAAAAGGTATAGATGGTCCAAAAGGAAATTGTGTTACAGGACTCTGCATGGTGATCATGGATTGTTGTTGAGAGGGACGGAGTCATAATCGCACCAGATCTGTATATGCACCTGTCGATCAGTGGGCACTCTATTTCTTGTCCCACATGTACTGCAGCCTGCCTGCAGGTTAACTCGTAAACAAATATACTACGTATAAATGCATAACAACTAAGCCACCAGAGCTTGTGCCTGGCATGAGCAAGTTCGGCACGTACGGTGTTTTATAGCTAGACTGATCATGCATGTAAAGCGCAGGGGATCGCCGCAGCGTAGGACAGTTTTTCTGGATGAACTTACTGTATTTACAAGTCAACTACTCCGTATTAAAACTTGAGCATGTGCAATTTAAGGGCCTAGATAAGATTTGTTTAAGGGATTTTATTTCTAAAAATCTTTTTTACTTTTTTCATGTGGTGCAACCAAAGAACTTTTATTGCTACAGATTCATGTGTGGTTAATTCAAGTAGGTCCAACATACCATTACATCCCAACCTTTACATTATTTTTATGTTAATAATAGGCCCTAATAATTTGGAGGCCCAACCTTCCCACCGAGACAAAATGAAGAGAAATTCCAACTCTATCCAAATAGAATGTTTGTAAAAAATCCTATGTTTAATAGAATAACGGAAACACTATACCCAGCCATAAGTCTGGGCAATACATTTTTTTATCTCACATGCTTGATCATGTAAAATACAAAATTATTGAGGTTTCCAACAATGCTGCTATTTTCACTAGATCAATTAAAATATTTCTTTCTTACATATTGATAATGAAAATTTGCAATGTATTCCACACTTATTATAGAATTTTTCATATGTCCCCACAATTAGGGCCGGACATAAAACTCGAAACTCGACGAGTATAACGAGCATTCGTTTGCTCGGCTCGTTCGAAATTGACTCGTTTCCTTGACGATTCGAGTTGAGCTGCAGTTTTTGCTCGATGTCCTTAATGAGATAAAACGATTGATTTAACGATGTTCATGAGCTACTCGTTAAGCTCGATAACACCAAAGGTGTGGCCCACTTATGTTGCTACATGTCTAATCTGGCAGCCCATCTAAGGGAAATAGTTGGCGAGTTGACAATTGTATTTTTTCATATATTTTTGTTGGGTCGAGTTATTAAGTATTGTTGAAGTGTCAGCGAGTTAGCAAGTGTTGGTCAAGTGTGTGGCACTGCTATTGATAATTATCTATCGTTTTTAAGTATTAGTATATGTGTGGTTGTAACTGTCATTTTTAATTATCGATATGCCCTTGTCTGAGGATGATGCATTTTCTTAACGAGCAGCTCGTGAGCACTCGTTAACATCTAACGAACGGAACCGAGTTTTACTTTTTGCTCGTTATCCTTAACGAGTTTAATAATCCGAGCCTTAACGAGTGTGAGTCTTAACGAGTCAAGTTGCTCGATAGTCCAACCCTACCCACAATGTTGATAACTAAAATTCGTGGAGTTTCCTCATTCATTGGTTAATTTTTTAATTTTTCCTGAGACAAGTGGTACAAATGAACATGTGAGCACATAGGGGATCTGGTTAGGTATCACAAATGGCAAATCATACATTTAACAAGAGAACAGGCAGGCCGAGCCAAATCGAGAACTTTGAAGGAAACAAGCTAATTATGTTTTCTTGCAAGTGACCAAGATTAATTTTTCTAAGTTTCTACAGTATTTTTTTTATAAAAGTCTACTATTTTCATGCACAATCTATGTTTATAAAAAAATCATGTTGTCAAAGTTGCTAGCCCGTATAGCTATGCAGGTTGATGACTACTCCCTCCATTCCATATTAATTGTTACTACAACTTTGTACTAAATGAGCAACAACTAATATGAAACAGAGGGAATAGTTAGTACATTTTTGGCTTACAATGTTATACCCTCATATGGTTTAATGCTGCCAAATCCTAGACTCATCCACCCCCATCCCACGCTCCAGCGATATTGGGTAACCCTAGATCTGTGGGTGGGTGGAGGGGGGTTCAGGTTTCCCCGGGTTGCATATTTGAGTGGTATTTGTCCTGGCAGGAGCAATGTTGTTGAGTTCTTGAGTCTCTTGGACTCATTCCCGTCGTGATGGTTTCTTCTTCAAGTGTCGGCATGACCTTGTGTCGGTGTGCTATAATGGGCTCGATCGAGCAACTCTTATAAATCGTTATGCTCATGTTGTTAAAACCTTTTCTATAATGTTTCATGTCTCTAGAATGTTGGAGCAACGATGGCAGATCACATGTGGATGGAAAGCTCGAGACACATCGTTGAGAATGTTTGTGTTTTGTTTGTAGTAGGCGATTCTCCAGGGCAAATACATGTTTTATGGTTCTTAGGATGCGTTCTATGTTGCTGCCCATTCATTTTGTGAAAGCATTTATGAAAAATCGCATGCTAAAAGACAATAGTATTTCGTACAAATTCGTGGGCCTTCCCTTGACGAAGACGTTCGAGAGGTCGCATCTTGCACTGCACTCCTTTTGTAGTTATATATGCTGTGGAGCTTGCTTCCGTGTTCTGGACCTCCTCCATGCATCGTACAATCTCTGCAGTATTGTGTACGTGCTGCCACGTCTCCGGACTCCAGCCAAAAAAGGGGCTGGTCCTCTTGGCTCTCGCATGCATGCAGATGGCTAAGAAAGCCTCCTTGAGTTATTCTTGGTCAGGTGCTCTTGTGGGCCTAGATCCTCTACTCATTGCGCTACACTACAAACAAATACCCGAGAATGTACATGCGCGTGCATATAGGACACAAATTTACCTAGTAAGTAGTTCATTTGAAAACTCAAATCAGACTCATTTCAATTATCGCGTGGAGTTCATTGCGATTACATGCAGTTGAGACATGGGAATATATGTGTATTTGTAGAAAAATCTAGGCTCCGCGGGCGTTCATTCACTATAGCTTGTATACACAGTGGGAATCTTGCAAGGACCAGCTAAGTGTTATTGCACAAAAGACATGATGCAATCAGTGAATAGCTTGTCTCTTGGGAGCTAGCTAATAGCTACTTGGGCACGCGAGACAAACTTCATTATTGGCGCCAATAGGCTGCTGGACACAATAGTTGGGCCATACCATGTGCAACTTGACCAAAGTTTTACCAAGAAATTGAAAAGCTGATCTATCTTGGATTGCAACCTGTTCATCGCATCACAAATAAGTAATACTTGGATGAAGTTGCAGAGTGATCAGCGCTCTACTATTCTTATTTTTGCGAATAAAGTTCACCGATCTATTAATGATCATCAATAGTAGTACAAAAATCTCTAAATATAATAAAAACTATAAATATGCCCTTGGACCACCTAGCGATGTCTGCAAGCGCTAGAGAGAATCGAAAGCACACCGCCGTCCTCGCCCCTCCATCATCAAAGTCGGGCAAAGATTGTCGTAATAGAGCTTGTTGTAACACATGAAATCGCCATGCGCACCGGAGCAACAATCATCGCCAAAGATGAGAACTATAGATCGGAAGGGCCAAACCTGCAACACACTTACTGACACAAATACCGATCGGATCCCAAGAGACATGTCAGAAAGACAGCTCCACAAGCCCTCCTCCAGAGCTAGACGCACCAGAGGAATGGGGAAAGGGCATGGTGGGCCTTATTATGGCCTCATAATCCTAAAGAAGATATTGTAAATACCTAAAAACGGAACAATAGCCCTCCCAATGGTGACAAGTCGTGGTGTGTCGCACCTCTAAATCCCCAAGGCCACCCACTGCTTCTAAAGACGAGAACCATAAATCAGAAGGGCTGAACCTGCAAACACACTAAATCCCAGGAGATCTGTTGGGAAGACTGTTAGGAAAGGTGCTCTCCAGGATCCACTTTCTGCCATGTATTTGTAAGCCAGAATCCGACTAAGAACTATTTGTATATGTTGCGGTAATTGTAACAGTTGTGGAACCATGCAGTTCTTGGACGAAGTTATGATAATTGCATCACAAATAAGTAATACTTCAATGAAGTTGTAGAGTGATCAGCGCTCTACTATTAATTGCTTTTGCGAAAAAAGACCACCGATCTATTAATGATCATCAACGGTATTACAAAGATCTCTAAAAGTAATAATAATTACAAATATCTCATTGGACCGCCTTGTGAAGACTACAAGCACTAGAGCAAGCCGAAGGCTTGCCGCCATCCTCACCCATCCATCATCTGAGTCGGGCAAAGTTTGTTATAATAGAGCTTATTGTAGTTGACAGACGAAAAGTCATCGTGCTAAGGCCCTAAAGAACCAGCACACCAGAGCAGCCATCATATCCAAAGATGAGAACCATAGACTAAAAGGGCCAAACCTGCAACCACACAAACTAACATGAATATCGACCGGATCCTAGGGATCTATCCATAAGACAACTCGACAAGCCATCCGGAATGGGAATAGGGCATGGAGATTCTGGCCCTGGGATGTAGGTGGTGCCTCGTCATCCTGAATAAGACTTGCAAACCCTCCTGTTGGCGAGAAGCCACGTGTGTTGCACATCTAAAGCCCCAATACCACTGGAGAGCGGGACCGGCGGCGGTGCCGACAAGGGAGACGGAACCCAAAATCGCTTCTCTTGGGTCTCCTCCTCTATCTCCCGTAGGGACTCGTAGCGATCTACTATTAATTTAATCATTGGCTTCTTTTTAGATAGATCATTGGCTTCTATAATTACAAGCACATATCTATCAATTAATAAATAACAATGTAATAGCATTTTCTAAATTATCAATGTTGCGAAATGGAGTTAATGTAAATTGTAGTAATTAATTAATTTATGGGTGTATACTTGCTACTCGGGGTGGCAATGTTTGTTGTGTAAGGTGTATCTCAGTGCTTGATGAAAGAAACAATAACTTCAAAGTAGAATATGCTAACACCACTGGATTTTTTATTAACTTTGTCCCTAGGGTGATGGTTAGCAGCTTATATGGTGTGGCCATCGGTAAGGCGATCCTACGTTGTCATCGTCTTTGTCCCATTTCCAATCTAGTATCTGATATGGTCGTGTCTACAAGACTACAAGCCTACTTGCTTTCGCTAGATCTATGAGTAGAACCCTTGTGCGCATCACCATCCACATCCAAATTCCCATCCCAAACACCAAAGACATTTCTCTCGTTTCTTGGGCGAGCGATCGTAAAACACAAAAACCCTTGTCCATATCTGATCTCTTATCTGAAGGAAATATGCCCTAAGAGGCAATAATAAATTTGTTATTATGTATATTCTAAGTATATGATAGATGTTTATTTTGCATACTATAATTTTATTAATATGGAAATATTAATACATGTGTGTTTAATAAACAAATGGAAAGTTCCTAGTTATGCCTCTCTTATAAACTAGCTCATTGATTAACAAGATGATCAAGGTTTCCTGATCATGGACATTGGATGTTGTTAATAACGAGGTCACAATATTATTGGAATGGTGTGATGAACATTCATCTGAAGTATAGCATTACGATTAAAGTCATTGTGTTATATTACTATAACATCATACGAAGTAATCCTAATCCTTAGACCATGAGATCATGTAAATCACTAACACTAGAAGAGTATCTTGATAACATCAAACGTCACATCATAACAGGGTGACTATAAAGGTGGGTTCAGTGCTACAAAGGTGTTATGTAGAGGCTCATGGATCAAGAGTGGAATTTGTCCATCCTGATGACGAAGATATACTCTGGGCCCTCTCGGTGATATCACATTAGTTAGCTTGCAAGCAAGTGATGTGATCACTAGAATGTTATATCACGGGAATGAGAAAAGAGTACATGTCGGTAACGAGATCAAACTAGGTATGAAAATACTGATGATCGAATCTCGGACATGTAATATATCGCGAGACAAAGGGATTAAGTTACTAGCGTAAAAGGTTCTCAGGATCACAGGAAGTCATCGTTGAATGTGTGGGAGTCAGTATGAATCTCCAGGTTCCGCTTCTGATTATTGATCCAAGAGGGGTCTCAATCATGTCTGCATTATTCGTAAACTATAGGATGACACACTTAAGAGACACCTACACCATTTGGAACAAATAATTTCTAGACGAAAAGATTTACAAAGCACAGGAATTTATTTTACTAGACACCGGAATTGTTTCGGGTGAAATTGCTGAAATTGTTTCTGCATGTGAAATAGAATACTAGCAAGGGATTTTATGTGAATGTTTGTTAATTAATGTAATTGACAAAATTCTGAATAAATAAATAAAAGGAATTTTATTTAAAGAGAGATTACATTAAATTTGGTGGAAATTTAATGGGAATATGAGAGGATTTTTTAGTGGAGAAATGAAGGGGCAAATTGTGAGTGGGAGCTCCACCCACATAATGGAGGAAGGGTTGGGGGCAACCTCCTTGGCCGCCAGCCACACCCCTTGGGGTCCCCCCCCTCCTATATAAAGCCCCCCTCTCCCTCTCTCATACTCACACCTCCTCGTGAAGGATCTCTCTTCCTCTCTAGTTTATCCTCCATGGTCTCGGACTAGCGAGATACATGTTCATGGTGGATTTTCGTTTGGAAAGAGTTGTTACTTCCGCTGCATCGCTGGAGCGAGGAGGCAGAGGTTGCTCGGTGGCTTGGACGTGTGTGCGAGCACGGATGCGCTGCTGATTTGCGGCGCTGGACTTCTTCTCGATCTTGAGATTGGCAAGCGTTCGTCTACATCATCCACAAGTATAACCTCGTTAAACTTTTTCAGTCTAGAATGTTATGTTCTCTATGGATGTATATCCACCCGTTGTGATAGGGCAAAGGTGTCCGATCTTTCGATGAGATGATAATAATCGATTTGGTGGAGTTCGGGCTTGACGATCCGACTACACGTGCGAGCACGAGCGCCAATGCAATCGCTAGGCCAATCTCCTGGAGGTTACCGATCCTGTGGGAACACGATCAGCCTGACCAGCGAGGGTCTTAATTCCTACCTAAAATCGAGAACAAGTAAGAACCAATATTGCAATCAAGATATTGCGGATTAAGAGGAAAGCTTTATTGAAGAGGTGGGATCCTGAATAGGTGCGAAGTAAAAGAGGCCTCTGGGACGCTCAAGCCTTGGCGAAGTTGCTATGATGGCTAACTTAATGTCTAAACAAAATCCGAGTCTAGGGGGTCGGCTATGGGGAGTATTTAAGGGCGAAAAGGTGGGGTTTCGGCCAGCCATGGAAGTGGTGGCCGAATCCAACCCTAAAAGTCCTTTTCCCCTCAAATACGGACTCTAAAAAGTGGCTAATTAAAATCCTGCGAAAATTACATGGGCCTGGCCCAAAATAAAGGTGTCGCAGCACCATATTAAGCTATGGACGAATTCGTAAAGTATTGATCTTGAATATTTCGTCCAAGCCTTCTTTCTTCATTATGGTGGCCTCAAAGTTCTGAAATCTTCATCTGTGGCCTTCTCTTGGATCATCACATGCTTGCTGCCATATCCATGCATGGCCATGCTCCAATGCTTGTCCCTCTCATCCATGCTTGGTCCATCATTCCTAAGAGTAAGAAATATATCTGATTTAGGCAGCATCATATTCTCATGTATGTGAGGAATAGTTCCAAGAAACGAAAGTACCTGATAGTTAAGTTGTTTGGCACGAGATCTTGTGATGGGTCCTTGTATGTGTGTTGTTGTAGGTACAACGGTTGTATCAATAGTAGGGATGTCCACATCATGCTCCCCTTCTTGAATTGAAGTCGTCCTCGACGCAATCTCATCTTCCTCACCAAAGTAAGGCTTCAAATCTGCAATGTTAAACGTAGGACTAACCGTACCAAAGTCTGCAGAAAACTCAAGTTTATATGCATTATCATTGATTTTCTCTAACACCTTAAAGGGACCAGCAGCACGTGGCATTAACTTAGACTTGCGTAAATCAGGAAAACGATCTTTACGCAAATGTAACCAAACAAGATTGCCAACATCAAACACAACATGCTTTCTCCCTTTATCCCCAGCAAGTTTATACTTAGCATTCATGTGTTCAATGTTATCTTTAGTAGTCTTATGCAAGTTTAATATCATTTCAGCGCGTTGTGTAGCATCCAAATTATGTTGCACCGAAGAAGGTAAAGACAATAAATCAATAGGTGCACGAGGAACAAAACCATACACAATCTCAAATGGGCACATCTTTGTGGTAGAATGCAGCGAACGATTATAAGCAAATTCTATATGAGGTAAACACTCTTCCCACAATTTTAAGTTCTTCTTTAAAACAGCCCGCAACATAGTAGACAAAGTTCTATTTACTACTTCAGTTTGACCATCAGTTTGGGGATGACATGTAGTACTAAAGAGCAATTTAGTCCCCAACTTAGCCCATAAACATCTCCAAAAGTGGCTAAAAAATTTAGTATCACGATCAGAGACAATAGTATTTGGCACACCATGCAAACAAACAATTTCACGAAAGAACAAATCAGCAATATGCGCAGCATCATCCATTTTATGACAAGGAATAAAGTGTGTCATCTTAGAAAACCGATCCACAACAACAAAAATACTATCCCTCCCCTTCTGTGTTCGTGGCAATCCCAAAACAAAGTCCATAGAAATATCCTCCCAAGGAACACTAGGAACAGGAAGAGGCATATATAAACCATGTGGATTAAGGCGAGACTTAGCTTTTTGACAAGTAGTGCAGCGTGCCACAAATCTCTCAACATCTCGACGCATACATGGCCAAAAGAAGTGTGCAGCAAGAACATCCTCCGTATTCTTGACACCAAAGTGTCATCAATCCTCCTCCATGCGCCTCCTGTAACAACAAAAGACGAATAGAGCTATCCGGAATGTATAGTTTGTTAGCACGGAACACAAATCCATCATTGAAGAAGAACTTGTTCCATGTTCTACCATCTCTACAATTCTGCAACACATCTTTAAATTCAGCATCATGCACATATTGTTCCTTAATAGTTTCTAATCCAAATATTTTGAAGTCAAGTTGAGATAACAAAGTATAACGGCGCGACAAAGCATCAGCAATAATATTATCTTTACCCTTTTTGTGTTTGATAACATAAGGAAAAGACTCAATAAATTCAACCCACTTTGCATGACGACGATTCAACTTAGCTTGACTACGAATATTCTTCAAAGATTCATGATCAGAATGTATAACAAATTCTTTAGGCCATAGATAATGTTGCCAAGTTTCTAATGTCCGAACCAATGCATATAATTCTTTATCATAAGTAGAATAGTTCAGACTAGCTCCACTCAATTTATCACTAAAATATGCAATGGTTTTCCTCTTGTAATAACACCCTCCCAAACCAATTCCACTAGCATCACATTCAAACTCAAAAGTCTTAGTAAAATCGGAAGTTGGAGTAAGGGTATGTGTTAGCTTATCTTTCAATATGACGAAGGCCTGTTGTTGTGCATCGCCCCAAACAAAGGGCACATCCTTCTTGGTAAGCTCATTCAACAAGCGTGAGCAATTGACCCAAAGTCTTTGATAAAGCGCCTATAAAACCCAGCGAGGCCAAGAAAACTCCTCACTTGTGTGACCGTCTTGGGCTGCGGCCAATTCTCAATAGCTTCAATCTTGGCTGGATCCACTTCAATACCCTGTGATGTAACAATATAGCCAAGAAACGCAACTCGATTGGTGCAAAAGGTGCACTTCTCAAGGTTACCAAACAAACGTGCATCACGTAAAGCATTGAAAACAGCACGTAAATGGTCCAAATGATCCTCTAAAGATTTACTATAAATCAGAATATCATCAAAGTAGACTACCACAAAACGTCTAATGAAATCACGTAAAACTTCGTTCATTAATCTCATGAAAGTGCTAGGTGCATTAGTTAAACCAAACGGCATTACTAACCACTCATATAAACCGAACTTAGTTTTAAATGCTGTTTTCCATTCATCTCCTAATTTCATACGAATCTGGTGGTAACCACTACGCAGATCAACTTTAGAAAACATGGTAGAGCCACTCAATTCATCAAGCATGTCATCTAAACGTGGAATAGGATGACGATATCGAATAGTAATATTATTGATAGCTCTACAATCAGTACACATGCGCGAAGAACCATCTTTCTTAGGAACCAAAATAATAGGAACAGCACAGGGGCTAAGGGACTCACGAATATGATCTCTGTCGAGTAGTTCCTGAATTTGGCGTTGTATCTCCTTTGTCTCCTCTGGATTGATTCTATATGGCGCACGGTTGGGCAACGTGGCACCAGGAATTAGATCAATTTGGTGCTCAATTCCTCTAATAGGAGGTAGTCCTGGTGGCAGCTCAGCGGAAAATACGTCCTCATATTCCTGCAAAAGGTTAGCAATAGCGGGTGGCAAAGGAGGCATATCCTCAAATGAAAACAAAACCTCTTTGCAGACAATTGCATAACATTAAGTATTGTTTACATCTAGTTCAGCAATATCAATTTTATTTGCAAGCATACATGGACTCTTCAAACGAATTTCAGTAGCATGTGTAGAATCAGATTTAGTGTTCTTTGGTGGTATAAAATCTGCAGCAACAATCTGATTCTCACTTTTATTTTTCTCCTCAGTTTTAGCTCTACTAGCTCTAGCAAGATCATCTTTTAAAATTTGTTCGGGAGTCATAGGTTTTAGACCAATTTTCTTTCCATCATGCATAAGAGAATAATGATTAGTTTTGCCATTATGAACAGATTCTATATCAAATTGCCATGGTCTACCAAGTAACAAAGAACAAGATTGCATAGGTACAACATCACAATCAACAAAATCAGAATATGTACCAATAGTAAAATGCACGCGTACCGTTCTTGTTACCTTGATCTTGCGAGAACTCTCAAACCATTGGATGTAATATGAATGTGGGTGTTGTCTTGTTGGAAGCGCAAGCTTCTCTACCATGTCAACACTGGCCAGATTATTACAACTCCCTCCATCAATGAGGATCCGTATAGCTCTTTCCTTGATAACACCACGTGTTTGGAATAGGTTGTGACGTTGATCTTGCTCAGATTTGCTCAATTGCACACTCAACACACGTTGTGTAATTAAGCTCTTGTATTGATCAGCAGCTTCAGCTCCCATTACCTCTGTCTCTTCATCAGCATCATAATTGTCTTCATCTCGAGCAGAAATAAGGGCTAGTGTATCTTCATCAAAGTCACTCGCTGAATCGTATTGACCATCTTCTCGCACCATCATCACACGTTGTGTTGTGCACTGTCTCTCAATATGACCAAAACTCCAGCACTTGCGGTATTGTATATCCTTTGTCTTACCCGTGGAAGTCATAGAAGATGCACTACGAGAAGGAGCATTGGATGATGGTGGAGGAGCAGCTGGAAATCTTGTGGTGGCCTTGGATGTGGTAGTAGATGGAGGCGAATCACGAGGAGGCGCTGATTGTCGGGATGTCCAAGTGGATGTGCGACCTGTAGAATTATTAGTCCTGAGGAGCAGCTGGAAATCTTGTGGTGGCCTTGGATGTGGTAGTAGCTAGAGGCGAATCACGAGGAGGCGCTGATTGTCGGGATGTCCAAGTGGATGTGCGACCTGTAGAATTATTAGTCCTCCTCCATGGTGTTTGGCGATCCTGCACTTCACGTTCAGCTTTGCAAGCAAGATGAAACAAATAAGTGATAGAATTATATTTCTTATAATCTAATATGTGCTGAATGTCCTTGTTTAATCCACCAAAGAAACGTGCAAGCATTTGTTCATTAGATTCAACAAGACCACACCGAACGATCCCCGTTTGCAATTCCTGATAATACTCTTCTACAGAATTTTTCCCTTGCTCTAAACGTGTCAGATTCTTTAGTAAATCACGTTGATAGGTGAGAGGTACAAAACGAACACGCATAGCAGTTTTTAAAGCAGTCCAAGTACTAGGAATAGTAGTAGGATTTAAACGACAATACTCAGACCACCAAAGGGAAGCAAATTTAGTAAATTCACATGTAGCAACACTAACACGCATATTCTCAGGATATTTTAAGCATGCAAAACATTGTTCTACTTCCATCTCCCATGTAAGATATGCATCAGGATTATATTTACCCTCAAAAGATGGAATATTTAATTTAAGCTTTGCAACATGATCATCATCATGTACCGGTGGTCGAGCGTTGCGGTAGTAATGTCGGGGACGGCCAGCAGGTACCTGTGGAGGTTGTTCAACCTCCTCGTCAAACAGATCGTCGTCGTCGGGGTCGTAGTAGTACCCGTCCTCTGTCCCCAATGTCGCAGCAGCAGCCGCGGCAGAAGTCTGAGGTGCGTCGTGGCGGTAGCCGGGGTGCGGCGGCACCAACAGCGATCCGACCCGTGATCGGAATGCGTCGTGCGCCATGTGTGGGTGCGGGTGCGGGTGCGGGCAATCTGTTCAAAATCTCCTTGAACCGAACGTCAAGCTTGGCGTTGAAGGACTTCTCGAGTCCATCGATCTTGTCCACGGCGTTGGTGAGCTTGGTGTCAAACTCCCCTATGCGCGTATCCACGTCTTCAGCGCGACTGACCAAGAGCGCGGATGTGGCATCCCGCAAAACCACTACTAGAAAATCGTGTTGTTTTTGTGCATTGCATCATCATGACTGCATGCTCATGTCATCATGCCACCTTGCATTTGAGCATCGTCATCATCTTGCATTTGCTTGCATAAAACTAATTGCGGAAAAACCTATTTTGTTTTCTACACGCCCGTCTTCGTTCAAACACAAACCGGGTATCCGGATTAATTTGTTTTGTCGGTCAACGGTTTGCAAAAGTCCCGTTTGTAAATAATAAAATATTGAATTATTTTTAGGGGGCAGCCGAACCGGGCCGATCCGACCCAGTTGGCCACCCCCAGAATAAAACGGTCCACCTAAATCTATTCCCACCCAATCCTATTCTACCCACCAACCACAGCTCGCCACCTCACCCCTGGACCCAATCCCCACCCACCTTGCCACCTCATCAATCCACCCTGCAGCACCCCACTTCCTCTCTCACCCCAACCGACCTCACCCGCCTGGCCCTCTCTCCCTTACACCTCGGTCCCACGCCCCACCTGGTCCCACCCCACCCCACACAAACACACACACCAGCCGCACTCCCTCTCCCTGACCCTGGGCCCCACCCGCGCCGGCCCGCCACCAATCCCCGCTGTCCCCAACCTCTCTCCCTCCCCCACCTTCTTCCTCCTCTAGCCTTGACCCGCTCCTTCTCCTCTCTCGCCGACGACCCGCCCCTTCTCCCTTCAAGGCGCCTCCCGGCCTTCATGACCTCTCCCGCCGCTTGGCCCTAAGCAACCTCCTCCGTGACCCCGCCCGTCGGCCGCCGCCCTCCTGAGCTCCTCCTCTCCGCCGCTTGCCTACCCCAGCGGGATCCTCCCAGCGCCGAGCCGCCCCTTCCTCCAGAACCGCCCGCCAGAGCCGCCTCGGCCGCGCCTCCGCGCCTCTCCCGGCCTCCCTCCGCCGCCATCCCTCGTCCTCTCGCCGGTCGTCCGCCGAGCCTCCCTCCTCGCCCGCCACTTCCTCCTGTGATCCCACGCTCGGCTGCCTCACGCAGCGCCGTGCGCCTGCCGTCGCCTCGGCGCTGCCCGGCGCCGGCCTCACTCATCGCTGGTGCTTCCGCCATGCTCGATCGCGTCGCCTCCGTCCGTCGACCGCGTCGGGTCGACTCGCCTGAGCTCCTCCGGTGCCGTCGCTGCCCGGCCTCTGCCTCAGCGGGACGGCCCCGCGCCGCTCACCTCCCAAGTCCGCCGATGCCCTGGCCCGCGACCCCGAGCGCCGCCTCGCCGGGCCCCACGTCGCCACCGAGCTCGTCGTTCCCCTGAAGTAACCGGACTGCATGATGCTCGGTTGCTGCCTGTGTGTTTGGGTGCGAGGGCCCTCTCGATTGGAGTGTGTTTTGGCCTACCTATGTTTTGCTATTCCTGTTGGAGCACAAGGACGATGTGGTGAGGTGATGCTGCAAATTCTGTTAGAGATCTTCTTTGCGGGTGTCGTGTACTCGTGGCCGTTCCAAAGTTCTCGACGCAAGTTTCGCCAAGATCGACCAACGCAATAAGTTGTACAAGGATCACCCCAAGGACTTCAAGGTGAACCCACAAGATCTACCTCACGGACGCCAAGACCGTCGACATGGAACCGAATGACGTCAAATTCTTCCTCCCGGACCCCTCAAGATCTCCGTCACCGAACCCTCGCGGCCTTACTCACGGAACACCGAGGACTCCTCCCTAAACGCCAAGGTGGTCGACGCGGATGCGACAAGATCGTTTCTCGGACGCCAAGTTCTTCGACCCCGGGGACCGATCCATCGGGACGTCGAGACCTCCTTCCGAACCCCAAGTTCTCCGTCGCGACACGACAAGTTCTCCATCATGTACCCGACCTTCGAAGACCGATCCCGTCGAACCTTGAACCCTGAGACCGAACCCCGAACCCCCGGCCCAAGATCTTCCGAACCCTAATGTGTGAACCTTTTCCCGAGCCCCTATTTTATAAGATGAAATATAATTTGATGCATATTGAATTGTCATACTCGCATGCATATTATGTGGTTTGGGGGCCTTATGCCGATTCACCTCATAATTAAATATGGGGCCCATATGCGGGCAAATCTAGTCTCATATTGGCCTCCTTTAAATTTGTGTAGCAAACCGGTGATATATTCTGCCTTGTTAAACAACATTTAAATTGCGGGGTAGCTAAACAACATGAACCACATAATTAATTGTCGGGACCCCGGTTCCCCTTAATATGATCTAAATGCATCGCATATTGCCATGTCATTCATCATACATGCATCATGCCCGATCTTCTGCCGTTGTAATAAATAGTGCATCCGGTGTTTATTCTAGTGTTTTGCTTCTTCGCGGATAAGGCCGTTGAGTTGATGTGAGCTTCGCCCCGATCTTCGGATGAACCTTCAGCAATGTTTTCAGGCGAGCATCTCCCCCTTTCTACCTATCTTAATTTTATAGTATTTATTTCCCTCCTGTTGATCCATTGCTATCTGTGTTGCGATGCTCTAGTTTCGTACCCTTGATATCCCTTGCAGCCTTATAATGCCATGGACACCTCCTATTACCTGTTGTTTGGTAGATAGTTGGACTTGCGCGTCGTAGTCGCTTGCTCAAGTGCTGTTGCGTGTCGTCAAGTGCCACAGTTGTTGGAGTGTTGCCGCATGCTTAATGTTGGAGATGTTCATGGCTTTAATTACCGTTCACTTTATTTACTGTTTAACAACTAAAATTGAAGTAGGTAAGCAGAGGCACAGGTGGGCAATAGATGTTATTTGGTTGTTAACCGTCCACTTGTGTCACGTAGGACCCCGAGTACTTGATACCTGTTCCTTGATTTTTCGCGCAATCCACATCCGGGAGGATTATGGGACCCCCCCTGAGCCAGAGCATGATTCATTCTTATTTCTTGGGGCCACAAACTAATTTGAGGTTTTATTTACTATCATGTACTTATGCCATGTTTTACTGCTTTATTTACGATTGTGCGAGGAGCACACTGTACTGTTTAGGTAAGCGGAATGTTTTCGCGGTATCGACAAGCCCAGTTTTGGGTTCCCGATCGTTCTGACCATTGTCGCAAACCTTGAGTCCGTCTCGAGTCACCGGCTTCGTTGGTCTACTCAATGGGGTGGCCCCTGAAATATTTCGAATCTGTGATTGCTTTGTCGTGAAGGCCTCGTTGGGTTTTGATTTGGTTTTCCGAGGTTGATCGAGTGTGTGTTGCTATTTGTGCACCCTAGGTAAAACTTTCAAAGCCGTGTCATGTTATGGACGACTTGGAGCACAGTATCTCGATCATAGACAACTATAACTAAAGTAGTGTATAAATTTGACTTTATAATGACTAGTAATCAGCTTCACTATAATGGAATGGCTAAATAAAACTGCCAACAATTGCTTGTCTGGTTTGTCGCTTGCGACCATTGTATCTGACTAGTAAGTATTGCAACTATAATGGAATGGCTAAATAAAACTGCCAACAATTGCTTGTCTGGTTTGTCGCTTGCGACCATTGTATCTGACTAGTAAGTATTGCAACTATAACGGAATGGCTAAATAAAAGTACCAACAATTGCTGGGTTTTGGGTTATCTCATGCGAATTGAATCTGACTAGTAAGTGTTGCAACTACAATGGAATGGTTAAATAAAAGTGCCCACTGCTTATTTTATCAGGATGACTACCTATACTTGACTAGTAATTGCTGCAACGATAACTGAATAAATAAAACTGCCAACTGTGTGAGTTCCTCAGTTGACTTCCTCGTTTGGTCTCGAGGGGGAAACACCAGGATGGGTTTGTTTGATGGTAGCATCAGGTTGGTTCCGGATAGGTCTTTCTTACCCTCTCGATAGCCGCATTATATCGAGTCTCTATAGGTGTTTAGTGCATGCTGCGCCGCTCGATCCACCATACCTATGTAGGCGAGACCGCCAATTCTAGCCTCACGTGTCTTGGCCTCGATCTTGGCGCTCCTCTTTTCCTTTGCCCTTTGTCGGCACCCTTTTGTTTAAGCAGGTTTTGAGATCGACGTCGTTAGCAGGTTACCCTTCCGGCTTGGCTCGGGCAGGGTTATGGGCGCCATTGGTTATTCTTAGGGCTCTTAGCCCCATCGCATCTTGTCCGTGGACGCTCTATCGTTCAAGGTGATTTGGCTCTTTGTTCAGTATATCTATTCTTGACTCATGGAGTCGTGTTGTTTATATATTTTACGTGGGTCCCATCGAGGACTGTGTAATGTTATTACTTTGTTTTCCACCCGCACGCAAGTGCTGGTGGGCACCTTTGAATCGTTTCTATGCGGGTTTGGCGGGTTTCGCTAAAACTTGCATAGGTCCGATTCGAGGTGTTCTGAGTGGTATCGAGCTCGGATTGCGATACCACAAGTCCACTGTAGGATAACCTAGCTAACGGCAAGTAGAGTGTCAAAATTATTTTGCAAAATCGGTTGGATAGTTACGATTAGGTCTAATTTTACTCCTTACCCCTCTGCTCTCCTCTCACCTCGCTTGTTTTGAATCCGCTCTCTTCTCTCTCTTGAGTCCGGGATTTCTCGTGGTTAGGTTCCGTGCATCTTCGTGGTTTCGCTTCCTCCTTTGATAACGGTGTTCTACCATCCGGTGTTCAAGCTGCCTGAGGAATCCGTCTACTGTGGTACCATTCTTTGTTCCTTGTTTGTGCCTTCCGGTGTTTTCCGACACGACGACATCATCTATGCCAGATCCGATGCAGAGTCTGCATCACTCCTTTATTTCCGAACCTCGCTTGTCGAGATCTACAATCCGAATTCCGAGAGTTGGTTGTATAATCCGCCTATTCGTGTGCACAGTAATGGTTTGGGTGCGCGATGGACTGATCACCATCTGACTACTCTTATCATTCGCTCTTGTACACCGAATCAGTGGATACAGCGATTCTACTCCGTCCATGTAAGCTAGAGGTGGCTTTATTTGTTGATACCTCTACCTTCGACCTTTGTCCCGGAGTGTTCTCTCGACGATCACGGATAACGACCTCTTGTTAGTGGTGTCGCGAGGATCTACACGAAGCGAGAAGACGCAGATCGCCGACCTTCCTTCCGGTACCATGAGGCGGATCTCGAGGGCGAGATCCATTGTTAGTGGTGTCGAATTGTGGCATCCCGCAAAACCACTACTAGAAAATCGCGTTTTTTTGGTGCATTGCATCATCATGACTGCATGCTCATGTCATCATGCCACCTTGCATTTGAGCAGCGTCATCATCTTGCATTTGCTTGCATAAAACTAATTGCGGAAAAACCTATTTTGTTTTCTACACGCCCGTCTTCGTTCAAACACAAACCGGGTCTCCGGATTAATTTGTTTTGTCGGTCAACGGTTTGCAAAAGTCCCGTTTGTAAATAATAAAATATTGAATTATTTTTAGGGGGCAGCCGAACCGGGCCGATCCGACCCAGTTGGCCACCCCCAGAATAAAACGGTCCACCTAAATCTATTCCCACCCAATCCTATTCTACCCACCAACCACAGCTCGCCACCTCACCCCTGGACCCAATCCCCACCCACCTTGCCACCTCATCAATCCACCCTGCAGCACCCCACTTCCTCTCTCACCCCAACCGACCTCACCCGCCTGGCCCTCTCTCCCTTACACCTCGGTCCCACGCCCCACCTGGTCCCACCCCACCCCACACAAACACAAACACCAGCCGCACTCCCTCTCCCTGACCCTGGGCCCCACCCGCGCCGGCCCGCCACCAATCCCCACTGTCCCCAACCTCTCTCCCTCCCCCACCTTCTTCCTCCTCTAGCCCGCAACCCGACCCCGCGCTCTCCTTCTCTCTCTCGCCGCCGACGACCCGCCCCTTCTCCCTTCCGCGGCGCCCTCCCGACGCGCTCGCGGCCCCGCGCCCTTCCTCTCCCCGCCGCCAGCGGGCCCCAAGCAGCCTCCCTCCAGCGACCCCTGGCCTGGCCGCGCGCGCTCCCTGAGCTCCCTGCTCGCCGCCGCTTGCCTACCCCCGACGGGCTCCCAGCGCCGAGCCGCCTCTTCCTTCACAACCGCCTTCAGAGCCGCCTCCACGCGCCTCCTCCGCCCCCGCCTCCTCCTCCATCGCCCTCCCTCGTCCTCTGTGTCGGTCGTCCGCCGCCGAGCCTCCCCTCCTGCGCTCGCCCTCTGTGGTCCCGCGCTCGGCTGCCTCTGCTGCCAGCCGTGCGCCCGGCGCGCCTTCACGCCGGCGCCCTCACTCACGCTGGTGCTTCCCGCCATGCTCTGCCGTTCGCCTCCGTCCGTCGGCTGCGTCGGTCTACCCGCCGAGCTCCTCGGTGCCGTCGCCTGCCCGGCCTCGCCTCCATGGACGGCCCCGGCGCCTTCCGCTCACCTCCCAAGTCCGCCGATGCCCTGCCCGACCAGCGCCGCCTCGCCGGGCCCCGCCACCGAGCTCGTCGTTCCCACAAGTAACGGACTGCATGATGCTCGGTTCTTTGCTGTGTTTGGGTGCGAGGCCCTCTCGATTGAGTGTGTTTTGGCCTACCTATGTTTTGCTATTCTGTTGGAGCACAAGGACGATGTGGTGAGGTGATGCTGCAAATTCTGTTAGAGATCTTCTTTATGGTGTCGTGTACTCGTGGCCGTTCCAAAGTTCTCGACGCAAGTTTTGCCAAGATCGACCAACGCAATAAGTTGTACAAGGATCACCCCAAGGACTTCAAGGTGAACCCACAAGATCTACCTCACGGACGCCAAGACCGTTGACATGGAACCGAATGACATCAAATTCTTCCTCCCGGACCCGTCAAGATCTCCGTCACCGAACCCTCGCGGCCTTCCTCACGGAACACCGAGGACTCCTCCCTGAACGCCAAGGTGGTCGACGCGGATGCGACAAGATCGTTTCTCGGACGCCAAGTTCTTCGACCCCGGGGACCGATCCATCGGGACGTCGAGACCTCCTTCCGAACCCCAAGTTCTCCGTCGCGACACGACAAGTTCTCCATCATGTACCCGACCTTCAAAGACCGATCCCGTCGAACCTTGAACCCTGAGACCGAACCCCGAACCCCCGGCCCAAGATCTTCCGAACCCTAATGTGTGAACCTTTTCCCGAGCCCCTATTTTATAAGATGAAATATAATTTGATGCATATTGAATTATCATACTCGCATGCATATTGTGTGGTTTGGGGGCCTTATGCCGATTCACCTCATAATTAAATATGGGGCCCATATGCGGGCAAATCTAGTCTCATATTGGCCTCCTTTAAATTTATGTAGCGAACCGGTGATATATTCTGCCTTGTTAAACAACATTTAAATTGCGGGGTAGCTAAACAACATGAACCACCTAATTAATTTTCGAGACCGTTGTAATAAATAGTGCATCCGGTGTTTATTCTAGTGTTCTGCTTCTTCGCGGATAAGGCCGTTGAGTTGATGTGAGCTTTGCCCCGATCTTCGGATGAACCTTCAGCAATGTTTTCAGGCGAGCATCTCCCCCTTTCTACCTATCTTACTTTTATAGTATTTATTTCCCTCCTGTTGATCCATTGCTATCTGTGTTGCGATGCTCTAGTTTCGTACCCTTGATATCCCTTGCAGCCTTATAATGCCATGGACACCTCCTATTACCTGTTGTTTGGTAGATAGTTGGACTTGCGCTCCGTAGTCGCTTGCTCAAGTGCTGTTGCGTGTCGTCAAGTGCCACAGTTGTTGGAGTGTTGCCGCATGCTTAATGTTGGAGATGTTCATGGCTTTAATTACCGTTCACTTTATTTACTGTTTAACAACTAAAATTGAAGTAGGTAAGCAGAGGCACAGGTGGGCAATAGATGTTATTTGGTTGTTAACCGTCCACTTGTGTCCCGTAGGACCCCGAGTACTTGATACCTGTTCCTTGATTTTTCGCGCTATCCACATCCGGGAGGATTATGGGACCCTCCCTGAGCCAGAGCATGATTCATTCTTATTTCTTGGGGCCACAAACTAGTTTGAGGTTTTATTTACTATCCTGTACTTATGCCATGTTTTACTGCTTTATTTACGATTGTGCGAGGAGCACACTGTACTGTTTAGGTAAGCGGAATGTTTTCGCGGTATCGACAAGCCCAGTTTTGGGTTCCCGGTCGTTCTGACCATTGTCGCAAACCTTGAGTCCGTCTCGAGTCGGTGGCCGTTCTATGGTCTACTCAATGGGGTGGCCCTCTGAAATATTTCTGAATTCTGTGATTGCTTTGTCGTGAAGGCCTCGTTGGGTTTTGATTTGGTTTTTCCGAGGTTGATGGAGTGTGTGTTGCTATTTGTGCACCTGCGGTAAAACTTTCTGAAAGCCGTGTCCGCGGTTATGGACGACTTGGAGCACAGTATCTCGATCATAGACAACTATAACTAAAGTAGTGCTATAAATTTGACTTTATAATGACTAGTAATCAGCTTCACTATAATGGAATGGCTAAATAAAACTGCCAACAATTGCTTGTCTGGTTTGTCGCTTGCGACCATTGTGTCTGACTAGTAAGTATTGCAACTATAATGGAATGGCTAAATAAAACTGCCAACAATTGCTTATCTGGTTTGTCGCTTGCGACCATTCTATCTGACTAGTAAGTATTGCAACTATAACGGAATGGCTAAATAAAAGTACCAACAATTGCTGGGTTTTGGGTTATCTCATGCTAATTGAATCTGACTAGTAAGTGTTGCAACTACAATGGAATGGTTAAATAAAAGTGCCCACTGCTTATTTTATCAGGATGACTACCTATACTTGACTAGTAATTGCTGCAACGATAACTGAATAAATAAAACTGCCAACTGTGTGAGTTCCTCAGTTGACTTCCTCGTTTGGTCTCGAGGGGGAAACACCAGGATGGGTTTGTTTGATGGTAGCATCAGGTTGGTTCCGGATAGGTCTTTCTTACCCCTCTCTGATAGCCGCCAGTTATATCGAGTCTCTATAGGTGTTTAGTGCATGCTGCGCTGCCGCTCAGTCCACCATACCTATGTAGGCGAGGACCGCCGAATTCTAGCCTCACCGTGTACTGGCCTCAGTACTGACGCTCCTCTTTTTCCTTTGCCCTTTGTCGGCACCCCTTTTGTTTAAGCAGGTTTTGAGATCGACGTCGTTAGCAGGGTTACCCTTCCGGCTTGGCACAGGCGGGGTTATGGACGCCATTGGTTATTCTTGGGGCTCTTAGCCCCATCGCATCTTGTCCGTAATGGACGCTCTATCGTTTCAAGGTGATTTGGCTCTTTGTTCAGTATATCGTATTCTTGACTCATGGAGTCGTGTTGTTTATATATTTGTTACGTGGGTCCCATCGAGGGTTGTGTAATGTTATTACTTTGTTTTCCACCCTTGCAAGTGCTGGTGGGCACCTTTGAATCGTTTCTATGCGGGTTTGGCGGGTTTCGCTAAAACTTGCATAGGTCCGATCGAGGGTGTTCTGAGTGGTATCAGAGCTCAGCAGTTGCGATACCCCACAAGTCCAGCCTGTAGGATAACCTAGCTAACGGCCGAAGTAGAGTGTCAAAATTATTTTTGCAAAATCGGTTGGATAGTTCTGATTAGGTCTAATTTTACTCCTTACCCCTCTGCTGCTCTCCTCTCACCTCTGCTTGTTTTGAATCCGCTCTCTTCTCTCTCTTCGAGTCCAGGATTTCTCGTGGTTAGGTTCCGTCGTACCTTCAGGGTTTCGCTTCCTCCTTTGATAACGGTGTTCTACCATCCGGTGTTCAAGCTGCCTGAGGAATCCGTCTACTGTGGTACCATTCTTTGTTCCTTGTTTGTGCCTTCCGGTGTTTTCCGACACGACGACATCATCTATGCCAGATCCGATGATGCGCATCACTCCTTTATTTCCGAACCTCGCTTGTCGAGATCTACAATCCGAATTCCGAGAGTTGGTTGTATAATCCGCCTATTCGTGTGCACAGTAATGGTTTGGGTGCGCGATGGACTGATCACCATCTGACTACTCTTATCATTCGCTCTTGTACACCGAATCAGTGGATACAGCGATTCTACTCCGTCCATGTAAGCTAGAGGTGGCTTTATTTGTTGATACCTCTACCTTCGACCTTTGTCCCGGAGTGTTCTCTCGACGATCACGGATAACGACCTCTTGTTAGTGGTGTCGCGAGGATCTACACGAAGCGAGAAGACGCAGATCGCCGACCTTCCTTCCGGTACCATGAGGCGGATCTCGAGGGCGAGATCCATTGTTAGTGGTGTCGGTGTGGCATCCCGCAAAACCACTACTAGAAAATCGCGTTTTTTGGTGCATTGCATCATCATGACGCATGCTCATGTCATCATGCCACCTTGCATTTGAGCGTCATCATCTTGCATTTGCTTGCATAAAACTAATTGCGGAAAAACCTATTTTGTTTTCTACGCCTGTCTTCGTTCAAACACAAACCGGGTCTCCGGATTAATTTGTTTTGTCGGTCCAACGGTTTGCAAAAGTCCGTTTGTAAATAATAAAATATTGAATTATTTTTAGGGGGCAGCCGAACCGGGCCGATCCGACCTAGTTGGCCACCCCCAGAATAAAACGGTCCACCTAAATCTATTCCCACCCAATCCTATTCTACCCACCAACAACAGCTCGCCACCTCACCCCTGGACCCAATCCCCACCCACCTTGCCACCTCATCAATCCACCTGCGGCACCCACCTCTCTCTCACCCCAACCGACCTCACCCGCTGGCCTCTCTCCTTACACCTCGGTCCCACGCCCACTGGTCCCACCCCACACAAACACAAACACCAGCCGCACTCCCTCTCCCTGACCCTGGGCCCCACCCGCCCGCCACCAATCCCCACTGTCCCCAACCTCTCTCCCTCCCCCACCTTCTTCATCCTCTAGCCCGCAACCCGACCCCGTGCTCTCCTTCTCTCTCTCACCGCCGACGACCCGCCTTCTCCTTCCATGGCGCCTCTCCGACGCGCCTGCGACCCGCGCTTCTTCCTCTCCTGCCCTGGCCCTAAGCCTCCTCCATGACCTCACGCCGGCCCGCCCCCTCGCCTTGAGCTCCTCTGCTCGCCGCGCTTGCCGACCAGCTCCTCCCAGCGCCGAGCTTCTTCTCCCACAACTTGGCCACGCCAGAGCCTCCCGCGCCTCTCGCGCCCCGGCCTCCTCCATCGCCTCCTCGCCCTCCTGTGGTTTGCCGTCCGCCGAGCCTCCCTGGCCGCCCGCTTCCTCCTGTGGTCCCGCTGCTGCCTCTGCACGCCAGGCGCGTCGACTGCCGCCTGCCGCTGCTGGCGCCGGGCCGCGCTCCACCGCTGGTGCTTCCCGCCATGCCTGCTGCCGTTCGCCTCCCTGCCGACTGCGTCGGTCTACCCGCCCGAGTTTCCTCGGTGCCGCCGCCTGCCCGCCCTCTGCCATGACGCCGCCGCGCTTCCGCTCACCTCCCAAGTCCGCCGATGCCTGGCTCGCGACGAAGCGCATTGCCGGGCCCCCACGCCACCGAGCTCGTCGTTCCCAAGTAACCGGACGCATGATGCTCGGTTCTTGTGTGTGTTTAGTGCGAGGGCCCTCTCGATTGGAGTGTGTTTTGGCCTACCTATGTTTTGCTATTCCTGTTGGAGCACAAGGACGATGTGGTGAGGTGATGCTGCAAATTCTGTTAGAGATCTTCTTTGCGTGTGTACTCGTACTGCGTTCCAAAGTTCTCGACGCAAGTTTTGCCAAGATCGACCAACGCAATAAGTTGTACAAGGATTACCCCAAGGACTTCAAGGTGAACCCACAAGATCTACCTCACGGACGCCAAGACCGTTGACATGGAACCGAATGACATCAAATTCTTCCTCCCGACCCTCAAGATCTCCACATCAACCCTCGCGGCCTTCCTCACGAACACCGAGGACTCCTCCCAACGCAAGGTGGTCGACGCGATGCGACAAGATCGCTTCTGACGCCAAGTTCTTCGACCAGACCGATCCATCATGACGCCGAGACCTCCTTAAGACCGTCCCGATCCGAACCTTGAACCCCGAGACAACCCGAACCCCGCCCAAGATCTTAGAACCCTAATGTGTGAACCTTTTCCCGAGCCCCTATTTTATAAGATGAAATATAATTTGATGCATATTGAATTATCATACTGCATGCATATTGTGTGGTTTGGGGCCTTATGCCGATTCACCTCATAATTAAATATGGGGCCCATATGCGGCAAATCTAGTCTCATATTGGCCTCCTTTAAATTTATGTATAACCGGTGATATATTACGCCTTGTTAAACAACATTTAAATTGCGGGTAGCTAAACAACATGAACCACCTAATTAATTTTCGAGACCGTTGTAATAAATAGTGCATCCGGTGTTTATTCTAGTGTTACGCTTCTTCATGGATAAGGCCGTTGAGTTGATGTGAGCTTTGCCCGATCTTGGATGAACCTTGACCAATGTTTTCAAAGAGCATCTCCCCCTTTCTACCTATCTTACTTTTATAGTATTTATTTCCCTCCTGTTGATCCATTGCTATCTGTGTTGCGATGCTCTAGTTTCGTACCCTTGATATCCCTTGCAGCCTTATAATGCCATGGACACCTCCTATTACCTGTTGTTTGGTAGATAGTTGGACTTGCGCTCGTAGCTTGCTTTCAGTTGTTGCGTGTCGTGCCACGCTTGTTGGAGTGTTGCCGCATGCTTAATGTTGGAGATGTTCATGGCTTTAATTACCGTTCACTTTATTTACTTGTTTAACAACTAAAATTGAAGTAGGTAAGAGGCATGTGGGCAATAGATGTTATTTGGTTGTTAACCGTCCACTTGTGTCCGTAGGACCCCGAGTACTTGATACTGTTCTTGATTTTTCGCTATCCACATCCGGGAGGATTATGGGACCCTCCCGAGCGAGCATGATTCATTCTTATTTCTTGGGGCCACAAACTAGTTTGAGGTTTTATTTACTATCATGTACTTATGCCATGTTTTTGCTTTATTTATTGTGCGAGGAGCACACTGCATCTTTAGGTAAGCGGAATGTTTTCGCGTATCGACAAGCCCAGCTTTTGGGTTCCCGATCGTTACAACCATTGTCGCAAACCTTGAGTCCGTCTCGAGTCACCGCTTCGCTATGGTCTACTCAATGGGGTGGCCTGAAATATTTCGAATCTGTGATTGCTTTGTCGTGAAGGCCTCGTTGGGTTTTGATTTGGTTTTTCCGAGGTTGATCGAGTGTGTTGCTATTTGCACCCTGCAGGTAAAACTTTCAAAGCCGTGTCCATGTTATGGACGACTTGGAGCACGATTCTCGATCATAGACAACTATAACTAAAGTAGTGCTATAAATTTGACTTTATAATGACTAGTAATCACTTCACTATAATGGAATGGCTAAATAAAAGCCAACAATTGCTTGTGGTTTGTAAACTGCGACCATTGTGTCGACTAGTAAGTATTGCAACTATAATGGAATGGCTAAATAAACCGCCAACAATTGCTTATCCGGTTTGTCGCTTACGACCATTCTATCGACTAGTAAGTATTGCAACTATAACGGAATGGCTAAATAAAAGTACCAACAATTGCTGGGTTTTGGGTTATCTCATGCTAATTGAATCTGACTAGTAAGTGTTGCAACTACAATGGAATGGTTAAATAAAAGTGTCCACTGCTTATTTTATCAGGATGACTACCTATACTTGACTAGTAATTGCTGCAACGATAACTGAATAAATAAAACTACCAACTGTGTGAGTTCCTCGGTTGACTTCCTCGTTTGGTCTCGAGGGGGAAACACCAGGATGGGTTTGTTTGATGGTAGCATCAGGTTGGTTCCGGATAGGTCTTTCTTACCCCTCTCTGATAGCCGCCAGTACTATCGAGTCTCTATAGGTGTTTAGTGCATGTCGCTACCGCCGATCCACCATACCTATGTAGGCGAGGACCGCAATTCTAGCCTCACCGTGTCGCCTCGATCGACGCCTCTTTTTCCTTTGCCCTTTGTCGGCACCTTTTGTTTAAGCAGGTTTTGAGATCGACGTCGTTAGCGTGGTTACCCTTCCTTGGCACGGGCAGGTTATGGACGCCATTGGTTATTCTTCGGGCTCTTAGCCCCATCGCATCTTGTCCGTAGCTGGACGCTCTATCGCTTTCAAGGTGATTTGGCTCTTTGTTCTCAGATATCGTATTCTTGACTCATGGAGTCGTGTTGTTTATATATCTGCTCTGTGGGTCCCATCGAGGACTGTTGTGTAATGTTATTACTTTGTTTTCCACCCGCAAGTGCTGGTAAACTTTTGAATCGTTTCGCGGGTTTGGCGGGTTTCGCTAAAACTTGCATAGGTCCGATCGAGGGTGTTACTGATGGAGAAGTGGGCATGTAGTTCTTCGCTAAATCATTGTGGGGTTCCCAAGTATCTGTCATGGTTAGTCCTTAAAAAGCACAGGTATATACTACGGAAAGATGGTGGAAGTCACGCGTAATCCGTCAAGCAATATACGAAGCTCTTACAAGTTCTTACCAAACAGTAGGAAAAGGCGATGTGCAACCACGAGGATCAGTGGGTCCAGAGATTGAACCAAGCGATTACCAGGGATCGAGACACCGCACGTGGATAATATCTGTGGAGCTCTGGGAAGTCTTAGCAAAAGGGGGGTTAGCAATTATCAAAACAGCAATGCAAAAGTTGAAAGAATGCTCAACGACGGTACTGTGCTGGTCCTAGGCTAGACCTTACTAGAGACGCGAGCCTAGATCACCAACGATGTCACGACGCGACACAATAAGCAATGTATGATGATATGGCACCCTAAAAAGCGAACCGAGAGGTGGAAAAACACTATGATGGCGAGTGTCTAGAACTAATCTACGGGGTCTAAAAAGAGGTTAGCCCAAAAAAAATTCGAAATGTTTTATTTTGCTCCGGAAAGCGCGCAGGCGCCAAAAAAATATCGCTATAACGGCCGATGGAGAAAAGTGATCCCCGGGGTCGAAAAACAGTATAGCCAGAACGGAGGCGGTTCCGGACTTTTTATTTTTTGCTCTCCTTCTGGACTTACGACCGGACTCTTAGCTCGACACGGACTTTAGCTGAACACGAAAACAACAAAGAAGGAAAGTAAAAAGAAATAACTAGGAAACAATAACTCAACTCGGTCTCGTGCCGCGGCAGGATAGGTGATCGGATCCGTGTCGTGGTAGGAAGGCGGTGGCGGAGTGTTTAGGGTTTATGGTGGCTGGGTATATGGCGGCGGAATATGGTGGCGGAATATGGAGGCGGTGATCGGCGAGTGTGGCGGTGACTACTATGATTAGAACTTGAAACTCTAAGGGACGAGACACTAAGACCAGCAACTCGACGCGACGATGTAGACACAAATTCAACAATGCAAAAACTGAAAAGATAATGCGAGGCGTAGATTGGTTATGAGATGGATCTAAACTCTAACTGTGTTTTTGGCTTTTTTGTGGGTTATAGGTAAAAACAGATCTAATCTACGAAAACAGTAAAATCTCACCGAGCAACCTGAAATCTGATACCACTTGATAGGGCAAAGGTGTCCGATCTTTCAATGAGATGATGATAATCGATTTGGTGGAGTTCGGGCTTGACGATCCGACTACACGTGCGAGCACGAGCGCCAATGGAATCGCTAGGCCAATCTCCTGGAGGTTACCGATCCTGCGGGAACACGATCAGCCTGACCAGCGAGGGTCTTAATTCCAACCTGAAACCGAGAACAAGTAAGAACCAATATTGCAATCAAGATATTGCGGATTAAGAGGAAAGCTTTATTGAAGAGGTGGGATCCTGAATAGGTGCGAAGTACAAGAGGCCTCTAGGACGCTCGAGCCTTGGCGAAGTTGCTATGATGGCTAACTTAATGTCTAAACAAAATTCGAGTCTAGGGGGTCGGCTATGGGGAGTATTTAAGGGCGAAAAGGTGGGGTTTCGGCCAGCCATGGAAGTGGTGGCCGAATCCAACCCTAAAAGTCCTTTTCCCCTCAAATACGGACTCTAAAAAGTGGCTAATTAAAATCCTGCGAAAATTACATGGGCCTGGCCCAAAATAAAGGTGTCGCAGCACCATATTAAGCTATGGACGAATTCGTAAAGTATTGATGTTGAATATTTCGTCCAAGCCTTCTTTCTTCATTATGGTGGCCTCAAAGTTCTGAAATCTTCATCCGTGGCCTTCTCTTGGATCATCACATGCTTGCTGCCATCTCCATGCATGGCCATGCTCCAATGCTTGTCCCTCTCATCCATGCTTGGTCCATCATTCCTAAGAGTAGGAAATATATCTGATTTAGGCAGCATCATATTCTCATGTATGTGAGGAATAGTTCCAAGAAACGAAAGTACCTGATAGTTAAGTTGTTTGGCACGAGATCTTGTGATGGGTCCTTGTATGTGTGTTGCTGTAGGTACAACGGTTGTATCAATAGTAGGGATGTCCACATCACGTTGCTTATATCTAGTAGATAGATCTTGGTACTTAGTTGTTTCCATCGTAGGAAAATTTTGTTTTCTATGCTGCGAACCCTACATTATCATGATCCTTTCAATCGGTATAAGATTTAGTAGGAACCATGGAGAAGGTGGAGGGTATGTTCAAGGACCTGAAGCTGTCGGTGACGAAAAACAAAGGTTTGAGAATTGGGCACAAAATAGGAGGAAAGGAGATCATGGAAGCACATGCACAAGGTAAGTTAATGTCTGAGAAGCAACACTATATCGTGTGTATGGAATCTGTACTAGGAAGGATCTGGTGTCCCCTTTGAGGTATTCTTATTAAATATATGTGTGACAATATTTTCTTGTTTACATTGTTGCAACCTTCTGTAGAGCGAATGTGGGAAATTACCAAATGAAGCAGATATGCTAGGATCAAGAAACAGAATGCAGTGAGGACCAAATGAAGAAAAGATGCTAGGATCAAGACACAGAATGCAACAATTGGATTTTCTAGGATGCTTGGAAGTATCAATTGCATGCACCGGTCATAATAGAACCGTGTGTTTCCTTGGCAAGGCCTATATATATAAAGGGAATCATGGCTACTACATTGTGGTTCTTGAAATTGTGGTATATCAAGACTTATGGATTTGGCATGCTTTCTTGGCATGGCTGAATCGCACAATAACATTAATGTGCTGCATCCCTCTCCGTTTGTTTGCCAAACTAATGGAAGGTCATGCTCCAGCCCCAAACTATGAGATCAATGGACACCCATATACCAAAGGATACTACTCCCTCCGTCCCAAAATATAAGGCTCTAAGAATTAGTCAAAAGTCAAGTCTAATAACTCTGACCAAATATTTAGGAGAAAATGTTTACATCTACAATATTGAATGGACATATTAAGAAAGTATATTTTACGATGAATCTATTGATATTGATTTAGTATTGTAATTTTTTATATTTTTATGTATAAACTTGATCAAACTTAGAAAACGTTGACTTTTGACTAATTCTTAGGCGTCGTATATTCTGGGACCGAGAGAGTACCTAACAGACGACATCTATCCAAGATGGGTGATATTTGTCAATACAATTCCTAGTCTAGTAAATCCGGTAAAATATCACTTTGCTTCGCGCTAGAAGGCTTGTAGTAAGGAAGGTGAGCGGGCATTTGGTGTGCTTTAATCTTGATTTGTTATTGTCAGGACCCAGCTCTCACTTGGTAAGATCAAATATAGGAGATGATGAATGATTATGTGATCATGCACAATATGATCATCGAGAATTAGCGCAAGAGTCCAGTGATGGATGTCAGTCCCTACAAATGTAAGGATCTTCTTTCCCATGTTGATCCCTGGGTGCCCGCGGATTTTGCAATGTAAGGATCTTCTTTCCCATGTTGATCCCTGGGTGCCCGCGGATTTTGCTGATTATCTCGCCATGCATGAAAGAAATCCGTGACGTTGATGCTCATAGGTAACTACAAAATGATCTCAATGAGCATCTGTGGAGAATCAGAGGGCAGCACTCAACTGTTGCCGAGACTTGATCAAGTTGAACTACAATTTGTTTTCGTATTGCTTAAATTTGTTGGATTGTATAAATTTACCTAAATTATTGAACTGTAAATAAAATTCAGTTCAGGAGCACCGTTTGGTGCACGCCCCAAACGCGACACCGCTCAACGGTGTTCGTTGGACGTCAAATTAGTTAGGCGACGTGACTCGAGATGCACACGCATGAATTAACGTGATGCGTAGTTTTCAGTTGTATCATTCTTCTCGAGAGAGCATGCATGCATGCATCCGGTAGTACTCCCTCCGTTTTAAAATATAAGATGTTTTAGGTTTGTAAAGAAAATGAATCTAGACTTGTTTTGATTCATTTTCTTCACAAACCTAAAACATCTTATAATTTGAAACGGAGGGAGTAGTAGTAGTACGATTTTGATATTTCGCACATGACTGCCCTGATATGGAGAGAATCTCCTACAGCAGTGATAACTCCTCAGAAAAGTAAGAATAAGCTCCTAAATTTGGGCGGTCAAATGGACAGTGGGTCGTCTTATGTCAGAAACTAGGACGTATGTCAGATCCTTTCGGCCGGTAACAACATGTGCATGTGTGGTACGTAACCCATCCCCGGCCCACACCGCGGTACACGGCGCCAGGGTCACAGTCGGCGGCGGCCTTGTTCCTGGAGTCCATCCGATAAAACAATTTGTCCAAAGATTCCGTCTAAGTACATTCTCAGAAAAAAAGTACTGTAGTACTTTCTAATATTATTCAAATCTTCCTCTAAAAGAATATGCTCATCACTCGTTCCAAAAGTGTAAGGCATATAGGTTTAGTTAGGAGTCAATATCTCGTAAGTTTGACCGGGTTTATACACAAAATATAAAAATCTATAATATTGAATGGACATATAATATTTATACTACTCCCTCCATCCCAAAATAGATGTCTCAATTTGTCAAAATTTGAATGAATCTAGACACTATTTATATATAGATACATCCAAAATTTGAAAAACTTAAGACATCTATTCTTGGATAGAGGGAGTAGAATCTATTGGTATTGATTTTGTATTGTAGATGTTCATATTTGTTTGTATAAACTTGATCAAACCTAGAAAATATACATTTTGACTAACCTTATACTATGATCAAACCTAGAAAGTACTCCTTCGGTCCGGAAAAGGATGTGGCAAGTTTAAATTTAGACAAACTTGTGACCATGGGCAGACCCACCATCCCTACAGCCTGGGCAGTCGCCCAGACTTGCCGATACGCTCTGCCTTGTATTTTTTTGACTTTCTGAAACGATTTTGTTCAAAAATATGGCATATTAGACACGTTTGACCAGGCTTCCGAAATCTTCTGGGTTCGCCAATGCTTGGGACATCCTTAGGGAGTATATTTTGGAATTATTCAACGTTAACCATAGGGAATTTCACGTGCGACAGTAGAAGCCTGAAAAGTGAAAGGCGATGCGCACTCCACCATACTAGTACGGATGTTGGCTTGCCGATGCAGTTCTTGGAACTCCCTCTCAGGGTGTGGGCTTCCCCATTTTCAAAGACTAAATACTCCTCTCCAACGGAGCAGCAGTAGTACGTAGTAAAAAAACTGAAACCGACCGACCCGAGGAGGCCCAAAGCCTTAAAAAAATGGCGACGTACGGAGATGGAGTCAGCCTCCGACAGGCGACAGCGCCACGATCTCCGCCCTGGCCGGCGAAAGATTGTCAGGTCGGACAAACGCTGTAGCGACATCGGTTTCCGCGAGCTAAGCTAGCTAGCTAGCTCCATAGCTAGGGACTTGATCACGAGTTCGCCTATGACAGGAGACACATGAATCAGCTGGCACGCAGCAGCAGCGGAGCCAGCTAATCCCTGCCTGCTTCGCTGCTGCCTGCTGCGACTGGGGAGAATGATGTATGCCTAGTCCCGTGCACAGAGCCGCGCGCAGAGTTCCCAGCAAAAAGTGGTCTACCTAAGTACCTATAGTCTGTTTATTTATTATTAATCGGGCCATTGATCAGCTTGCAGTGCCGTCTCTGTCTTTGTGGCAGAATGCATGCTGCACATGATTTTTTTACTACATCGGTGAACCCCGTAAGCGTACACATGCTTTCGTGGTTCTGCGTGTTAGCTCCCGTGATAGTAATGATCAGGGTATTGACAGCACTAGTGTTGTGGTTTCAATTAGAATTATAGGGGATGATGATGATACGCTAGATGCAGACAGCCCGTGTTATTATCCTTACTCCCTCCTTTCTTCAGGCATAGTGATAGTCATAGTAGGAGTATTATAGCTAGTATCATGCATGCCATGTTAGCAAAAATATGACGTGGCATAATAATTAATGAAGAAAAAGATGGCTAGTGTATCATAAGTAGATACCGTATCATAGCACGTAAAACTAGAAAATCCTTATATAAATTTTGTACACAATTTTGTCTCGAGATTCTAAAATCATATGATAGTATCATACACTAGTATCATATGCATGATACTAGTAGTATGATACTACCACTAGGACCAACCTCACGGTTTGCAGGGCGCTCTATAAAAATCTCACGGACCAAGGCGTAAACGTATTGACTGACAATTAGACCTATTAGTGAGCGGTTAATGCGCATGCAGTGGTGGAAGACTGTTGCATGGATAGAAAATTAGGAGAATAGCTGTCACATTAATCAACAATTAATGCTTATGCGCATATGAATGTTGTAGTTTTGGAAAAATCTAAATTTGATTAGACGTCCTGCAAACCGTGAAGGAGGTAGTATCATAATTGCATGCATGTAAACGAAGATAATCAAGCCCGTTTTTCCAAGCGAGACCGGCATTCTGAATGGAACATGACAGGGTGTGGGCTATTATAAGCCAGTACAATGAACTCTCCATGGATCCAGAACCCCCCGTGATAGCACCTCACGGTCACTCTCACGCCGGCGATGCGATGGAACCGCTCCTTTAGCTTGCACATTGGCCACTTCAGTTCAGAGCCACACATTAGTAAGCATTCAGTACGCGATCAGAGAGGAGACCAGATTTGATGATGCCCCCAAATGACAGGCTTATCCGAGACTGATGGAACAGGCCCAGCCCCGATTAGCACCCTCGCTATCGAGCTAAGCTATGGATGATGTTGGGTTCGATGTGATGGTGAGTTATTAGACCATCAGCCTCAGCCGACCGGACATCTCCGTCAGGACGCACGCTGCCGTAGTCCCCGGCCGGGCCAGGTGCAGCTCCCGTCGTGCGCCGCTTTCGGTGGCCCGGCTGGCCATGTCCCACCAGTTGCCGTGACACGTAACCTTCCTTTAGCGCGCTCGTGAGTACAGGAATCGGCATCCGCTACGAGTGGTGGGTCAGGCGAGTCAACTAGATACAGGGAATGCAGGCACACATGTGGCATCACCTTGTTTTTGCTTATTATTTGGCGCACGTGTGATCCAGGTTTTATGATTACCAAATGCCATGACCTGCAGCTAACCAGGTCCCTTGCTACGCAGGAAAGAAGCGGTAGAGTTGTGTTCACTAGTAGTACTAGGATAATGCGTCCGTCATTCCGACGTAAGAAACGGCAGAGTTACAGGCTGATTGAGGTGGTGGATACTCTTAGATTTGTGCACCTCTGAAACGCAGCAAGATTTCATTTATTCACTCCAAAAGTGAGTCAAAACAACATCATCCATGGTATTCATGCACTAGGGAAATGGTTCTAGGGGATCAGAATTGCGTAAATCGATCATTTATCCCACTGTTGGGACCTATCGACTATGTTTTGCCTAAGAACAAACCCAGACTGGACTCTTGGCCCTCCTAAGCGCGTCCATTTACCAATGAAGTGATTTGCAACATCTATAATAAGTACTAGTACGTCTACCAGCAAAAACAAAAAAGTTGATCAAACGCAAATCTGCTTTTGAACATAATGTCTTCGCAGCATTGTCAAAATTGCGTCTCTTCTTACCCCGAGCAAAGGTCCTCCTATTGCTGAAGCTTCAGGACAGGAAAAGCAATGACATCCCTTATGCTGGCAGAGTTTGTCAAAAGCATTACTAACCGGTCGATCCCAAGGCCCTGAACGTTCAAAAAGATTCGGCACAAATTAGTTCGCACAAGACACCATAATTTAATTAGAGTTTTGTGAAAACATGCGAGACCGATAATAGGTAAACGACGAAACAAAAGAGCAATTGCAGGCAGTTTTAAGGATCGTACCATTCCAGAAGCAGGTGGCATTCCGTATTCCAAAGAAGTCAGGAAGTCTTCATCCAGGGAAACTTCATACGAATACTCATCATCATCATCATCCCCCTTACTCTCCGCAGATTTAACCTTCTTACCCATCGCAGCACGTTTAGCATTGTGCTGTTTTATTTGATTTTCAAAACGACTCCTCTGCCACAGAAAATGAAGTGACCGTTACAATCTAGAATACGTCACTGCATCTTTCATCTAGTGAAACGAATTTAGACACAATTGAAGACATGGATGTACAGCAATTAGCTACATCAAACATGACATGCATAAACCATCCTAGTAAGGCCAAAACAAATAACAATGACAGCATCATATGTCACATGCCCACACATTGATTTTCACTGCAAATCAAGTACTCCCTCTGTTCCAAAAAGAATATCGCAGATTTTTCTAGGTTTACATGTATCTATACACTAAAACATGTTCTGCATACATACATATCTAGACAAATCTGCAACGTCCTTTATGAGATGGAGTATTTCCAGAAGGACTGCTCTTCTAATGTAAATCAAGATCAGTGGAATTGGAATTTCTTAATACCGATATGCCTTTCACATTACTCATACTTGCTATATCACTGTGTATATTTCTGGAACCTGTCTATTTACAGTGTTTATCGTTAATCAGAATTAACATGGACCAAAACTTGTCAATTTTCTAGCACAGCTTGTCATGTGCATATGTACTGTTTACACCAATGTAAAGCAAAACTTCATTACGAAGATGTGATAATAGTAGCATTTTCACATGCATTAAGAAAACAAACAAATTTGCACCTGGTCAATCGGGTCTGTGAGCTCAGAAAATGCATTTCCAATTTCACGGCCACATATGAAAAGTTCAAATCGTTCCGTAAGACCAGCATGCCTGCAGGAAGAGAAAATATCTATTAAGATGATTACAGTTGATATCGAACAAAACTGAATTCTATCCAGATCATCAAAATACACAATGTGAATAATTGGCATATCAAAGATCCTTGTATCCAGTTTAGTGTTTGGGCTATGCACATGTGCAAGGAAAATAATTGGAACTTTCACAACAGCAGCGTGACCTGTAAATACTGTGGCCTTTAGCATGGATCACATCAACACAGCTTATTCATTTATATGGTGGGCCGACGGGTCTGGTAGGTCCAAGTGAACTCAACGCAAATTCCACATGACCTATTGCGGCAGTAATTTGAAGGGGTATGCTTGAACAGAACTGTGTGCACTCGCTCGATTTCACAACAGTGATCCCCGGTTTGATGTTTTTTATGTGAGGACTACTGGCACACGATTCCTCATTGGCACAAACCAGAAAATCACCATTATCTCATTAAATTGTTTTCTGCCGCACCTGATATCTACACTTATTATTATTACTTTGAAAAGTGAGTTCTACATCCTTGAAGAACTCGGTGCCTTGATGTAGAAAAGGTAACAGGTTTAGACAATGGTACTCAAAGAAGATTAAATCGATATATGACACTGCCCAATTGGTAAATTTGAAAATTTTCACTGCAAAAAAGAACATAAAATAATGCCACTGCCAACACTTGGATACTTCAATTAATACCATTGTGGCAGTGGCATCTTAAGTCGTGTTTTGCAGTCGCATTTTTCTTAAATAGTTTTTTGCAGTGGCATTTCACGATTATGCGGAATTGTCAGTAGCATATGTTGAAATAACCATTGTGGGCAATGATTTTGAATTTCAGAACCATATTATGTGCATGGTGGCATATAATTTACTAGCATCAAGGAAAAAGTTGGAACTTTGAAATATATTTTAATTTCGTAATGGAACTTGTCCTGTCGTTCAATGAAATTACAAAAGGAGAATCATAAACGGATAATAATAATAACGAAACAGAAAAACATGTAGATTTTTCCAAATTAGTAACTTTGTTGAAAGAGAATTACCTCCGATGTGGTTTTGCTAACGGTGATATCTCAACTGGGTAGTCAAGAACAAATGTTGGTTGCACAAGAGTTGGTTCAACGACAGTCTCAAAGACCTGGCATATGATGCAGAATTATATAATCAACTCTCCGTAAAATGTGATTACCCAAGAAATCAACAAATTCTTAACACTTTTGAGTTTTAGAAGGGATATTAGATAATTTTTAAATCCCTTAACCTGCATCAGTGAAGTCATTACCCATAAACTAACATAAGTATATTGTTTTAGTTAAATCCTAGATTTCATTTTTATTTAATTATCTGTAGAAACTAGATCCTTAATGATAGAATGCTTCCAGAGTATAGGAATGAAAGACATATACAGCTGACAGAAAATTCAGTAGTTCACTTCACTTGACACTAATTTGGTCAGCATACCATTAATAATAATTGTTTATGTAACCTGACAGCAGTAACGGATAAATGACAATCACCATCAGATTTACGACTCAATGAAAAATAGCTTTATTGGGTTCCAACCAGACCATACAGCAGCTGAGCTGCAGCCATGGTAAAAGATACTGACAGAATGATATGCCATTCCTGCAGACGTTGGATTCCCAAACTATCATCCAACTTTCTTTTTGTAGGCCTAAAACCAGTCCAAAAGCATGTTTTCGACCAAACCCTGATATTGAGGGGTGTCTAAAACGACTCCAAAGGCTTGAAACCAAATTAGAATTTTTTTCCTTCGGAAAGTTCCAGTGCATCGTGAGAGTAAATTTTGAGAACAGGACACAAAAACTGGGAAATACCTCGTTGAGAACATGTCCAACAGATGAACAAGCTTGCAATGAAGTATTCTCACGGCTATCTGTTTTGATCCTCAGCAGCCCTGTTGCGGCATTTTTAGCGGATTCAATATCTCCGAAGCTATTGAAGTCAACGCCAGTTGCTTCTTCAACAAGACGATGCATGGTTTCCCTCCTCCATGGTCTTTCAAGAGAGATTTCAGTTCCCTGCTTGATAAAAAACATTGAGTGAAAGGAATAACATAGATATAAGTGTGTGCTTTAGGTGTTGATACGTGCGAGTGCACATGTGCCTAGTGCCCATCTGCTTAGGATAATCCATGTCCGGCAACAAGACCAAAAACCAGACTCATGGTACAGCATCATTATGGCAAGAATAATTGCCAATGTTCTACGCCCATGAGAACGACAACCAAAAAATAGTTTTGTATTAAAGCTGTGATATGAGCAACAAATGATGACATGATTTTGCTGTGATGTTTCTCCAGACAATTCAAGTTCATTCACACAATCCAGGCATGCAGCACAATATATTCTCTCATTACCTGGTAATCGACCTTAAGCTTTCCAATAGTAACCATAGCACACCGAGTTACGATTTCTTCAGCCAAATTCATCATGCTTTCATAGTCTGAATATGCTTCATACATCTAGCTTCCAAACATAAGGCAGCAAGTCAGACATTACATTCTGCAAGCAATAGGGAGGAAGAAAAAGGAGCATGGAAAATGCAATGGTAGAGATAAAACCATTAAGCACACGGTAGCACCCACAAAGAAAAAGGCCAACACAGCAGCACTGACGAAACATATGACTATGAGAGAAAAGGATCAATTATTTACTTCAATAGTGGTAAATTCAGGATTATGACGAGTAGAGATGCCTTCATTGCGGAATATTCTTCCAATCTCATAAACTTTCTCGAGCCCTCCAACCTGCATTTTATCAATGCTACTCGTAAATTGGTAAGGAAATAAGAGTTTGGAACCGAGGCATGGTCCTTTGAAATTGTAACAACACATGTTAGTTCCCGCCATAGGTAATGTTCTAAACAATAGTCCCTTAATGCAAATTTATTGTATCCAGTGCATATTTTCTTCAACCCCTTCGAATGCTTAGAAACAGATGAATAATCAATAAACACATAAAAGACCAGTTGTATTGAGATAAATTTGATGTTAACAAAGTCAAGAAACATACACATGAATAATTTAGAAAAAGGAACTTACAAGCTTACAGATAAAAAATTACTTGAACAATTTAACACGCTAAACTAAGATCAGCTTGACTTAAAAAGGAAGTCATGGCATGTGTTAGATCCGATTCTTTTACACTTGAAATTTAGTTGTATGCTGCTTGCCTGTAATACATATATTCATTAAGATGGAAGCAATTGTATCACAACAAAGAATATTAATACAGAATAGTTTGAGGAAAAGCCGAACTTCGGAAAACTAGAAGGGAAAAAGTGCAATGTAACCTCACCAGCATTCTTTTCAAATGTAGCTCTGTTGCAATCCTCAAGTAAAGATCCCTTTGGAGCGAGTTATGGTGAGTTATAAAAGGCCTTGCTTCAGCACCACCTGCTGCTCCCTTCCCGTTTGAAGAAAAAAGGTCAGAGAAGAAGACCCTAACAATGATCATAAGCCAAATAAAGGTACAAGAACATTCTTAGATGAGACTAGATTTTTCCTCTGTTTTGTTTGCCTTTTTCTAGGATGGTTCAGTCTTTGGTTTGCTTTTTGTTAGACTAGCATTGTTCAGTTTGTTGTTTTGTTTGCCTTTGTAAGTTTTGGCACCCACTCGGCGCTCTTCTAATCAGGGACTGCTTCTAATACAAGATAGTCATTTTGATGTGTGCTCAAAAACAAGATTTCTTTCTTAGTGGTACTGCTATTAGACTAGATTGTGTCATATCTGCTTAGCAATGATGATATAATTACTAAAAATCATACCCGGCATTACATCAGCTATATGTTTTGTTGGCTTTTCATTTTACAGCTTGACATGTATGATGATGACTTCTTGTATATTTCTAGTACCAATTTAGTGTTGCCGATGTTGATATTTTTTTCTACATTGATGGTCCAACCATGCTTGACTAGCACAGACTGACTAGAGGGACTAGTTTCTACCATGGAAAGCATCAATAATCTAGATAGGACAAGCAACAATGATCCTGACACAGGTTACTGGGATCCTCCCTCAAAAAGAAAAAGGAGATTGTGATCCAATATCGAGATACTTGAAGCTAGTTATTACTATATAGACAGGTGTATATGCACTTCCAGTCCAAAAAACACAACGAATGTGTCTATTCTGGCCTTGTTAGGTAGGATTGTTTCTTTGGTATCTTAGCCCAAATGCCCAATACTGGATTGCCAGCTTCAGATATTTATTAGAGCAAATCAATTGGAGGGTTTTGTCTTGTATATATGTACCTTACAATCAGCATATACAACAATATAAGCCGCTAGACATGGACACTATTACCCAGTTTAGGCATGAACTTGTTTAAAACAGCATTAGTAAAATCATAGCATGTAAGATACACAAAAAAGAGTTGCAACATCATGAGCACCACTAAGTAAACAAAATTTAAGATCATAACTGATGTGTTAACATAATAGTCTTGGTCACAAGGTTAGCTAGGTAAAAGATTCAACACCTGGACTAAAGTTTGAGTTAACAAACTGCATGCAGTTGAATCAGGAAAAAAATTAAAATCAGGAACTTCATCAGCTTAGTTTATTTAAACCGCTGAAGACACTTCGCTAGAGGGGTACGGAGCACATGCCACGTCAATTTTCTATAAAAATAAGCAACAACGTAAAATCTAACCTATATGACATCAAGGCTCAAGATTGCCCTCTTATCAGGTTAGATATTGAACATTATTAACTCTGCAGATTAGTAATTTAAAGAATATAAGAAACCAAACCTGTAGAACTGGTGTTTCAACTTCAATGAAACCAAATGATTCCATTGTCTTGCGGATTTCAGAAACAACCTACGAAAACAGAAAATAGCTAAGATAACTATATAAGGTAAGTTACACAAAATGATGCATGTCGACCCATCAATATTCATCATGTTGGGTACTTTGGATTAACCAAGGATGTGGCATTACTATGCAACAAAATACAAAATGCAGAATTCTCTGTCCAGCAAGCTCCACCCGTGTCTCTAAGAAAAATGTGTTTACGTACTACATAAAATTTGATATAAATAGAAGTTGCCAAACTAAATTTCAGATCCAGTTTAATTTAAACTAAGATAAAGGGTAGCCAAAATCTGGTCATTTCGACTGAATTTGAACTTTGATTGGTCTGCTGCCAGAAGTTTGGCAAGATTCCGTTTATATTGGCATCATTTTCCTGCCTTCTTTGCCAAAACATGAGGCAGGCTTCGTCTGGCAGACCTTTGTTACGCAAATATTTGTGCAAAAAAAAGTGGGTTCTATTTTACTTGGTTGTCCTATCTAATCAAAAGAATTGGTTTCAAATAAGTGACAGAGGCAATTCAGCAGTAGATGTAGTAATTACCTTTGCTCTTGTTCGGAACACATCAGCAACCTCGGGATTTGCAATCATGTCGATGTACCTGTCATTAGGTACAAATAACACACAGGATGAGTTGAATTTTGGAGCATAGGAATAATAGTTCACACAGATAATAACACTATTGTAAAAACATAATAACAAGTAAATCATATTTAATCAAGTACAAGTAACATTAAATCTAGAATTGTAGGATCTAATTTTCAGTTTAAATAGCACGCATCATTGCAGCAGGGGCAGCCAACTGTAAGTAATAAACTAATTAAAAAGCACCACTGCATCATTTAAGCCATGGAGCTAGGATGTGATCTGCGGTGAGTATATGTCATACTCCCTCCTTCCAAAAATGTAAGTCCTATTTGTTATGTCCTAAGTCAAAATTTCTTAAGTTTGCCAAGTTATGAAAAATATATAAACATCTACAATACCTAAACCAATACCAATAGATACATCATGAAATATATTTTCATAGTGTATTTATCTGGTATTATAGATATCGATATTTATTTCTAGAAAGTTGGTCAAACATAAAAAGGTTTGACTTAGGAGAAAACAAATAAGACTGACATATCCTTGGAGAAAAAAAATCATATTATGATTCACCAGGCACTACTGCTAACTGAAATATGGATGCTGATGACATGAATTCTCCAATAAAAATATAATTTTAAAATAGGTTAGCGGCAACAAGAATCAACCAAACAGACATCAACATCTGAACGCGTTAATAGCTGCCACAATGGTTTGTATGAAGATCACACATAGCGCAGTAATTGAACGGGTAATATTCAGAAACAGAAGGGCATATATGATTAAAGTAAATGTGAAGCAAGAGAAAGCTAACCTTTGGCGGTACCGCTTGTCCACATCTGTTAAGCCATGATACTTATCTGGTAGTGGGAGTAAGGATTTTGTAAGGATTTCAAAACAGTTGACATAAACAGATAGTTCCCCTGCAGTGAAATCCACCATGTCAAATAAGAGTGTGACAACATAACTATAGTGAATATCGAGTTAATAGTATTGAAAAGTATGCTAGTTTTACTCGTTCCTCAAAAAAAACGAATTAAAATATTTTAATGTGTATATCAAGTGGCATGAACTGAACTCGCCTACCTCAGATTATACTATTTACTTGTTATAATATATAAACTTTAGTCACTGATAAAGGCTTTGAGCCACTCTAATACTATAATCAGACATCCAGACCTACTAGCCCAGGACCTTGATAATTTTGCAGCATTCTACTATGCACCTCATTTTTCTTTTTCTTAACACCCCTCATCCAGAGAGAAGTGGGTTGGTTGCATAGTTCAAATTTACAATATCTACTGCTATCAAAACAAAAATAAGTCGCCTGATTTTATATAAAAGTGGATGACTCTTTAACAAGATAAATCTGGCAGTTGGAAACATGTTACGTTGAGATTTCAACACAATTATTTGGATAACCAAATCTATCTAGGAGGCAACTCTGAGCAAACAAAAAAAGACATATGCGTAAAAAACAATGCTTTTCTGACAGGAGCATGAAAACAATGCTAGCAAACTGGAGTAGAATGCTGAACAGTAAACTCATCAGCGCTGCCAATAAGAAGTAAAATGGAGGATCAGGCTCAGTTGACTGAGATATCTTTAAATCTCAGTTGATGCAGTGAGCCTCAGGCCAAACGGGCAAAAAAATACTTGTACAAACACAAAAGTTGTGTGCAATTTTAGGATTGCAAATGTGCATATGGAGCATATGCCTGCATGCCACTTTTCTGTGCAAATTAGGCTTGGCGTTGTGTAACTCAATGGACTAAGAATTAACTAATTCTCAGCCGACTGACAATTAGCAAATCTCAAATATAATAGGCAGTATTCAGGCATCAGTAAAAGGATTATTGACAGTAAACCTTTTTCTGTCTTCTTTATGGACCCACTTGCACCTAAGATATCCCCAATATCAATAAATGTCTTCAGTTGCTCAAACTGCTCCTCCTTAAGGCTATCTTTCTCACAGTAAAGCTACAAATTGCCAAAAGGACAGTTTTACAAAAGTATAGCTAATGCAGAAAAAACTTCAATAATTAAGACAATAAATACAAATTTTAACAGCTACTAGTCACAATAAACACAGAGGCAAAACGGCAGAACATGATCTACCACACTTCATGTGTCATAGGAAGAACCATTACTCCAACGGGCAGAAATAAGCTTCTTCTGAACAGCCATACACTTGCATATAAACTGTGACCTGATGATCTTTTACCGATGGGTTTGGTGGCCTGCTCAGCGGCTACGTGAAATTGGTTTGCAAGTGCAACACTATCAAGTAGTACATGTGCACCCTTAGCGAATTCTGATGTGAGGTGGTTCCAATATTGAGCTAGTGAGAATACCAAATAACACTCGACAAATTGATGTTGTACGTGATTAAGAGTGTTAGGTGCAAATTTAAGCTGACCTACCAAGCAAACTCATATTGACAAGTTAACATCATACAGAGAGAATTTGAATTGGATGGTGAAACCACTTAGAATCCATAAATACTAAGCTGGATTTGAATATGCTCGGATTTCAATACACATCAGATGTTCATTAACATAAATTCTGCATCAAATACTGATCCATTTTGGTTGGATTCGGAAATTCTCGTGTTCCACATATCTAGATAATACTCACATCAGTTGCAACAAACCATTGCAATATAGTAAGACGAAAGGATATATGTGACAATAAATTAAGTTCAGAGGTTGTTGAGAAACTACTATTTTGAATGTAAACAGATCATCGTATTTAATCTCCACTTGTTCTGTTACCAGAATAAGGTAAGGTTGACTTTTCATTGGCTCGGAAAATTCAGTTTCATGAGTCTTCACAAAACTTGGATAATTCGTGTGCAACCAATTTTAATTTTTAGGTCGGTATATTTAAGCCAGTCCGAAATAGAAGCTCCTACATAAAATATACTGTTGTCAGGAAAATATAAGCTGAGATGCAATTTATCAATAGGCAATATTTCAGATAATTCCTATCTGATTCACACAACTAAATTGGCTGGCAAATAGATGGAAAATCATTTGAAGATCGAACCTGGATAGTCCCGGAATCATCTCTTACGGTCATGAAAACAAGCTTTCCAAATGCTCTTCGGGCAACGATCCTCCCAGCAATGGAAACTGCCGCCTCAGTGCAGACTTCGCCATTCTCAAGATGAGCGTACCTATCCTGAAGCTCTTTGGTCGTGTGAGTCCTGTCCCACTTGTAGGCGTACGGCTCGTAACCCTTCCCTCTTAGCTCCTCGACCTAGCAACCAAAAAAGCTACTGATTTCGAGCAGATTCGCGGCAGTATCGACCACAGATTGGAGGAACAGAATAGCGCGCCCAACAGTGTTGAAGTACAGGCATAGCAAGGTGCTGCGGACGAAGAGCTAACCTTTTTTAGGCGAATTGCGCGGATAGAGTCGCGGTCGGAGGTGGAGGATGTGGATGCGCTGCGGCGGCGGCGGTCCTGCGGCGGCTTCGTAGTGGCGGCAGCGGCCGGGGAGCAGCAGCGGATGTGGAGACGGTGGGCTCTCCCGGCAGAGGCGGTGGCGGTAGCCGCAGCGGCGGCGGCGCGGGAGGTCGCAAAGCCGAGGAGATTAGAGGAAGCCCTCCACACCCGCAGCGCCTCCATTCGTCGCGTATCTGGGATGCGCTCGTTATCTTCGAATTTTGAGGATTTTTGTTTGTTTTGGAGGAGGCTGTATGCCTTTGGATTTTTGACGGTGAACGTGAACAATCGGGCCGTGGCAATTTGGACGAAAATAATCTATAAATAAAAAATTCATGAAATGAACTAGGGTCAAAAGAAATTTACTCGACTAACTTTTTTGCAACGTCATACGGTCTGGCGCCGCACCCTGAAGAGCGGCGCCATGTCAGCGTGGCTCGCACGTAGCCTCGTGGGCCTCAGTCCCGTCAGTGCGGCGCCAAACCGTATGGCGCCACACTGTGTAGTGCAACGCCAGAGCGCGTGGCACCGCACTTTAGGTCTTCTACCAGCGCGCGGCCAGCCCTCCCCAGACCTAGCCTCATTCTTCTCACCCACACAGAAAGCTCATGGCTGGTGATTCCCCTCTCTAAAACTGCAAGATCTGGTCAATTTGTTCAAGGATCTTGCTCCCAATCCCTCTCTTAGGTATCTCCTCTCAAATCCATTGCTATTGGTCCAAAAAATTCTTGCTAATTTCTCATTTTCTTCAAATTTCGGTGAAACCCTAGGTTCAATTAGATTTAGAGATTGAGATGAATCATTGCAATGCTTATTTGATATTTAGGTTTAGATATGGCATAGTACTCTTTGGTAGAACTCTAGTTGGTTGATTTATCTTTGAAGTATATGTTAGGTGCTTTTTCATATTTGCAATTCCATATGGCTAGAGTAAGATGGACATATGGTAGAACTCATTTCCATGTTTTGATTTATCTTACAATTATATTGTAGAACTCTAGTTGGTTGATTTAGCTTGCAATTTTAGATGCTAGAACTATAGGCAGAGTAGGATGAAATCTTTGTTCATGTTAGAATTATAGGTAGAGTAGGGTACGATTTTTTTTTATGTTACAATTATAGCTAGAGTAAGATGGAGTATATGTGACAACTATAGTTGGAATAAGATGGACATTTTGTAATTGTTCTTATTCTCCCTATTGTTTTGAATATGTAGGATGGCTCTAAACCCCCTTCTAAACAATGCTCACTATGATGTTCAACATCGTGCCTACAAGATGTCGAAGAAGGGACAGGTACTAAAAACTTCCATGCAAATCGAACAAGATGTCATGTTTGTTTAGATGGAAATCTAACCTTTGCCATTGTATGTTTGTAGGAGCTTCAACCCCTTCGACATAGGTACCACGAGGTCTCGTCCGGCAAGGTGCGTTATGATGAGCGGTACACTCCGTATATCCAACAGCTAGGACTCCTCCCCTTTATCCACATGGTCACTCGTTCCACACCGGCCTTCAACCCTGCTGCGATCACCGTGCTTGTGGACCGGTGGAGGCTAGAGACGCACACTTTTCACCTTAGGACCGGTGAGACTACGATCACTTTGCAGGACATGAGCATGATCCTGGCACTCCCAATTGAGGGAAACCATGTGTGCATAAGCTCGGATTCAGATGGGTGGAATGAGCAAATGGTCGACCTTATAGGGAAGGATCCACCCGAGGCTATAAACTCGAAGGGGGAAAGACTGAGGGTCGCTGCCGAGACTACTTTTAGTTGGATCATCTAGAATTTCAAGATCTGCTGCGAGGATGCCGATAAGGAGACGATCAAGACATACACTCGTGTGTATGTGTGGTACATCATCACGAGGACCCTTTTTCCCGACAGCAGTGGCGATCGTGCTCAGTGGCATTGGCTCAAGTTGCTCCTTACTTTTGACTATACCCTCAGTTGGGGTTCGGCGGCGTTGGCCTGGTTGTATAGTCGGGTAATCAGTTCTTTACAAATGTTGTTGTATATTTCTGCATTACCTGCAAAAAAAATATTCTTACCAAATGGTTGTTCACTTCATTTGCAGCTGGATGATGCTTGTCTTAGGAGCGCCACCGATGCAGGCATTGGTGGTTGTTTACTCCTTCTTTCGGTGTGGAGCTAGGAACGCTTCCTCATTAGACGGCCGAGATTGTTGAAATTTAATCCTTATATTGATGACGGCAAGGAGGACTTTCTCCCCACGTGGGCTTACAAGTGGGATGTGGTCTCCGAACCGCCAAACGACCCAGTGGAGGCGTATAAGAGGTACACCAACGAGTTTGATACAATCACCATGGATCAGGTAACTTCCTCGGGTGCGGTCAATTATATGTCTTGAACTTGTAATCTTTGAACTTGACATGAGTGTGGTATGCTGCAGGTGACGTGGGAGCCGTACGGTCGAGGGGAGCGCTTTGGTGTTCCGTAGGACTATTGCCTTAACCCTATTTGCTTCAGAGAATCCCGTTTGTGGCTAATGTGTTGCCCCATGGTGTGCATGTGGGCTGTTGAGTATCACCAGCCACAGCGTGCCATGACCCAGTTTGGGTTATTTCAGATTGTCCCGCCTAAGTGGAAGGACACGGACATAGGGCTACATGGGTAAGCTATTAACTGTCTTAACATGTGATGTATTTATCCTTCGCCAAATAACGCTCTAGGACTTGTTGTGTGCAGCTTGGACAGGAAGAAATAGAGGAATGAGAAGGATTGGGACAAGCTTCATAGGAAGCACCTTGAGAAATTCAGGAGGTGTGTGATCGAGGCTAAGAAAGCAAAAGGAACACAGGATAGGCCCTTCGGTCAGGATACTTTCAACAACTACATCACATGGTTCATTGACAACGCGCGGGTGGAGATATACCCACGTGCATTCGGGATTCGATCTTGGAGCATCCATTGGTGTTCGATGAGCTTTCAACCGAACAATACAACATCATGGTCAGAGAAGGGTGACAAGCCGAGTTTGCTCCCTTGGTCAACTTTGTGGTAAAGTGTGTCGAATGTTTTTTTTTGTCTTGGCGCTTCTCGCACCTTGCATGGATAACTTACTAGTTTCTTGTCTATGACAGCGCGCGGAGGTAAGAAAGTCCGCCGATGCATGCGAGGATGCTTTGGACACATACCCTCGCGGAGAGAAGGAGAGGGTATGTTTTGTGAGTTCGTTAAGAATAAGGGCCAACGGTTAAGGCGGTTGTCGAACTTGCTAGGTTGTCGTGACCCCGAGGTGGCAACACCGTCCGCGTCACTGTCCAACATGCCCGAAGGTGACAATTCTGGCGATCATCACTCCACATCCGAGGATGAGTCGAACACACCCGAGGTAGTACAACCATTGCATACTCAAAGTCTAGAACAGGGGTCCTTTGCCCTTCTTCTTCTTCTCTTCCTCTTCCTCCATGGAACGCCACACTGTTCGACGCAGTCTTTCCCTCTCTACATCACGAGCCTCCTTAGCGAGGCGCTTCTCTTCCTCCTCTTTATTGCAGAGCTCGTCATCACGTTGCTTGCGCTTCTTCGCCATCTCCTCGTTACGCGGCCCTTCGTGGTAGCGCCTTCTTATTATGGTACGATCGATCTCTTGGATACTCTTGTTGCATTCAGGTTGCTCGAGATATATCCAAGTGTAGTACCTGCATACCGGAGGGGGAGACTACAAGAAAATAGTGCATGTTAGTACTATGATATGGAATAGTTGGGACACATGAAGAACTAAAAAGCTTTGTGCATACCGGTGGAGTCTCGTATGGGTTGCGGCTACGCATGGAAGAGCGATTGTAGTTGGCACACATGAAGAACTTCTTTCCCCAACTATCGGAATGGTAGTCTTGGGACTGCTTAACAATGCAATCGGTTCCACACCAACAAATAGGAACCTCCTTTTCATGGGCCTTAGAAGTACGAAACGCCTTCCGTGGCCTTTCCTCTTGGTCAGCGCAAGGTGGCCTGGCATTAGCCCTCTTCTTCTTCTCTTCATCTTCCTTCTCCTTTTGCCTCTTCCTCTCTTCCTCTTCCTTCTCCTTTTTCCTCTTCCTCTCTCCCTCTTCCTCTTTTCCTCTTCCCCTCTTCCTCTTCCTCTTTTCCTCTTCCTTTGAGAACACTTTCTTGCATTGTGCCCTTCACCATTGCATGTTCCACACCGGGCTCTCTCACGAGGCTCTTGGAATTGGTTGTTGCCTGTTTCCCGACCACCACCACGTCCCCATCCGTCCATGTCACTCCTAAAGCGCTTTGTCTTGCGTCTTCCACGTCCAACAACCTTCCATTTCGGATCGGGCCATAGTTGAATTCCATGGTACTTCGGCCATTGTGATTGGTCCAAGTATGGATGAAATCTAGGATCCCATGTCTTCTTAGTAGTCTCAATAGAGAACTCAGACTCTCTCACCGTGAGTGGATTATCGTAATCCAAATGTCGCCTGCAAGACGCCACGAGCAAGTGCGAGCACGCAAGATGAAGCAATGATGGACTTCCACATGTGCACTCACAAGTCTTGAGCGAGACCTTGAAAGCTCGGCCTCCGTGTTGTACACCGTCAGCCGTTGTACCTCCAGGCTCCATAACTTGGTAAATTAGCTCGTCATTGTCATATTCTGTGACAACTTGGGAATCCACTTTCCTTGACTGAAATTGCATCCAATCGTCAACCTTAGGTGGGTACTTGTATTTGTACTTGTTCTTGTTGTCCCCCACAATATGACGGTCCGTTTCATGTGAGTATTTCAGAAAATACTCATTCATTATGTCAAATGTATATTGGACTATTGTTGTGACGGGCAATGGACGGACACCTTTGAGCAACTTGTTAAATGCCTCTGCCATGCTGCTTGTCATTTGGCCGTACCTCCGGCCACCGTCATCAAAATATCGGGCCCACTTTCCCATATGTTCAATGTTCCTATTGAGAAACTCTCGACCACCCACATTGAGTTCTTTGTTGGCTAGCAATTTGTTGTACAAGTTAGAGAAACAACGTTCTGTGAAAGAAAGGCAACAATCTTGTAGATCATCGGACAAATCCTTGCTCTTGCATGCCCTATAGAAGTTTGCACAAAAGTGTCTCATGCACCAACGATCGTGCAATGGAGCATGGACAGGAATATCAACCATAACCGCATTAAGAAATCCTTGATGACGGTCCGAGATGACACATATTTCCCTTTGAGGGGTTAATATCTTGGTTCTCAAAAGATAGAAGAACCACCCCCAATTATTATTGCTTTCCGCCTCCACCAAAGCAAACGCCAAAGGAATCAACCGGTTGTTGGCATCATTGGCTATTGCAATCAAGATAGTGCATTTGAATTGTCCGGTCATAAAGGTGCCATCAACGGAGATGGGCAGACTACAATGTTCAAAAGCTCGGACACATTGCTCGAAACCCCAAAATGCACGGCCAAAAACTCGCACGGTTTTTCCATTTACAATCCTTGTCTTGTTCCCATAAGGTTCAACCACATGAACCATGCCCGGGTTAGCATTGGCCATCGCTCCCAACAACCTTGGGATTCGGTTATAAGATTCCTCCCAATCACCGTACAACATCTTGAACGCGGCTTGCTTAGCCTTCCATGCCTTCCCGTACTTCACCTCGTAGTGAAAGAGGGCTTTCACAAGCTCCATGACCATCTTGATGCTCATTATTGGAAATGATGCGATGTTATTGGATAGCCTATAAGCCAAGAAATCGGAGGTGAGTTGCCGGTGCTCATGCTTCGCATCCTTGCCATCCACCATCGGACCTCGGCACATGTGAGTTGATACACAACTAGATATGTGCCATTCGGGACCTCCGTTCAATGGTCTTGCACGCACAATCCAAGGACATCCTTCCTCCTTGCACTTCACCGTGTAATGCTTCTTAATGTCCGAGTGCACGACCGTGTAAGGACGATGATGCTTCACCGAGAAGTCCTTTATCCATTGCTTAAATTCCAACAAGGTCTTGAACCTTGATCCTTTGTAAAATCCACTATTCACTTCATTGCCATACCGGTAAGAACTTGTCCTTGGTCCAAGCACTATGCCCTTGCCACCATCAACCGTGGCTTCATCCGCGAGACTAAGATCACGAAACAAAGGCACCCGATGGTCCCGGCCCAATATGGTATCGTGGATTTCGGCCTCTCTAGACGTGAACCCCTCCTCGTCAACTTCTTCTTTGGGACCATCATCATCCGAGTCCGATGCATAGACTTTAGAATATGGGAGGTCGCGGTCCATGTCATCTTGCGTGATATATTTGTCCAAATCACCAACATTGTTGTCGTGGAGTTCAACATCATCATATTCACTCCCACAATCATCATTGTCCTCTTCCAACACTTCGTCTTGGTGTCTTGAAATCGGGCTCAATGTTTGGGTCAAGGGAGGTTCACGGCTTAGCTCTTGGTCTACGGGTGGAGGACTCATAGTACGCAATGGGTATGCCATATGGTTCAAGTCCAAAGACAATGAACTATCAACTTTCTTGGTGGAAAATAGCTCAAGAGCCTTGTCTAGTGATTCGGCAACCACCTCCTTGTATGCAAGCCAACGGGCCTCGGAGAAGATACGCATGGTCTTCCAACGGACATGCATTCCCAAGTCAACATTATGTCTTCCCTCCAACTCAATAACATCATTTGGGTCCATCCATTTCAATTCAATCCTCAATTGCTCCAATACATCGGCATAGGTTGGAGTACGCTCAAACACCAAATCGAGCTCGTCCGGGTCCGGTTCTATGTTACCTCTCAAAAAAGCATCCTTGTCTACATGGTGAACATGAACAATTCTTGCCATGCCTAAGATAATCACAACAATAATACCATGGTCAACATACTCAATACATACAAATGCTACCATCAACAAAATGCCCAACCAATATGCCATTCTACCATGCATCTTACAAAACAACCTAGGATTTGCAAGATATGGACCAAAACAAGAAATTAATGGGTGAAATCAAAGAAGAAGAGGAAGAATACCGCAAGGTACTTGGGAGATCAAAATCCACGGAGAGAGGCTTCCGATTTGGGCACTAGGAGAGAGTAGGTTGAGAGGGAAATAGAGCTGCCGCTGCCGCTGCAGCTTCCTGTGTGGGTGAGAAGAATGAGGCTGGGTCTGGGGAGGGCTGGCCGTGCGCTGGTAGAAGACCTAAAGTGCGGCGCCACGCGCTCTGGCTTTGTACTACATAGTGCGGCACCAGACGGTTTGGCGCCGCACTGAAGGGACCGGGGCCCACGAGGCCACGGTCGAGCCACGCTAGCAGGCGTGCGGCGCCACGCCTCATGGCGCCTGAAAGGATACGGATGTCGCCTAGAGGGGGGTGAATAGGCGATTAAAACTTTTCCTAGAGTGGCTCAACAAAGGCGGAATAAAACTAGTGTTTACTTTGTAAAGCACAACCTAGAAACAACTAAGGTTTACCTATGTGCACTGAATCGGACCTATGCAAGTTTGAGCAAAATTCGCCAAACCCGCATAGAAACGATTCAAAGGTGCCCACCAGGCACTTTCGTGCAGGTGGAAAACAAAGTAATAACATTACACAACAGTCCTCGATGGGACCCACAGAACAGATATATACAACAGCGACTCAAAGAGTCAAGAATACAGATATAATATACAAGATCCAAATCACCTTGAAAAGAGAGCGTCCGATCACGGACAAGAAGCAAATGGGGCTAAGAGCCACGAAGAATAACCAATGGCCCATAACCGCCTGTGCCAAGCCGGAAGGGTAACCCCGCTAACGGGCGTCGATCTCAAAACCTGCTTAACAAAAGGGGTGCCGACAAAGGGCAAAGCAGAAACAAAGAAAGAGCGTCGATTGAGGCCAAGACAGCGAGGCTAGAATTCGGTCCTCGCCTACATAGGTATGGTGGATCAGGAAGCGCAAAGATGCACTAAACAACCTATAGAGACTCGATACAAGGCGGTTATCGAGAGGGGTAAGAATGACCTATCCGGATCCAACACAAGCTAACACCAAACAAACCCATCCCGGTGTTTTCCCCTCGAGACCAAACGAGGAAGTCAACCGAGGAACTCACACGGTTGGCGTTTTATTTATTCGATTATCATTGCAAAGAATTACTAGTCAGGTTTAGATAATCATCCTGATAAAGTAAACAGTGGGCACTTTTAGTTGACCATTCCGTTATAGTTGCGGCAATTACTAATCAAATACAGATAGCATGAGATAAACCCAAAACCCAGCAGTTGTTGGTACTTTTATTCAGCCATTTCGTTGTAGTTGCAATACTTACTAGTCAGGTACAATGGTCGCAAGCGACAACTCAAACCAACAATTGTGGGCAGTATTAATTATCCATTCCATTATAGTGAAGCTGATTACTAGTCATTATAAGTCAAATTTATAGCAATAAACTTTAGTTATGCTTGTCTATGATCAAGAAATGATCCAAGTCGTCCATATCCGCGACACGGCTTTGAGAAAGTTTTACCGGTGCACCAATAGCAACACACGCTCGATCAACCTGGAAAAACCAAATCAAAACCCAACGAGGCTTTCACGGTGAACAATCACGGATTTAGAAATATTTCAGGGGCCACCTTAAGTAGATCCCAACGAAGCGTGACTCGAGACGGGCTCAAGGTTTGGGTAGAGCCGTGAACGATCGGGAACCCGAAAGTGTGGTGGGCTTGTCGACACCGGAATCGTGTCCCGATCCTAACAAGACAGCAGTGTGACTCGCACAATTTAAATACATAAAGTAGCATGGCATAAGTACAGGATAGTAAAACACCTCAAACTAGTTTGTGGCCCCAAGAAATAAGAATGAATCAAGCTCGGCTGGGGGGTCCCATATACCTCCGGATGTGGATAGCGATAAATCAAGGAACAGGAATCAAGTACTCGGGGTCTTACGGACACAAGTGGGCGTTCGAAACCAAATATTATCTATCATCCACCGATGCCTCTACTTATTCAATTTTAGTTGTTAAGCGAAATTAAAGTGACGATAAGTAAAACTAGAATCATCTCCATCATCAACATGCGGCAATACATCGAATCGTGGCATATGACGACACACATCAGCACTTGAGCAAGCAACTACGACGCGCAAGTCCAACTATCTACCAGACAACAGGTAATAGGATGTGTCCAAGGCAATATAGGGCTGCAAGGGATTCCACGGGTACGAAAACTAGAGCATCGCAACACAGATAGCAATAGATCAACAGGAAGGAGTAAATTACTATAAAAGTAAGATAGGTAGAAAGGGGGAGATGCTCGCCTGAAAACATTGCCGAAGGGTTCAACCGAAGATCGGGGCGAAGCTCACATCAACTCAACGGCCTTATCCGCGAAGAAACAAAACACTAGAAGAAACACCGGATGCAATATTTAATACACGGCAGAAGATCGGCATGATGCATGTATGATGCATGGCATGGCAAGGTGCGATGCAACTAGGTCATATTAAGCGGAACCGGGGTCCCGACATTATTTAAATGTTCAAGTTATTTAGAACCCCCGCAATTTAATGTTGTTTTAACATGGCAAAAGATAGCACCGGTTCGCTACTCAGATTTAAATGAGGCCAATATGAGACTAGATTTGCCCGCATATGGGCCCCATATTTAATTATTAGGTGAATCGGCATAAGGCCCCCAAACCACATGATATGCATGCGAGATGACAATTAAATATGCGACAAGTTGTATTATGTTATAAAATAGGGTTCGAGGATAAGGGGTCACACATTTAGGGTTCGGCGATCTTGTTAGGGTTCGACGAACTTGGGGTTCCGGGGTTCGGGGTTCGACAGGGTCCGGGGTCCGGTCTCGGGGTCCAGGGTTCGACGGAAGCGTCCTCGGACTTAGGGGTAGGTCTTGGCGCATCCAAGGTCTTTGGGTCATGTTGTCGGTCGTCTCGTCCGGGTCGAAGCACTTGTCGCATTCGGGGTCTCGATGGACTCGGTGTCCGGGGTGAAGATCTTGGCGTCCTCAAGGCATCGCTCGGTGTATCCGTGTCGGCGAACTTGGCGTTCAGGGGGAAGTTCCCGGTGTCCGAGGAGAAGATCTTGTCGGTTCCACTTCGAAGTCCTCGTTGTCCTGCCGGGGATCATGGTCATCGGTCCGGTTCTTGGCAATGTTGCCGGTAGCTCTTGGTGTCCAGGGTCGCCGCCCGGGAGGTGGATCTTGTCGTCTTGACGCCATCGCCCTAGTTTCCGCCAGTACTCGGGTTCCCTTCGGTTGTCGGTGTCGAGCTCGAATGCAGCGTCGATGGTTCTTGGTGGGGTCGGCGCGCTCATCACGGGTCGGTCTCGGTTATCGGGTCCACGAGAAGAACTTGGCGGCCGGAGTCCGGCGACGGTCGGCGAGACTTGTCGGTCCACACTAGGGAGATCTTGGCGACACCGGAGCGGCCTCGGTGTGCTACGGCGGTGGTGCTGCTGGGCGGCGCTTCGAACCCGGGTTCGAAGAAGATCTTGGATTAGGCGTCACTTTGGTTCGGTGTCGCTTGGCGTTTCCTTGAACACGTGGCCGTCGGGTAGAGGCGGTCTCGACGCTGGCGGAGGGGTTCGTGGTCACGACGGCGACGATGCTCGGGCGAAGCGGCGACGGGCGGATCCAGGCTGCTGCGGACAGAGGGCGAGGGCGACGAGGCACGCATCCGACGAGCGGGCTCGCAGCTCCGCAAGCGGAGGAGGCGACGAGCTAGTGAGGCCGCAGTGCCCGCGGAGGAGATGGACGTCGGCGACGGAGGACGAGCTTGACGGGGGGCGGGCCTGGGGCCTGGTGACGCCAAGGCATGTGGGCGGCCGGGATGGCGGCGCTTGGCCGGGCGTGGGGTGGCCCGGCGGCGAGGGTTGGTGGCGGGCGGCTGCTCGCAGAGGCGGAGGCAAGTGAGGCTCTGGGCGGAGCGCTTGGCCGGGCGAAGTGCGGGCTGCCGCTGTCGCGCGGGGCTGGGGCGGGCGGTTGGTGGAGCCTGGGAGCGGGAGGCGGCCGGCAAGGCCCCGCAGAGGAGAGGCGTCCATGAGGTGGCTGAGGCGAGCGGGCGGCGGGTTGAGCGGGGAGGATCTGGGAAGGAGGCGTCAGCGAGGTCGGAGACGCTGGCCATGGGGACGGCGCCAGAGGAGAGCGAGGTGGAGAGGAAGGAAGAGGACGGGGGAGGGACGCGGGGTGCGGGTGGGCCTGGGGAGGCTGGGGGCTGACGCGTGGGGCCGGACGCGGGGTGCGGTGAGGGAGGCCAGTGAGGCTGGGAAGTCAGGTCTGTGGTAGGTGGGACCAGGCGCGCCAGAGTGGGGACGCGGCATGCAGCGTGTGTGCTGCAGTGTGAGGTGGGTTTGTGGTGTGCGTGGCTGGCAGGTTGGTGGGTGGAAGTGGAGAGAGTGTGGGGTGGCTGGGGGGTGCCATGTGTCAGAGTGTGAGTGGGTGAGGGGTGGGCAAGGGTGATGTGGCGTGTCCTGATAGGTGGGAGTGAGGTGGAGGGTTGGGTGTGGGTAGACTAGTTGGTAGGACTAGGATTAGATGGGGCTGATTGGGGTGGACCGTTTTAGTTTTTCCTGGGGCGGTCGATCGGGTCTATTTGGCCCATTCGTCTGCCCCTACTGAAAATAATTGAACTTTGTATTTGTTTTTAAACGGGCCGAAGCAAACCGATAGCGGCCAAAATAAAATAGTCCGGCGACCCGGTTTCCGGTGTTTGAACAAGATGGGCGTTTAGAAACCAAAGACGGGTTTTGCCAACATAGTTTTATGCAAACAATGCCTGATGATGACGATGCAATGCACAAATTCAACGCGATTTTCTAGTAGTGGTTTTTGCGGGATGCCACAATTCGACACCACTAACAAGGGATCTCGCCCTCGAGATCCGCCTCATGGTACCGGAAGGAAGGTCGGCGATCTGCGTCTTCTCGCTTCGTGTAGATCCTCGCGACACCACTAACGAGGGTTCCTTCTTCAACTGGGAAACGGCGACACCACCAACAAAGATCGTTGTCCGGACCGTCGCGAGAACACTCCGGGAACAACAGGTCGAAGGTAGAGGTATCAACAAATAAAGCCACCCCTAACTTCCGTGAACGGAGTAAAGCTGCTGGACCCACCGATCCGATGTACAAGAGCGAATGATAAGAGTAGTCGGATGGTGATCAGTCCATCGCGCACCCAAACCATTACTCTGCACACGAATAGGCGGATTATGCAACCAACTCTCGGAATTCAGACTGAAGATCTCGACAAGCGAGGTTCGGATCAAGGGAGTGATGCAGACTCTGCGTCGGATCTGGCATAGAGGATGTCGTCGCGTCGGAAAACACCGGAGGCACAAGAAAAAAAAACGAGAAGTCCACCCAACGAAGGGTTCCTCGGATAGCAGGAAGATCGGATGTAGCAACACCGTTATCAAAGGAGGAAGCGAAACCCTGAAGGTACGACGGAAACCCAACCACGAGAATTCCTGGACTCGAAGAAAAGATAAGAGAGCAGATTAAAAACACGTCGAGATAAGAGGAGAATAGCAGAGGGGTAAGGAGTAAAATCAGACCTAATCAGAACTATCCAACCGATTTTTCAAAAATAGTTTTGACTCTCTACTTCGGCCGTTAGCTAGGTTATCCTACATGCTGGACTTGTGGGGTATCGCAACCTTGAGCTCGATACCACTCAGAACACCCTCGAATCGGACCTATGCAAGTTTGAGCAAAATTCGCCAAACCCGCATAGAAACGATTCAAAGGTGCTCACCAGCACTTTCGCATGGGTGGAAAACAAAGTAATAACATTACACAACAGTCCCTCGATGGGACCCACGTAAGATATATACAACATGACTCAAAGAGTCAAGAATACGATATAATATACAAGATCCAAATCACCTTGAAAATTAGAGCGTCCGACTACGGACAAGAAGCAAATGGGGCTAAGAGCCACAAGAATAACCAATGGCGCCCATAACCCCGCCTGTGCCAAGCGGAAGGGTAACCACGCTAACGGCCGATCTCAAAACCGCTTAACAAAAGGTGCCGACAAAGGGCAAAAGAAAACAAAGAAAGAGCGTCAAGATCTTGAGGCCAAGACAGCGAGGCTAGAATTCGCGGTCCTCGCCTACATAGGTATGGTGGATCAAGCGGCAAAGATGCACTAAACAACCTATAGAGACTCGATACAATCGGCGGTTATCGAGAGGGTAAGAATGACCTATCCGGATCCAACTGAAGCTAACACCAAACAAACCCATCCCGGTGTTTTCCTCGAGACCAAACGAGGAAGTCAACCGAGGAACTCACAGCTGGCGGTTTATTTATTCGATTATCAAAGCAATTACTAGTCAGGTTTAGATAATCATCCTGATAAAGTAAACAGTGGGCACTTTTAGTTGACCATTCCGTTATAGTTGCGGCAATTACTAATCAAATACAGATAGCATGAGATAAACCCAAAACCCAGCAGTTGTTGGTACTTTTATTCAGCCATTTCGTTGTAGTTGCAATACTTACTAGTCAGGTACAATGGTCGCAAGCGACAACTCAAACCAACAATTGTGGGCAGTATTAATTATCCATTCCATTATAGTGAAGCTGATTACTAGTCATTATAAGTCAAATTTATAGCAATAAACTTTAGTTATGCTTGTCTATGATCAAGAAACTGTGCTCCAATTCGTCCATATCCGCGGACACGGCTTTCAGAAAGTTTTACCCGGCCGGGGTGCACCAATAGCAACACACGCTCGATCAACCTCGGAAAAACCAAATCAAAACCCAACGAGGCTTTCACGACTGAACAATCACAGGATTCAGAAATATTTCAGGGGCCACCTTAAGTAGATCCCTAGCAACGGTGACTCGAGACGGGCTCAAGGTTTGGGTAGACTACCGTGAACGATGGGAACCCGAAAGTGTGGCTGGGCTTGTCGACACCGCGGAATCGTCCCGATCCTAACAAGACAAAGGTGCGACTCGCACAATTTAAATACATAAAGTAGCATGGCATAAGTACAGGATAGTAAAACACCTCAAACTAGTTTGTGGCCCCAAGAAATAAGAATGAATCAAGCTCGCTCGGGGGTCCCATATACCTCCCGGATGTGGATAGCGATAAATCAAGGAACAGGAATCAAGTACTCGGGGTCTTACGGGACACAAGTGGGCGTTCGGAAACCAAATATTATCTATCACCCACCGATGCCTCTGCTTATTCAATTTTAGTTGTTAAACAGAAATTAAAGTGACGATAAGTAAAACTAGAATCATCTCCATCATCAACATGCGGCAATACATCAGCAACTGTGGCATATGACGACACACATCAGCACTTGAGCAAGCAACTACGACGCGCAAGTCCAACTATCTACCAGACAACAGGTAATAGGATGTGTCCAAGGCAATATAGGGCTGCAAGGGATTCCACGGGTACGAAAACTAGAGCATCGCAACACAGATAGCAATAGATCAACAGGAAGGAGTAAATTACTATAAAAGTAAGATAGGTAGAAAGGGGGAGATGCTCGCCTGAAAACATTGCCGAAGGGTTCAACCGAAGATCGGGGCGAAGCTCACATCAACTCAACGGCCTTATCCGCGAAGAAACAAAACACTAGAAGAAACACCGGATGCAATATTTAATACACGGCAGAAGATCGGCATGATGCATGTATGATGCATGGCATGGCAAGGTGCGATGCAACTAGGTCATATTAAGCGGAACCGGGGTCCCGACATTATTTAAATGTTCAAGTTATTTAGAACCCCCGCAATTTAATGTTGTTTTAACATGGCAAAAGATAGCATCGGTTCGCTACTCAGATTTAAATGAGGCCAATATGAGACTAGATTTGCCCGCATATGGGCCCCATATTTAATTATTAGGTGAATCGGCATAAGGCCCCCAAACCACATGATATGCATGCGAGATGACAATTAAATATGGACAAGTTGTATTATGTTATAAAATAGGGTTCGAGGATAAGGGTCACACATTTAGGGTTCGGATCTTGTTAGGGTTCGACGAACTTGGGGTTCCGGGGTTCGGGGTTCGACAGGGTCCGGGGTCCGGTCTCGGGGTCCAGGGTTCGACGGAAGCGTCCTCGGACTTAGGGGTAGGTCTTGGCGCATCCAAGGTCTTTGGGTCATGTTGTCGGTCGTCTCGTCCGGGTCGAAGCACTTGTCGCATTCGGGGTCTCGATGGACTCGGTGTCCGGGGTGAAGATCTTGGCGTCCTCAAGGCATCGCTCGGTGTATCCGTGTCGGCGAACTTGGCGTTCAGGGGGAAGTTCCCGGTGTCCGAGGAGAAGATCTTGTCGGTTCCACTTCGAAGTCCTCGTTGTCCTGCCGTGGGGATCATGGTCATCGGGGTCCGGTTCTTGGCAATGTTGCCGGTAGCTCTTGGTGTCCAGGGGTCGTCGCTCTGGGAGGTGGATCTTGTCGTCTTGACGTCATCGTCCCTAGTTTCCGCGGCGAAGTACTCGGGGTTCCCTTCGGTTGTCGGTGTCGAGCTCGGGTACGGCGTCGATGGTTCTTGGTGGGGGGTCGATGCGCTCATCACGGGGTCGGTCTCGGTTATCGGGTCCACGTAGAAGAACTTGGCGGCCCCGGAGTCTGATGACGGGTCGGGGCGAGACTTGACGTCGGTCCACACTAGGGAGATCTTGGCGACACCGGGAGAGCGGCCTCGGGCAGGTGCTACGGCAGGGTGGTGCTGCTGCGGGGCCCGGCGGCGCTCGGAACCCGGGGTTCCGAAAGAAGATCTTGGATTAGGGCGTCACTTTGGTTCGGTGTCGGGCTTGGCGTTTCCTTGAACACGTGGCCGTTCGGGTAGAGGGGCGGTCTCGCCTTGTGGCGGAGGTCTCGTGGTCACGACGGCGGCGATGCTCGGGAAGCGGCGGCGGGCGGATCCAGCGCTGCGGGCGAGAAGGCGGGCGACGAGGCACGATCCGACGAGGCGGGCAGCGGCTCCGGCAAGCGGAGGCGGCGAGCTAGTGAGCCGCAGTGCCCGCGAGGAGAGGCAGACGTCGGCGACGGAGGATGAGCTTAGCGGGTGGCGGGGCCTGGCGACACGGCCGCTGTCTGGCGACCGTGGCGGCGGCAAGCGCGGGCATGGCGATAAGCGTCTGGGCCAGCGAGGGTTCTGTGGCGGCGCCGCGGCTCGCAGAGCGAGGCGGAGGAGGCTCTGTGGGCGGAGCGGGCGGGCGGCGGTCTGGCGGCCTGCTGGGTCATGTGGGGCAGCATGGGCGGTTAGTGGAAACAGGAGGCGGAGGCGGTCGGCGTCAGGCGTCTACCAGAGGAGAGGCGTCCATGAGGTGGCTGAGGCGAGGCGGGTTAATGGGAGGATCTGGGAAGGAGGCGTGGCGAGAGGACAGACCTTCCATGTTGGGACGGGCGCCAGGAGAGGCGAGTGGAGAGGAAGAAGAGGGGGAGGGGGGGGTGCAGGTGGGCTGGGAGGCTGGGGCAGCGTGGGGCCGGACGCGGGATGCGGTGAGGGAGTGGCCAGGGGAGGCTGGGAAGTGGGTCGGGGCGGTCCAGGGTAGTGGGTGGGACCCAGGCGCCAGAGGGTGGGGACGCGCGCGGGTACGTGCGCGCGTGTGTGTGCTGCAGCGCGCGGGGTGGGTTTGTGGTGTGCGTGGCTGGCAGGTTGGTGGGTGGAAGTGGAGAGAGTGTGGGGTGGCTGGGGGGTGCCATGTGTCAGAGTGTGAGTGGGTGAGGGGTGGGCAAGGGTGATGTGGCGTGTCCTGATAGGTGGGAGTGAGGTGGAGGGTTGGGTGTGGGTAGACTAGTTGGTAGGACTAGGATTAGATGGGGCTGATTGGGGTGGACCGTTTTAGTTTTTCCTGGGGCGGTCGATCGGGTCTATTTGGCCCGTTCGTCTGCCCCTACTGAAAATAATTGAACTTTGTATTTGTTTTTAAACGGGCCGAAGCAAACCGATAGTGGCCAAAATAAAATAGTCCGGCGACCCGGTTTCCGGTGTTTGAACAAGATGGGCGTTTAGAAACCAAAGACGGGTTTTGCCAACATAGTTTTATGCAAACAATGCCTGATGATGACGATGCAATGCACAAATTCAACGCGATTTTCTAGTAGTGGTTTTTGCGGGATGCCACATTATGCTAAGCAATATAAGCAACAAAGTGATAGCAAGATATATATTACTTCAAGCACGAAGGCTATCACAATGTAAAGTGCATAAGTAAAGAGCTCGGGTATAGAGATAACCGAGGAACGCGGGGACACCGATATTTTACCGAGTTCCTCCCAACATGGAGTACGTCTCGTTTGGAGAGGGGGTGATATCAAACCACCAACGCCACAAAAGGCCTCCCTTATTCTCCGGTGAATCTCACCCCAACGGGATCGATCCACGCTTCCACTATCGGTGCACTTGTCGGTGGCAACCGAAACCTGTCACAAGGTTGGGGCACAACTCCACAACTTAATTGGAGGCTCCCAACAAACGCCACAAAAGGCCTCAACAAATGCCACCAAGGCCACAAAACCGTCTAGGGTTCCAAGAACCCAAGAGGGACAAGCTCCAATGAGCAATTCAAACCAAATCCTCCGAGGAGAACTCAAACCGATGCAACAAATGCAAATGGCAAGAACACCACAAAGGTGCTCAAATCCCCCACTCTCAAGTTCCAACAAAACTACTAAAGTTATTGGGGGAACAAGAGAGGAGGAATCAAAGAGAGACACAAAATCCTCCAAAATCTAGATCCCTAAAAATACACTCACAAAGAGATGTTTTGGTTTGGTCAAAACGTAGATCTAGATCCCCTCAATCTTCCTCTCAAATGCGTGCAAGAATCATTGGATGGGGAGGAAGAAATCAAGCAAGAGATATCTCAAAAATAATAGGGCAAAGATTAAAGAAAGAGGGGAAAGAAGCAACCCTAAACAATAATGGACAAAGGACTTATATAGGGCTAGCCATAATATGGCCGTTGGGGTAATTTTCTGAACGGTCCGGTAGTACCGGATGCGACCGGTACTACCGCACCTGGGCCAACCGAAGCAAAACAAACAAATCAAATCGGGTCAACGTGGACGAGAACGGAGCAAGCGAGGCAGCGGGCGCTGGCCCACGCCGCGCGCGCATGTGCTCAGCGCAGCAGCAACAACAGCGTGGCAGCAAGCGCGTGCATGCGAGGCAGAGCGCGCAGCGCATGGCGCGCGCGCGTGCAAGGGAGCACAACAATGACAGCGCCAGCGGGGCCAGCGAAGGCGATGTGGCGCATGGCAGCAGAAGAGGCCAGCGCCAGAGCGTACTGGCCGCAGGCTGAGCGAGGCCGTGAGACAGGCAACGTCAACGCAGCCAAAGCGGTGCGGAAATCTAGACGCAGGTCAGTAGCAAGAAGCGAGGCAGCGCATGCAACAATAGCAACGTCATGATGGCGCAGCATGCAAGAGCCACCGCATGGTCAACGCCAGCTGGCATCAGCGGGTCGACGCAGGCGCGCGATGCGAGGAAGACGCGAGCGAGCAGATTGGATCTAGAAAATAACTGGGCATTTTTGGGTTTACCGATAGTACCTCACCCGCGGTGATACCGGGCGGTCCCAGAGGATCGAAAGTGGGTGCCGCAAACTGAGAATGAAGGCCAGTTCGAAGCGCGATCGGTCAGCGTAGTACCGCCGCCCGCTTTTTTCTTTTTCATTTAAAACGCAAATATTCAAACCGCGATAACTTTTGATTGGAAGCTCTGATTGACCCGATTCAAATTGCGTTGGATAGAGGGCAACAAGGGTTTCCCAATAAAAGTGGAAATATTTATCACCAAGTGAGAGTATCAAATAGAATAATATGATATACCTCACTTGGTGAGAAACCAAAAGCATAACTCAAAATCGCAACAAGATACATATGGGAAATCCGATTTTGATGAACAAGAGCTTGTTATGGAGATTACCACAAGCTATATATCCTCACATGGATAAGACCAAATAACAACCAAATACGATGATGCAAGTATGCAAAGGTTTGAGCTCTCTCCGAACGATGTGACCGAATTACACACGAGCCCTCTTGATAGTACGGTTATCTATCCTAAACCGGTCTCACACACAACGTGAGACCGCAAAGGAAAACCTATCAATATTATACCTTTGCCTTGAGCATTCCACTTGAGCTTGATGTAGACGATCTTGCCCTTCTCAAGATGGAACGCCTTTCTTAATTCCTCATCATCGACCTCGCATATTGAGCATGCCCAACATCTCTTCTTTGCATTTTATCGACCTTGAAGCCAACACATGCTCCAAGCGATGCCAATGGACAAATCCTACAAGTATAACTTAATACACACATTAGTCCATAAAGATTGTCATTAATTACCAAAACCACACATGGGGGCCCAACATGTTCTTTCAATCTCCCCCATTTTGGTAATTGATGACAATTCCTTTAAGAGGGTTTATAAAGAATATTAATGAATAAAATGGTAATATCAATATCAAATACTACAAAAGTATGTGATTTTGGTACCACCACCATATATAGAGCAAACTCCCCCACAATCTATGCATGTGTGATGAACTTGAATTTCATTGCATATATTGCTAATCATTATCATTGGTGGAGTTTCCTCTATATATACCACATGCTAAGCAACAACAAGAATGCAAGAGCATGAGAGGCAAATGCACAAGAACACTCAATGCATAAACCAACTTCCCTTAAACCCTCTAAAACTTCTCCCCCATTGGCATCGATTGCCGAAATGGGTGACAAGTTCTAGAAGGCAAATATAGTAATAATTTCTCCAAAGGTGTGCCTTCGCACATATCCAATGATGAATACTTGGGAGGGAGTTAGAACTATATCGAGGACCCTAAGATTGCAAAAATAAAGTCAAATGATGCAAGCAACTACAAGGTCCGACAAACCAATTTGAAAACAACAAATGAGTCCAAATGGAGACAACAAGATATTATGATATGGGCAAAAGAGTGTTTTAAATAACAAATAGAAGCTCCCCAAGATTTGTGCATAATTCAAAATAAATGTATTGGAATACATAATGCACAAATATGGAATCCTTGCTCCCACATAAGCATTTAAAACACAACAAATGTGAAAGAATGCAAATGAGTATTATTAAATGAATTAGATGAGCTCCCCAAAGAGCATGCACCAATTATGATAATTGCATTTGGGAACAAAGTGCATAGTCATGGAATCCTCACTCATCCAAATTCATTTAACAATACAAGGCATGAGAGAACAAATATGAGTGTCCGAAGATGTAGACAAGAGGAACAATCACTCATAGGCAAATAAATTTGGAAGCCACCAAAGAATAAAAAGAAATAAAAGGTGGCATCCAAGGATTAAAAATCAATTAAAATTATCTTCTCATATGTGTATATGTCTATAAGTGGAAAACATCACAGAGACATATGCCAACAAATAAATATGCACACATAAAGAAGATATACAAGAAGGCATATGAAAAGCAAAAATGAAGTCATAATATATACCAATAAGATTTTTGCTTCAAAGCATGACCAAAGGCTCAAATCTATCTTATTATACATTAATGAACTTCAAACACCAACACACTACATATATTACAACTATCACCAAGGGAAAAAGGAGAAAGTTGGAATATATGGAGAAAGGCAACAAGTATCATAAGATAGAATAGACTAGCAAAAATCTCACTATTGCACATGAGAGAAGTTGAGGAAATGATAGGCAATAAAATTGCTAGATTGACATATTTGGGATTGGAGGATCATATGCATGATTTTGTATAGTCCCAACTATATGTACTCATCTCATCTTATACACATTTACAATAGAGAGTTCTATTAAAACCATGGCTAGAACTACAACAATTACAAATACATTAATTCATGCTAGAAGGCAACCGACAAACGGTTGGAATCAAGATATATGAGCATGAGAAAGAGATACTTGTTACCGAGATATAATTGGTAGGATGTAGAGTATATAAATTCGTTGATCATCCTATATATTGGATCAAAGAAAGCAAGCATGCCATAATATAATCATATAGTAAATATGCATGCATAAAGCTTTCAAGAACCAAAAGGAAATACAATTTGAACAAAACACCAAGTAAATCGAGATTGCACACACAAGAGTGTGACATGACAAACGATGTCCAAATTGTATCAAAGAGCCAATTCAACACATGAAAGATCACAAGTTCAACAAATGAACTAGGCTAAAACCAAAAGGAGCAAAAGATAGATAGAAATAAAAATGCTCAAGGATTTATCTCATTCTAAAAGGTCAAATCATGAAACAAGGAATGAGAAAAAACCAACTCCCAACAAAAAGCAAGGTTCCAACAAGAAACCAAACTCCCCAAACTTCTCATGATGGCACAAAATACCAAAACGAAAGGATTGAGCTTCCAAGCACATAAAACCCGATATGGATCAAACAATGAAGCATAAATATGAGTGTTCTAAATAATATAGGAGAGCTCCCCCATAGATAGTGAATTATGTAGGATTTTCCTTTTAAATTCAAAATGCACACAAATGGGATCATCACTTGCACCTACAATAAGTAAAACACACGAGGATATCAATAAAATAAGAAGATCCACAAGAAGCAAGGAAGGCTTGGGAGACAACACAAAACATTTTCTTGGCCAAAGATAGGATAATATTAAGCAAGGGCCAAAGTGAATATGATCAACAAATTCTACCATAAGTTGGGTACTCATTGTCCAAGGACAAGAAATATTGGGAATAATTTTCCCAAGGTAGCTTGCATGGATATCCAAGATCATAGTCACAACAAGAAGCATATAACTAAATATAAGAAATTAAGCATGATACTTCTAATAAGATTCTTGGTAGCTTCCATTAGTCACACAATCACTAGTGATTAGAGTAACTTGGAGCAAATGATTTCCATGTGAATATATATATCTAAATATGAGGAAGCACATACCAAGAACCACTCTCATATACAAGATCCAACATAAGATCAATAAAGGCATTCAAGCAAATTGGAACTTGTATGAGCAAATGTGTCACATAGGTGCTAGATAATTATCAATATCAATTCTAAGCGACACAACCTCGAATATTCACATTTTCTAGGATTGTAATATGCACTAAGCATATGACTCCCCCATAATGTGACACTACCATGAAAACCAATACGAGGCAAAATAATACAAATAGAGATAATTAATGGACATTATAAAACTTACATTTATCATGAGAATTGTACCACATAGATACTAGATAATATTCCAATATAAATGGTAGGTGGTATTCCTCATGTACACACATTTTTAGGATTGTGGAATGCCTAAGCATAACACTCCCCCAAAATGGGATAGTCCATTAATCTCTCACAAGAGCCAAATAAGATACCAAATATAACCAAGAAAGGCTCAAACATAAGAAACATACATACATGGTGTGCCACCTAATCATACACAAATAATCTTGATTTCAAGATAATTAAGTGGATAACACAACATGTACAAAAACATGGAAGATACAAAACCAACACATTCATAAGGGGCGAGTAACTTTCAATGTAATGGGTTAAGCATATGTTACCGCAAGGAGGAACATTGGAAATATAATAGGAGCAATATAATCCACATGACTTGGCTTGACAAAAATTAATAATGAAGATCCCTTAATTCTTCATGATGTAGCCAAGTCTCCAATGCCCTCCAACAAACACCTATTGATCAAGTTTTGGCTTGTTGGTCCCCAACCAAGTTGGGTCCTAAGAGGTTAGTCACGATAGGCTTGGCAACCCAAATGGATCTTTTCTTGACACCACATTGGCCACCAACAAACTTGGCACACACATTGCCAACCTCATCCTTACAAAGAGAATAAGCATCATCAATAATGATAGGGTTGGATGAGGAGATACCGATAGTGCATGAGGAAGAAATGTGCCCCTTCTCACGGCATATGTAGCAAGTTCTACTCTTGCCATCTTTCTTCTTAGGTGAAACCACAACTCGAGGAAGAGCTCGAGTAGTCCTCTTGGGAAGTGGCCCATTAATGACTTGAGGTGGAACTTGAGGCCGCTTCCCTTGATGCTTCACACTAAGAGGCTTTTTCTTCAATGGGCAAGATCTTACATGGTGCCCTTCTTCCTTGCACTTGAAGCAAACAATGTTGGTCGGATTCTTGACTTGATCTTGGCCATTCTTCTTGTTGTCCTTGTGCTTCAACATGATAGTGGACTTGTTCTTTACATTGGAGTTGAATCCAAGCCCACTCTTGTCATTGGGGGATTTTTGCACACTCAAGATTTTGTTGAGTGTGACCTTCCCTTGATGACCCCTTTTCAAGTTATTCTTCAAAGAAGTGACTTGAGCCTTGAGCCTTTGATTTCCTCTACATGGTTAGTTTCAACAAAAACACTAGAGGAAGTAGATGCTACATTGTTAGAGCAACAAGGCAGAATGTAATTCATCACAAGATATATCATGGTGGTGAGAGGATGAACTACAAGGACTAGCACATGGCAATATAACATTTGGAGTAGATATAGTGCTAATGTCCACATGAGGCCCACAAGATGTTACCTTTGACATGATGGCCTCATGAGCCAACTTTAGCCTACCATGGGAGACTAGAAGATCCTCATGCAGCTTGAGAGCTTAACATGACTTTCTTCTAATTTCCCATAGTTGCTAGTTAGCAACGCAAGTTGAGCCTTTAGCTCAACATTCTCCTCCAAAATAGACGCTTCACAATAAATAGAGTTAGTAGCACAAGCATCATCATTATTAGTGAGAGGTGAGGGCAACTTGTCAAGCTCTTTTAAATATGAAGCTTTAAGTTGCTCATGTGACTCGGTGAGTTTTATGAGCTCCCTCTTAACGACCCGAGAGCCATTTTTGAGGTGCTTAAAATCCTCAACAAGTTTAGCATAAGCAACTTCAAGTTCATCATTTTTAATCTTGAAGGAGTTAGCCACCGTAAGTTCTCTATCATGGTATTCCTTTACTCTAGATAATTCTAGAGTAAAAGTCTCCTCAAGAGATTCTTTGGTGGTTTGTTCTTCTTCAAGGGAGTCCTTTACTTGAGCAAGTTCATTAGCATATTCACGCTCAAGTGCAAACTTTTCATCAATTATGTTTTCTTGCTGCTCAATAAGATCATTGCCTTCTATAGCATAATTCAAGATTTCAAGAAGGTTGGAGGAAGCAAGTTTATTTTTGTAGAGAGCACTATAGACAACCTCTCCCATTTTATTAATAGAGGTAATATCATACTTACCTCTATAATCATTATTATCATTCTCAACTTCATCATCATCATCATCATGATGAGATACAATGGGATTCAAAGAGGTTACCTTTGTTCCCTTAGCCATAAGGCACATGTGAGAACCGGAGGAAGGTGATGATGAGATTGCACTTGAAGCTCTCTTCAAGACCTTGCCTTGGCCCATAGAATCTTCATTTTCCTCTACATGGTTAGCAACACAAGCACTAGAGGAAATAGAAGCATTTTTGTCATGGCAACAAGACAACATGAGCATATCATCATGAGATTTGTTCAAGTCATTTCTACATGATATGCAAGGACTATTAACACAAGCATGTGAGGAATTTTGAGTGCTAGAAGTGTTAAGGTCCAAATATAGATCATTGCAACTAGATAGATATGAGGGATTACAAATAGTGAACACACTATGCATATTACAATTTCTATCACCACTCACCATATCATTACCTTGTGAAACATCACATGTTGGTGAAGTGGTAGACGATGAAAACTCATCTCGACCGGAAGTGGAAGCACCACAATCATCTTTAATAATGTTGGACACAACATATTTATCTTGAAGTTTTGTCCATAACTCATGAGCGCTCCAAAAAGGAATGATTGAAGATGTAACTACATAGCTCAAAGCATTAACAAGAATATTAGAAGCTTGAGCATCGAGATATAAGTTTTTCTCATCCTCCCATTGGAGGAGAAAAACCTATATCTACAATACGCTCCAAATTTGGGTCCATGTCCCGAAAATGAATGAGCATGCGAATTTTCCAAACATCAAAATTTGTGCCATCGAATGTGAATAAGTCATTGTGCACTAATCCTCTAGCCGACATCTTTACTCTCAAGGCGGTGAAGCCTAAAATGAGAGACCGGGCTCTGATACCAATTGAAAGGATATGATGTCGCCTAGAGGGGGGGGGGGGGAATAGGCGATTAAAACTTTTCCTAGAGTGGCTCAATAAAGGCGGAATAAAACTAGTGTTTACTTTGTAAAGCACAACCTAGAAACAACTAAGGTTTACCTATGTGCACCAACAACTTATGCTAAGCAATATAAGCAACAAAGTGATAGCAAGATATATATTACTTCAAGCACGAAGGCTATCACAATGTAAAGTGCATAAGTAAAGAGCTCGGGTATAGAGATAACCGAGGCATGCGGGGACACCGATATTTTACCGAGTTCCTCCCAACATGGAGTATGTCTCGTTTGGAGAGGGGGTGGTATCAAACCACCAACGCCACAAAAGGCCTCCCTTATTCTCCGGTGAATCTCACCCCAACGGGATCGATCCACGCTTCCACTATCGGTGCACTTGTCGGTGGCAACCGGAACCTCTCACAAGGTTGGGGCACAACTCCACAACTTAATTGGAGGCTCCCAACAAACGCCACAAAAGGCCTCAACAAATGCCACCAAGGCCACAAAACCGTCTAGGGTTCCAAGAACCCAAGAGGGACAAGCTCCAATGAGCAATTCAAACCAAATCCTCCGAGGAGAACTCAAACCGATGCAACAAATGCAAATGGCAAGAACACCACAAAGGTGCTCAAATCCCCCACTCTTAAGTTCCAAAAAAACTACTAAAGCTATTGGGGGAACAAGAGAGGAGGAATCAAAGAGAGACACAAAATCCTCCAAAATCTAGATCCCCAAAAATACACTCACAAAGAGATGTTTTGGTTTGGTCAAAACGTAGATCTAGATCCCCTCAATCTTCCTCTCAAATGTGTGCAAGAATCATTGGATGGGGAGGAAGAAATCAAGCAAGAGATATCTCAAAATAATAGGGCAAAGCTTAAAAAAAGAGGGGAAAGAAGCAACCCTAAACAATAATGGACAAAGGACTTATATAGGGCTAGCCATAATATGGCCGTTGGGGTAATTTTCTGAACGGTCCCAGAGTATCGATGCGGAACAGACTACCGCACCTGGGCCAACCGAAGCAAAACAAACAAATCAAATCGGGTCAACGTGGACGAGAACGGAGCAAGCGAGGCGCTGAGCCACGGCCAGCTAGATGTGCTCAGCAGAGAACAACAACAATGGCAGCAGCGCTGCATGCGGCGGCCAGCGGCGCATGGCGGCAGCGTGAACAACAATGACTCGCGGGCCTAGCTGGCCAGGGCGAGCGAAGCGGCGCATCTGGCAGCCTGTGGCAAGAGCGGGCCCAGCGCCAGCAGAGCAGCGCTGTGGACGCGAGGCGCGTGAGACGGGCGGCAGGTCAACGCAGCGATCCAGGCGGGTGCGGAAATCTAGACGCAGGTCCAGCGCAGCAGCAGGCGGCAGCAACAATAGCAACGTCTTGGCGCTGGGCGGCGCATGCGGCCACCGCTGGTCAACGCCAAGACAATGGCGCATCAATGGTCGACGCAGCGCAGCGATGCGAGGAAGACGCGAGGCAAGCGATTGGATCTAGAAAATAATCGGCATTTTTACGGTGGTGATAGTACCGCCCACAGTGATTACCGGGCCGGTCCGGTAGGATCGAAAGTGGGTGCCGGGCCAAACTGAGAATGGGCTGCGCGCGCCAGGCCCGAGCGGTACTGGGCCGCGGTAGTACCGCTCGGCCCAGTTTTTTTTCTTTTTCATTTAAAACGGCAAATATTCAAACCGCGATAACTTTTGATTGGAAGCTCCGATTGACCCGATTCAAATTGCGTTGGATAGAGGGCAACAAGGGTTTCCCAATAAAAAGTGGAAATATTTATTATCACCAAGTGAGAGAGTATCAAATAGAATAATATGATATACCTCACTTGGTGAGAAACCGAAAAGCCGCATAACTCAAAATCGCAACAAAATACAAATGGGAGATCCGATTTTGATGAACAAGAGCTTGTTATGGAGATTACCACAAGCTATATATCCTCACATGGATAAGACCAAATAACAACCAAATACGATGATGCAAGTATGCAAAGGTTTGAGCTCTCCGACGATGTGACCGAATTACACATACGAGAGCCCCTCTTGATAGTACGGTTATCTATCCTAAACCCGGTCTCACACACACAACGTGAGACCGGCAAAAGGGAAAACCTATCAATATTATACCTTTGCCTTGAGCATTCCACTTGAGCTTGATGTAGACGATCTTGCCCTTCTCAAGATGGAACGCCTTTCTTAATTCCTCATCATCGACCTCGCATATTGAGCATGCCCAACATCTCTTCTTTGCATTTTATCGACCTTGAAGCCAACACATGCTCCAAGCGATGCCAATGGACAAATCCTACAAGTATAACTTAATACACACATTAGTCCATAAAGATTGTCATTAATTACCAAAACCACACATGGGGGCCCAACATGTTCTTTCAATCTCCCCCATTTTGGTAATTGATGACAATTCCTTTAAGAGGGTTTATAAAGAATATTAATGAATAAAATGGTAATATCAATATCAAATACTACAAAAGTATGTGATTTTGGTACCACCACCATATATAGAAAACTCCCCACAATCTATGCATGTGTGATGAACTTGAATTTCATTGCATATATTGCTAATCATTATCATTGGTGGAGTTTCCTCTATATACCACATGCTAAGCAACAACAAGAATGCAAGAGCATGAGAGGCAAATGCACAAGAACACTCAATGCATAAACCAACTTCCTTAAACCCTCTAAAACTTCTCCCCCATTGGCATCGATTGCCGAAATGGGTGACAAGTTCTAGAAGGCAAATATAGTAATAATTTCTCCAAAGGTGTGCCTTCGCACATATCCAATGATGAATAATTGGGAGGGAGTTAGAACTATATCGAGGACCCTAAGATTGCAAAAATAAAGTCAAATGATGCAAGCAACTACAAGGTCCGACAAACCAATTTGAAAACAACAAATGAGTCCAAATGGAGACAACAAGATATTATGATATGAGCAAAAGAGTGTTTTAAATAACAAATAGAGAAGCTCCCCAAGATTTGTGCATAATTCAAAATAAATGTATTGGAATACATAATGCACAAATATGGAATCCTTGCTCCCACATAAGCATTTAAAACACAACAAATGTGAAAGAATGCAAATGAGTATTATTAAATGAATTAGATGAGCTCCCCAAAGAGCATGCACCAATTATGATAATTGCATTTGGGAACAAAGTGCATAGTCATGGAATCCTCACTCATCCAAATTCATTTAACAATACAAGGCATGAGAGAACAAATATGAGTGTCCGAAGATGTAGACAAGAGGAACAATCACTCATAGGCAAATAAATTTGGAAGCCACCAAAGAATAAAAAGAAATAAAAGGTGGCATCCAAGGATTAAAAATCAATTAAAATTATCTTCTCATATGTGTATATGTCTATAAGTGGAAAACATCACAGAGACATATGCCAACAAATAAATATGCACACATAAAGAAGATATACAAGAAGGCATATGAAAAGCAAAAATGAAGTCATAATATATACCAATAAGATTTTGCTTCAAAGCATGGCCAAAGGCTCAAATCTATCTTATTATACATTAATGAACTTCAAACACCAACACACTACATATATTACAACTATCACCAAGGGAAAAAGGAGAAAGTTGGAATATATGGAGAAAGGCAACAAGTATCATAAGATAGAATAGACTAGCAAAAATCTCACTATTGCACATGAGAGAAGTTGAGGAAATGATAGGCAATAAAATTGCTAGATTGACATATTTGGGATTGGAGGATCATATGCATGATTTTGTATAGTCCCAACTATATGTACTCATCTCATCTTATACACATTTACAATAGAGTTCTATTAAAACCATGGCTAGAACTACAACAATTACAAATACATTAATTCATGCTAGAAGGCAACACAAACGGTTGGAATCAAGATATATGAGCATGAGAAAGAGATACTTGTTACCGAGATATAATTGGTAGGATGTAGAGTATATAAATTCGTTGATCATCCTATATATTGGATCAAAGAAAGCAAGCATGCCATAATATAATCATATAGTAAATATGCATGCATAAAGCTTTCAAGAACCAAAAGGAAATACAATTTGAACAAAACACCAAGTAAATCGAGATTGCACACACAAGAGTGTGACATGACAAACGATGTCCAAATTGTATCAAAGAGCCAATTCAACACATGAAAGATCACAAGTTCAACAAATGAACTAGGCTAAAACCAAAAGGAGCAAAAGATAGATAGAAATAAAAATGCTCAAGGATTTATCTCATTCTAAAAAGGTCAAATCATGAAACAAGGAATGAGACAAAACCAACTCCCAACAAAAAGCAAGGTTCCAACAAGAAACCAAACTCCCCAAACTTCTCATGATGGCACAAAATACCAAAACGAAAGGATTGAGCTTCCAAGCACATAAAACCCGATATGGATCAAACAATGAAGCATAAATATGAGTGTTCTAAATAATATAGGAGAGCTCCCCCATAGATAGTGAATTATGTAGGATTTTCCTTTTAAATTCAAAATGCACACAAATGGGATCATCACTTGCACCTACAATAAGTAAAACACACGAGGATATCAATAAAATAAGAAGATCCACAAGAAGCAAGGAAGGCTTGGGAGACAACACAAAACATTTTCTTGGCCAAAGATAGGATAATATTAAGCAAGGGCCAAAGTGAATATGATCAACAAATTCTACCATAAGTTGGGTACTCATTGTCCAAGGACAAGAAATATTGGGAATAATTTTCCCAAGGTAGCTTGCATGGATATCCAAGATCATAGTCACAACAAGAAGCATATAACTAAATATAAGAAATTAAGCATGATACTTCTAATAAGATTCTTGGTAGCTTCCATTAGTCACACAATCACTAGTGATTAGAGTAACTTGGAGCAAATGATTTCCATGTGAATATATATATCTAAATATGAGGAAGCACATACCAAGAACCACTCTCATATACAAGATCCAACATAAGATCAATAAAGGCATTCAAGCAAATTGGAACTTGTATGAGCAAATGTGTCACATAGGTGCTAGATAATTATCAATATCAATTCTAAGCGACACAACCTCGAATATTCACATTTTCTAGGATTGTAATATGCACTAAGCATATGACTCCCCCATAATGTGACACTACCATGAAAACCAATACGAGGCAAAATAATACAAATAGAGATAATTAATGGACATTATAAAACTTACATTTATCATGAGAATTGTACCACATAGATACTAGATAATATTCCAATATAAATGGTAGGTGGTATTCCTCATGTACACACATTTTTAGGATTGTGGAATGCCTAAGCATAACACTCCCCCAAAATGGGATAGTCCATTAATCTCTCACAAGAGCCAAATAAGATACCAAATATAACCAAGAAAGGCTCAAACATAAGAAACATACATACATGGTGTGCCACCTAATCATACACAAATAATCTTGATTTCAAGATAATTAAGTGGATAACACAACATGTACAAAAACATGGAAGATACAAAACCAACACATTCATAAGGGGCGAGTAACTTTCAATGTAATGGGTTAAGCATATGTTACCGCAAGGAGGAACATTGGAAATATAATAGGAGCAATATAATCCACATGACTTGGCTTGACAAAAATTAATAATGAAGATCCCTTAATTCTTCATGATGTAGCCAAGTCTCCAATGCCCTCCAACAAACACCTATTGATCAAGTTTTGGCTTGTTGGTCCCCAACCAAGTTGGGTCCTAAGAGGTTAGTCACGATAGGCTTGGCAACCCAAATGGATCTTTTCTTGACACCACATTGGCCACCAACAAACTTGGCACACACATTGCCAACCTCATCCTTACAAAGAGAATAAGCATCATCAATAATGATAGGGTTGGATGAGGAGATACCGATAGTGCATGAGGAAGAAATGTGCCCCTTCTCACGGCATATGTAGCAAGTTCTACTCTTGCCATCTTTCTTCTTAGGTGAAACCACAACTCGAGGAAGAGCTCGAGTAGTCCTCTTGGGAAGTGGCCCATTAATGACTTGAGGTGGAACTTGAGGCCGCTTCCCTTGATGCTTCACACTAAGAGGCTTTTTCTTCAATGGGCAAGATCTTACATGGTGCCCTTCTTCCTTGCACTTGAAGCAAACAATGTTGGTCGGATTCTTGACTTGATCTTGGCCATTCTTCTTGTTGTCCTTGTGCTTCAACATGATAGTGGACTTGTTCTTTACATTGGAGTTGAATCCAAGCCCACTCTTGTCATTGGGGGATTTTTGCACACTCAAGATTTTGTTGAGTGTGACCTTCCCTTGATGACCCCTTTTCAAGTTATTCTTCAAAGAAGTGACTTGAGCCTTGAGCCTTGAGCCTTTTGATTTCCTCTACATGGTTAGTTTCAACAAAAACACTAGAGGAAGTAGATGCTACATTGTTAGAGCAACAAGGCACGGAATGTAATTCATCACAAGATATATCATGGTTGTGAGAGGATGAACTACAAGGACTAGCACATGGCAATATAACATTTGGAGTAGATATAGTGCTAATGTCCACATGAGGCCCACAAGATGTTACCTTTGACATGATGGCCTCATGAGCCAACTTTAGCCTACCATGGGAGACTAGAAGATCCTCATGCGAGCTTGAGAGCTTAACATGACTTTCTTCTAATTTCCCATAGTTGCTAGTTAGCAACGCAAGTTGAGCCTTTAGCTCAACATTCTCCTCCAAAATAGACGCTTCACAATAAATAGAGTTAGTAGCACAAGCATCATCATTATTAGTGAGAGGTGAGGGCAACTTGTCAAGCTCTTTTAAATATGAAGCTTTAAGTTGCTCATGTGACTCGGTGAGTTTTATGAGCTCCCTCTTAACGACCCGAGAGCCATTTTTGAGGTGCTTAAAATCCTCAACAAGTTTAGCATAAGCAACTTCAAGTTCATCATTTTTAATCTTGAAGGAGTTAGCCACCGTAAGTTCTCTATCATGGTATTCCTTTACTCTAGATAATTCTAGAGTAAAAGTCTCCTCAAGAGATTCTTTGGTGGTTTGTTCTTCTTCAAGGGAGTCCTTTACTTGAGCAAGTTCATTAGCATATTCACGCTCAAGTGCAAACTTTTCATCAATTATGTTTTCTTGCTGCTCAATAAGATCATTGCCTTCTATAGCATAATTCAAGATTTCAAGAAGGTTGGAGGAAGCAAGTTTATTTTTGTAGAGAGCACTATAGACAACCTCTCCCATTTTATTAATAGAGGTAATATCATACTTACCTCTATAATCATTATTATCATTCTCAACTTCATCATCATCATCATCATGATGAGATACAATGGGATTCAAAGAGGTTACCTTTGTTCCCTTAGCCATAAGGCACATGTGAGAACCGGAGGAAGGTGATGATGAGATTGCACTTGAAGCTCTCTTCAAGACCTTGCCTTGGCCCATAGAATCTTCATTTTCCTCTACATGGTTAGCAACACAAGCACTAGAGGAAATAGAAGCATTTTTGTCATGGCAACAAGACAACATGAGCATATCATCATGAGATTTGTTCAAGTCATTTCTACATGATATGCAAGGACTATTAACACAAGCATGTGAGGAATTTTGAGTGCTAGAAGTGTTAAGGTCCAAATATAGATCATTGCAACTAGATAGATATGAGGGATTACAAATAGTGAACACACTATGCATATTACAATTTCTATCACCACTCACCATATCATTACCTTGTGAAACATCACATGTTGGTGAAGTGGTAGGATGAAAACTCATCTCGAGGAAGTGGAAGCACCACAATCATCTTTAATAATGTTGGACACAACATATTTATCTTGAAGTTTGTCCATAACTCATGAGCGCTCCAAAAGGAATGATTGAAGATGTAACTACATAGCTCAAAGCATTAACAAGAATATTAGAAGCTTGAGCATCGAGATATAAGTTTTTCTCATCCTCCCATTGGAGGAGAAAAACCTATATCTACAATACGCTCCAAATTTGGGTCCATGTCCCGAAAATGAATGAGCATGCGAATTTTCCAAACATCAAAATTTGTGCCATCGAATGTGAATAAGTCATTGTGCACTAATCCTCTAGCCGACATCTTTACTCTCAAGGCGGTGAAGCCTAAAATGAGAGACCGGGCTCTGATACCAATTGAAAGGATACAGATGTCGCCTAGAGGGGGGGGGGGTGAATAGGCGATTAAAACTTTTCCTAGAGTGGCTCAATAAAGGCGGAATAAAACTAGTGTTTACTTTGTAAAGCACAACCTAGAAACAACTAAGGTTTACCTATGTGCACCAACAACTTATGCTAAGCAATATAAGCAACAAAGTGATAGCAAGATATATATTACTTCAAGCACGAAGGCTATCACAATGTAAAGTGCATAAGTAAAGAGCTCGGGTATAGAGATAACCGAGGCATGCGGGGACACCGATATTTTACCGAGTTCCTCCCAACATGGAGTATGTCTCGTTTGGAGAGGGGGTGGTATCAAACCACCAACGCCACAAAAGGCCTCCCTTATTCTCCGGTGAATCTCACCCCAACGGGATCGATCCACGCTTCCACTATCGGTGCACTTGTCGGTGTGGCAGGAACCTCTCACAAGGTTGGGGCACAACTCCACAACTTAATTGGAGGCTCCCAACAAACGCCACAAAAGGCCTCAACAAATGCCACCAAGGCCACAAAACCGTCTAGGGTTCCAAGAACCCAAGAGGGACAAGCTCCAATGAGCAATTCAAACCAAATCCTCCGAGGAGAACTCAAACCGATGCAACAAATGCAAATGGCAAGAACACCACAAAGGTGCTCAAATCCCCCACTCTTAAGTTCCAACAAAACTACTAAAGCTATTGGGGGAACAAGAGAGGAGGAATCAAAGAGACACAAAATCCTCCAAAATCTAGATCCCCAAAAATACACTCACAAAGAGATGTTTTGGTTTGGTCAAAACGTAGATCTAGATCCCCTCAATCTTCCTCTCAAATGTGTGCAAGAATCATTGGATGGGGAGGAAGAAATCAAGCAAGAGATATCTCAAAATAATAGGGCAAAGCTTAAAAAAAGAGGGGAAAGAAGCAACCCTAAACAATAATGGACAAAGGACTTATATAGGGCTAGCCATAATATGGCCGTTGGGGTAATTTTCTGAACGGTCCGGTAGTACCGGATGCCACAGTACCGCACTTCAGGCCAACCAAGCAAAACAAACAAATCAAATCGGGTCAACGTGGGCGAACGGAGCAAGCGAGGCAGCGCTGGCCACGCCAGCGCATGTGCTCAGCTGGCAGCAACAACAGCGTGGCAGCAAGCGTGCAGCATTGCGAGGCAGCCTTGTGCGTAGCCGCGTGCAAAGAACAATGGCAGCTCATGGGCCTAGGCGGCAGAAGCCGGCGCGCAGCGCAGCGCAAAGCAGCCAGCAGCAGCAGGCCTAGCGCTGGCGCGTGAGGAAGGCGGCGGTCAGCGATCCAGCGGGTGCGGAAATCTAGACGCAGGTCCAGCAGCAGTGCAGCAGAAGCGGCAATAGCAACGTGCTGGATAGCAGACAGCGAAGGCATCTTGAGGAACCGCTGGTCAACGCTAAAGCAATGGCGCATCAGCGGGTCGACGCAGGCGCGCGATGCGAGGAAGACGCGAGCGAGCAGATTGGATCTAGAAAATAACTGGGCATTTTTCTGGGCCGGCTGATAGTACCGGCCCACCAGGGCGGTACTACCGGGCCGGTCCGGTAGGATCGAAAGTGGGTGCCGGGCCAAACTGAGAATGGGCTGCGCCAGTTCGAGTGATCTGGGCCGTAGTACCTTCGGCCAGTTTTTTCTTTTTCATTTAAAACGGCAAATATTCAAACCGCGATAACTTTTGATTGGAAGCTCCGATTGACCCGATTCAAATTGCGTTGGATAGAGGGCAACAAGGGTTTCCCAATAAAAAGTGGAAATATTTATTATCACCAAGTGAGAGAGTATCAAATAGAATAATATGATATACCTCACTTGGTGAGAAACCGAAAAGCCGCATAACTCAAAATCGCAACAAAATACAAATGGGAGATCCGATTTTGATGAACAAGAGCTTGTTATGGAGATTACCACAAGCTATATATCCTCACATGGATAAGACCAAATAACAACCAAATACGATGATGCAAGTATGCAAAGGTTTGAGCTCTCTCCGAACGATGTGACCGAATTACACATACGAGAGCCCCTCTTGATAGTACGGTTATCTATCCTAAACCCGGTCTCACACACACAACGTGAGACCGGCAAAAGGGAAAACCTATCAATATTATACCTTTGCCTTGAGCATTCCACTTGAGCTTGATGTAGACGATCTTGCCCTTCTCAAGATGGAACGCCTTTCTTAATTCCTCATCATCGACCTCGCATATTGAGCATGCCCAACATCTCTTCTTTGCATTTTATCGACCTTGAAGCCAACACATGCTCCAAGCGATGCCAATGGACAAATCCTACAAGTATAACTTAATACACACATTAGTCCATAAAGATTGTCATTAATTACCAAAACCACACATGGGGGCCCAACATGTTCTTTCAGCGCCGCTCTTCAAGGTGCGGCGCCAGGCCGTATGGCGTTGCAAAAAGGGTTAGTCGAGTAAATTTCTTTCCGCCAAAATTCATTTCATGAATTTTTTATAGGTTATTTTCGTCCAAATTGTCTTAGGCCACTGACTTGCTAGAAAGAAAAAATCGTGCAGTCCCTATTCTATTTTCTTTGATTTCTTTTATTATTACTGCCCTTTTTTAGAAAGGACGGGTATGGCTCTATTTTCCTTTTATGGATCATGATTTGCAGAAGTTCGTAAATATGAAACCATATCATGTATGTTTGAACAATTATCAGGTTTGAAGATTATCTTCCATAAAAACATGTTTTTCTGTTTTGAAAAGACAAAAGAAATGAAACAACAGTACAAAAATATTTTAAATGTGAGGCTGGTTTCTTGCCGCTTAGGTACTTAGGCTAGTCATAGTAGGGAGTAACTTAAAGTAGTAACATGCGTATTTCCTATTGAATTTAAAATCATAGCCAAAGTGTCCCTTGTATTTCAGTGAATAAATTTAGAGTCCACATTTCCACTTGCAACCGCCATTGCCAGTAGTTTGTCATCTATTAGGAGAGATGGTCTATGAATTTGTAAAAAAAAATCAATTTGCATTGCAAGTAGCATAGCCTTGGCTTCTGCTTGATGTCCCGAGATGGTCGAGATATTGGAGGTCAGTATTTTAATATTTCCTTGACCTATATTGCCCTTCGTTTATATGAATACTCTAATACCTGTGAATTCTAAACCTATGGATTTTGGAGTTTCATATTTTTCCAGTCTGCATCCTAGAAGATCATTACTTGGTCTTCACCTTCTGCTTGCACTATAGTATCTATTTTGTTAATTGTATTTTCCTATTTGTAATTCTCCATTGTCTTGATTTGTACCTATATAGAAGCATTAGGAAGTTCAAGGAGATTCATTGATTTCAAAATTGCTTGTGAGTTGATGTTGATCTGGTATGGCTCCCCTTTTTCCTATTAAAAGACAGTCATTCATGTATTTTTAAATGCACAGCAAAAAGGTTAGTAGATTAGGTAGGGATGCACACGGATGATTCATATTGAGAAGGCTTAGTATGATTTGTGTCAATGAGTGAACCGTGGTGTGTTAAAATCTTTGTTCTAATGTACCATGGTGAGTCGAACCATATTGGCTTAACAAAGTGGTAGGTAAAAAAGGTGAATATCATCTTCTTATAACTTTTTTGAGCAACCGGCAGGATCACTGCCTATTCTATTAGTAGAGGGTAAAAGTTCACTGTACAGGAAGGCATTTTTTAAGAGGTGGAAAAATACCAAAACCACGAAAACCCCAGAAAACAAGGAATCTAGTCAGGCTTAGGAGGGATAGTTGACACATAGGTGGCAAACGCAATCCCCCTTTGGCGGATGTATTCCCTAGCGATGGAAGACACCTCGATGTAGGTAAGGTGTTTCCCTGTGAAGACTCTGCAGTTTCTTTCCTTCCATGCATTCCAAAGGACGTATAGCAACCGTCCGCTAAGTCGGCGTTGTTCGTATTTAGTCTTCCCCTCGAGCATATTGTCCCATCGAGTAGAGATGGAAGGGAACGTTTGGCCGTGATTTCCTGTGTCCTCGCTGTCCCAAGATTCGTAGTGGTCCAGATCGCCGTCATGAAGGGGCAGTCTTTGCAAAGATGGGCAGCAGTTTCGGGGGCAGATCCGCAAAGCAGGCATGTGGGTGTTGGAGATATGCCCAAGAGGCAATAATAAAAGTAGTTATTATTATATTTTCGTGTTTATGACAAATGTTTACATTCATTCTATAATTGTATTAACTGGAAACATTAATACTTGTGTGATTTGTAAACTTGTAAGAGTCTCTAGCAAAGCCTCTTTGTAATACTAGCTTGTTGGTTAATAGATGATCATGGTTTCCTGATCATGAACATTGAGATCTTATTCATATCATTAGGAGAATGGTGTGATGGACATACTCCTATAGTTAAGCGTAGCATAAAGATAAAGTCATTTCAATAGTTAAGCGTAGCATAAATATTAAGTCATTTCAATAGTTCGTTTGCTCTAAGCTTTCAGACACATAGTAACCTAAATCCTTCGACCATGAGATAATGTTAATCACCATCACCGGATGGATGCTTTGATGACATCAAACACCACTTCGTAACTGGGTGGCTATAAAGGTGGCATTAAGTGTTCAGAAAGTATGTCTTGAGGCACATGGATCAAGAGTGGGATTTGTCCATACATATAACAGATAGATATACTCTGGGCCCTCTCGATGGAATATCATCCAATTAGCTTGCAAGCATGTGATTGGCTCACAAGGGATCACATATCACAGGAACGATTAAAGAGTACTTATCGATAACAAGGTTGAACTAGGTATGCAGAGATACCGACGATTAAACCTCAGATAAGTAAAGTATCACGAGACAAAGGGAAATTTGTATCGTATGTAAATGGTTCATTCGATCACGAAGTAATCGTAGAAATATGTGGGAGACATATGAATTTTTAGATTCCTCTATTGGTTATTTATCGGAGAAGAGTCTCGATCATGTCTGCATAATTCACGGACCGTAGGGAGACACACTTAAGGATTCGATGTTGTTTAGTAGATATGGAATGTGAGTAAGAAGACCGAATGTTGTTTGGAGTCTTGGATTGGATCCAGGACATCACGAGGAGATCCATAATAGTCCGGAGAATAAGATTCATATAAGGAAAGTCCAATTCCAAAGTTCGAGAATGGTTTCGGTGTTTTCACCGGAATGTTCTAGAAGGGTCTAGAAGGTCCACCGATCCGGAGTGGGAAGGGTACATGGATGTGTCATGACAAAGTGGAATTGTTGCATCATGTACCAGGTCACTTGGCTGGGCAATGGGAATAGAGAAATAAAACTCTAGTTTGAAAAGTCAAACGCCAATTTGAAAAAGTCAAATCCCAACATTGGTTGCCTAGTGGAGGGAGGGAAGGAATCCTACCTAAGGGAGGACTCCTCCCTCTCCTTGCCGCTGTCCAAGCAAGGGGAGTTGGGGGAGGACTCCCCTCCCCTTGCCGCCTCTCCCTCTCATAAATAGAGGGGAGAGGGCACCCCCTTGCCCACAACTCAAACCCTAGCTTTGGCGCCACCACCTCTCAAGTCGCCACCTAGGGATCTCCTCCCAAGTCACCGACTAGGGCAAAGCCCTAGCCCTAGCCGCCGGCCAACACCCCCTTGGCCCTCTAAACCCTAGATCTCGAAGGCCTCGCGAAACCCTGTGGAATTTCCCCTCTAAACTCCTACAGGACACCGTCGTGCTGCCGGAATCGCGAGGAGAGATATACAACCTCCGTTGCCTGCTGGAACAAGGGAGAGGAAGGTCTTCATCGATTACCAAACGTGTGACTGACCGCGGGAGCGCTGCCAGAGTGTGGCGCCGGAAGGATCGTCTATGCGATCTTGAGATCGGCAAGTGAACGACTACATCACCCAGGAGAATCTGATCTTGTTAACCACTTTGGAATCTTCGAGGGTGAGTACTCTATTGACTCGTTGCTACGATCTAGTAGATAGATCTTGTCTTGTATGTGTTCATGCGGTAGAATTTTTTTGTTTTCCATGCTACGAACCCCTATAGTGGTATCAGAGCCAGGTCTATAAGTAGATTTGTTGCACGAGTAGAACACAATGGTCATTATGGGCCATGGTGCTTTTATTATCAATTGCTTCTTGTGTACTTTGCATCTTGCGGAATGGTGGGATGAAGCGGCCCAGCCTAACCTTACATGACATCGTTCATGAGACTTGCTCCACGCTCGACATGCAACTTTTATTGCATAAGTGTATTTGCGGGTGTTTGTATCTCCCATCATAGTGAATATTCAATTTACAACGGGCACTTGATAGTTCTTGCATCAATGTTGTGGTTCTTGTTCGTAAGTTAGAATGGTACTTATTGGAAAGCCCCAAACCACGTAAAACGTGCAAAGAAAATTAGAGGCGTCTAACTTTGTTTTGCAAAGGTGTGTTGTGATGTGATATGGCCATGATTATGATTATATATGATGTATGCAATGATCCTTATTGTAAGTTGGCAACCGACAGGAGCCTTATGGTTGTCTTTTAATTTCGTTAAGACATGTGTGTCTATTATTCAAAGTAGTTGTAATAGTTGATGCTGGTGGACGACAACCATGGAGCGGTGACATTGACCTTGACGCCACGCTAGTGATGATGGAGATCATGTTCGTGCTTGAAGATGGAGATTGGAAGCACAAGAAGAAATGCCATATCATATCACATATTATGAATTGCATGTGATGTTAATCCTTTTATGCATCTTGTATTGCTTATATCACGATGGTAGCATTCTAACATAACCCCTCTCACAAATATCAAGTAATAAAGTGTTCGTCCTTAGTTAGCACCGTTGCTAAGACTCGTCGTTTCGAAGCACCACGTGATGATCAGGTGTGATAGATCTTGTGTGTGCATACAACGGGAGCAAGCCAGATTTGCTCATGCGGAAATTAAGGTTAATCTTGACGAGCCTAGCATGTACATACATGGTATCGGAAGATGAAATATCGAAAGGTAAAGCATGAGTCATATAGTAGATATGATGAACATGTTGATTGTTTGCCTTTGAAACTACATCTTTTCTCGTGATGATCGGACTTGATGTAGTGGATTTGGTTCGTGTGATCACTAAAAACAATGCGAGGGATATTGTTTTGAGTGGAAGTTCACCTAGATTAACTTAAGTATTAATTAGAACTCAATTTGTCATAAACTTAGTCTAAACTATTGCAAATATGTTGTAGATCATGGCGGCCTCTACCATCAATTTTAATACGTTCCTAGAGAAAGAAAAGCTGAAAAACAATGGAAGAAACTTCGCAGATTGGTTCCGCAATTTGAGGATTGTCCTTAATGCTGGTCAGTTGACCAATGTGCTGGATGCACCGCTGGGTGACCCACCTGCAGTTGATGCTACCGATGAGGTGAAGAATGTTTTCCTCGCTCGAAAGAATTAGTACTCCACAGTTCAGTGTGCTATATTGTATGGTTTGGAATCAGAGCTTCAAAAGAGATTTGAGAACTTTGACCCACATGATATTGTCCCTGAACTCGAAATGATATTTGAGGCTCACGCGATAGTTGAGAGTTATGAAGCTTCTGAAAAGTTCTTTAACTGCAAGATGGAAGAGGGCAGCTCCGCCAGTGAGCATGTGCTTAAGATGTCTGGCATGCCAATAAGCTCCGGAGCTTGGATATAGTGATTCCTAATGCTTTGGGGATTCACTATGTCCTCCAATCACTACCACCAAGTTACAAGAACTTTGTGATGAACTACAACATGGAGCACATGGATAAGTCGTTACCATAACTCTTCTCTATGTTGAAGTCTGCATAAGTGGAGATCAAGAAAGAGCACCAAGTGTTGATGGTCAATAAGACCACCAATTTCAAGAAGCAAGGCAAGCCAAAAAAAGGGTAACTTCAAGAAGGGCGGTAAGAAAGCTACCGCGCCGGCGAAGAAGACCAAGGCTAGGCCTAAGCCTGATACTGAGTGCTTTTACTACAAGGGAGAAGGTCACTAGATTGTTGTTGCCACTTCTTGAGGGACTTTGTCGTGCGAGACAACTTGGTGTGGATTCTGAGTAGGGATCCAAGTCCTGGATGTCCTTATTCCAAGACACGGTTATAGTGTCCTTGAAGTCGTCCATGCGTAACCAAAATTATTCAAATTTGAAGGATGGCTTCCTTATCGTTGTTACACATCCTTGAGCAGCAGGGGTGTGTGGTAAGAGCAAGCCGAGGAGATGGCCTGCAGGTGAGCGTCCGAGAAAAGCGTGTCCCAATCATCCTAGAAGAAGACATGATCGATCTTTGAAAGACCAGGTCGGCTTAGGCATTAGACCAAGTGAAACGACGTCCGACCATGCGCATATCTTTTAGCTGTAGGAAGTCTCTTGCCTCTCTAAACTTGCGAATGAGGCGGCGGCTGATGTTGGCATTGTTTTTTATCGGAAGATTTTGTGATGAGGTTGAAATCACCCACCAGGATCCAAGCGTTGCGGACGAAAGTTTTGAGGGATCTCAGATCCTGAATGAATGCGAGTTTCTCCGGGTCACCCTGTGGGCCGTAGACGGAAGTGAGGGTCCACTTCGTCCCATACTCTAGCATTGTTTTTGTGGCCGAGAGTGTGTGATCCGTTTAATGGGAGTCCGACAAGGTGAAGAATGCGTTGGAGGCTACTAAGATGATTCCTCCACGAGTTCCTATGGCGGGGAGGAAGGCGTAGTTGGCTAAGAAATTCTGCCCAAGCGTGGCGCTGATAATCGTGTCATTGACGGTGTCAAGCTTGGTTTCATGAAGACGGACAATGGAGGCATGAGAGTCTCTATCTATGTCGCTGATGACCCACAAGTATAGGGGGTGTATCGCAGTACTTTCGATAAATAGGAGTGTCGATCCCAACGAGGAGCAGAAGGTGCTGAACAGTGGTATGGAGCAGGAAATCCCTGTGAATACTTAGCAAATGGATTTTTAGTTGTTTTCTGATAAGGCAACAAAACAAAGAGCAAGTAACAAAGGTAATGAACAAACGGATCAAGTGGCTCAATCCTTTCTTAGCAAAGGACAAGCCAGTGGAAATACTTATAAGTACCAAATGTTCTCGAGGACACATGGGAATTCTGTCAAGTGCTTTCGCTTCAAATAGCTGAGTACTCTTCTCTGGTGTTGTAAGTGTTGTGTGGGTGAACCTGTGCTAACATACCGACCTTACTTGGACTAATACATACTTGTGATTAAACCCCCTACAAACATCCGTAACTACAGGAAAGTAATTAAGATATAAATCTAACCACAGCCTTAAACTCCGAGATCCTACACTCCCTTGTGCAAAGGTGTCCTAACGGGGGTTCAGGTTTACATCCCAAGCAACCCCACAATTAGTAGACAAATACACAATGCATTCCCCTAGGCCCATAAATGGTGAAGTATCATGTAGTCGACATTCACATGACACCAGTAGAAGAATAGCACCACAACTTAAATACTAAACCATTGAATAATAACTCAACACAGATTCACTACTAATAAAATGACTTCTCCCGTGTCCTCAAGAACACAACGAACTACTCACAAGACATCATATGGATCAAGATCAAGGATGATATGATAATGTATAACAATCTGAACATAAACAATAATCCAATGGTTCCACTCACTGTTGCCTGTCAAAACCCACCGGCGAGCAGCGATGAGCAACACGAAGAGCCGGGAGGCTCCTGTAACTGGTGGGCTCGGTCCCCTGCAACGCCCGCAAAACTCGACACGCCCCGGCTGATTCGAGGCGTGCCACGACCTATACCTGGTCGGAAGGTGATGGATTGCTTCGAGTTTCTGCATGGTAAACAAGTATACGTAAAATTCGAGCCGTGACTCCCCCGGTTTCACAGGAATCGGCTCCTGGAGCCGATTATCCCATGGTTCTGCATTAGATCTATGATAACATGGGGTTTTGCTTCATCAATACAAGTTAAATCGATCTACGACAGTTTAACGTTTTCACCACGTAATTGGAACATCCTACACGTAATTGAGTCTGGTAAATACAAAAGATGATAGAAAACTAACCCTAGAGAAGGCCTAACAACCGACGTAAAGTCAATTCCCGGAACAACTCCTCTCGAATTAGCAAACCATATCCTCACGTACTACTGGATCGTTCAACCCGTTTGCAAGGCCTGACTACGTGGATATCAAACTAAACCTTGGAAAACAAGGCATAACTATAACAGATCAAATCAACTGAATAAAGATCAAGCAAGATGCTACCCTCACACCCGGGAAAAGGTGCAAAGGCAGCGAGATAACTAGAGGTAGCATAGCTAAACAATCATGGCAAAAAGTACCGATGCTAACCTAAACAAATCTATGATAATAGTATTACTCGCCATCAACAAGGCTTCAGTACGAGTAACACCAAATAACGCATAAGCAGATACTGCCTAGATCGCAAGATGCGATCTAGGCAGCATGACACTTACCCGAAAGAAACCCTAGAAACAAGGGGTGGCGATGCGCCGAGATTGTGTTTGTTGTGAACGTGATTGTCCTCCTTTTCTCAATAACCTTAGGTACATATTTATAGTCCGGAGACTTTCTATCTTTGGAATAACCCTAACAACTCTATCTCTTACTTAAACCGAAACGGAACCTACTACAATATCTGAGATACACGGGCAATTTAGCCCAAATCCACGCACAAGGCGATTCAAGAACACGTTGCATATATGTATCCTCCAAGCCCATCTTGATTACGGCCCATCTCCTCCTCGGCCAAAATATGGCGATAACACATGCCCCTGGTTTTGGCAATAATAATTCCAAAACCACTGTTGATGTTTTTCTTCCCCTTTTTTATCGGGTTACGCGTTGCAGAGCATAATCGTCACGCCACCCCCTCATCATGATGCCCTGTCTTCTCAACTTCTCCGCAGTGCATGATTTGACAATTTTGGCACCACATTCTGGGAAACCGCTATGGCATTGAACCGCCTCCCACTATTCCCCTTATTTAAATTCATCTGAGCAGCCTACCCCCCCATCTTCCTCCATTCGCCAAAAACCCTCTTCCTCCGCCAAAAAACCCTCTTCCTCCGCCATGGCCTCCTCTTCTTCCTCCAAATCATCCGGCCTTTCCTCCCAATCTTCCAACACGATGAGCAACCGAGCCGACGCGGAGCACCCGCCAATGGCGGCAGATGAGGCTCTCGCCCACAATGGTGGGACGAGAGGGATCGACTTCGCCTGGTCGGAGGACGACGAGTCCTCGACGACGGCGAGAGGCCTCAGGTTCCTTGTCGACGGGAACCGGAGGTGGAGAGCTCCGACGCCCTGGTCTCGGGATGGCGAATCCTCCGACGAGGAGGAGGAAGCGGAGGACACCTCCTCCGAATACCCGCGGTGAATCGCTTCCGCCGGGTCCAGCGAGGACCAAGACGACGACGAGGACGAGGAGGCCTCACGACAACTTCAGAAGAAGGCGAAGACTACGCAAGAAGGCTACCGATGACGGATGACAACAGCGAAGACAGCGGCGACGACACCGGCCTCTAGATTAGGAACTAGTAGTAGTAGTACTAGTCGTAGATTTCCTTTTGTAAGCAATCGGCTCCATTGTAAACAATCGTCTTTTGAATCAACAAAGATTGCTTTTCCCATTCGACTTTGCCAATAGTCAAAATAGGTCAACGTTCCAGAAGCCGACAGTATTGTATCGGCTTTCACCATGCTACGCTCATATAGTTAACTAAGTCAAAGCCCAAAGAGCCGATGGTAAAACATCGGCTTTCCCCAAAAACGTTGACAAGGTCAAATTTGGTCGCATACTTAGACAAATCTGAGCGGCCACTTTCCAGTTTCAAACGGTAGCCTGCGACCCTCTTCAAAAAAGGCCAACCCAGATCTCCAATTGCCTCACGGAATAGATCGAGCTCACAGCGACAAGAACCCTCGATCCCCAATTGCATAGATCCATCTCCGCTGACCAACTAGATGGCGGAATCGTCCAACACCAACACGGTCTCGTGCGAAGGTACTACCTCGCAGTCACGAACACGGTCTTGGAATTAATGGCAAACACCGAATTAATGCTTTATTCCATCATTAAAATTTTTAGGTTTCGACATTCTGCCGCATCCTTCTCTCCCAAATTCTCTCTGTCTTGGCCCCATGCGAATCTAGTCCTGCCCATCTCGATCTCTTGGGCAAACAGAATCCCCTTCGTAAGCCAAAACCTAGATTTGAATTCTTGGGCATTGCTTGCAGCCTGGCCTAATCCCCTGAACATTGGGTCTCTTGGTACAGCAGGGTAGCCAAAACTTACCAATCTCAATGGGAAACCACGGGAATAGCCGATGCCCTGTATTTGTCATTATCTCCCCTTGAGAAACATGAAAATCTTCTAAAAACCATCGGCTATTTCTGGTCCGATGCTCTGAACTGCTTCATGTTCGGTCATGGCCCCATGACACCAACTCATTAGACGTGGTGATGATTCTCGGTCGGACGTTACATCACCCAGCCCCTCTGCTTTTAATCTGACAAAGGTCCCCTACAAGCTTTCTTCCAAAACAGATTGCACGAACTGGGGTGCCTATATTCAAAGTCACATGAAAACCAAAGGCCCTGTCACAGAGAAAGAACACACGGCTTTCCTCAACCTCTGGCTAGAACATTTCATATTCTGTGTCCCTTCCCTTGCTCCAACCAAGAATTATCTCTCCCTGGCCTATGAACTTGCCAAAGGCACTCAACTTGGCATCGACAAACTGTTCCTTGGAGAGGTCTATCGATATCTCCAGTTGATGTCTGTCAAACTATTCTCCGGCATAGCAGTCAAAACAGGAGGTCCTTGGTGGTTCATTCAGCTATGGGCCCAGCTGTATTTTCAAAACCATGTCCCAAACTTCCCCCTTTTGGCGAGTTGCACCTTTCCAGATGCCAAAGGGAAGCAGATTCGATGCACCAGCTACGGCCAAGCTTTGTATAGACTACCAGGTAGTAAACTGATCCCTCAGGAAGCATCCAAGTGGTTCAGCATCTTCTTTCAAGGCCTGGACAATCCTATCTTCTTTCCTTACATGGAAGAATCAGAACATTTTGAAAATCCAATCTCCTTCAGGCTAGACAATTTTGCCGATGACACGCCTTTCAAAGACTATTTTCCACTGTGATCCGTCCCTGTTTCCTTCCAGTTGGTATGAGTACATCCAACAGAATAATCAAGCCTGGATACGAATTCTACCAGTCGGTCCTAGTGGCTCGGCAATTTGGCCTTGGACAAGTACCTCCTCATTTCTTTCTCCACCATCTTACGGAGAGCAGAGCTGACCTGCCCGATCCTCTCACCAGTCAAAGGTGTTACTCCTTCTTAGATGCTCTGACCATCCCAATTCCTAACAACCTCACCTTCGCTTCATCAACCGATGGTTTTGAGAACTGGTGGTCGATGTGGAAGACTCATGCCTTCAGGAGAGCTCTGCGACCGTTGCTGGAACAGCTCGATGCTGAATATGATATCCCTGTGGAACATGTACCACTACTCGTACATTTTCTTGATGCAACTCACAAATGATCCTTCTAATAACCCACTCTGTCTCCTTGCAGCAACAAGATGGTCCTGAACCTACGCACGGTGATGGCTCCCCCTTCCTTCCCACCAGCTCCTGTGGTCCTTTTCTGCAAAAACTCTCCACCTTTAAAAAAGGTCGTGATGCAGAACCAGCCGATATCACCACAATCGGCTTCCAAGAACCAAGCAACTTCTAAGTCAGCCGCCTCTCGAGTTCCAACTAAAACAAGAACGGTGGTGAGGAAGGTAGCTGCTAGGAAGACTTTGAGGCGCCGGAGCCCTTCTCCAGAAAGTTCGCATGTACGCTGATCCATGCCTTGGTCGATCTTTTTCATCCTTGCAAACATGCTCGTGCTTACTAGTTCTCCTTTTATTACAGGCTTCCATCAAAGACACCTCCAGCGGGGACACGCAATCCAATCGAGGAGAAACGGACCCAACAGACTCTGAGAGGACCACCACACCGAGCCAGCCAGATTTGCCACCATCGGCTCTGTGAAAAGGCAGTTCTGAACTGCTGCCCGAGCATCACGATGCGGGGCGGTATGAGCCCCAAGAGGGCTCGCAAGGATCAGAACTTCGTCGAGCCAGGAGGTTTCGAAAGTCATCACCCTCCATGCTCTCACCAATCATTTCTTTTTTTATCTGCCGATTCATCACTATTTACATCGGCTAAGCACCTTTCATGCAGACGACTGACACTTCTAGTGGGAAGGCCGGGGAAGTGCCGATGTCCCTCGCAAGGCTGGATCTAGTAATCCCTGAAGGTGTAGATGAAACGGTTACCACTGTGGCCAAGCCCCCAGCAACAACGCACAAGCCGATTGTCTCATCATCTGCTATCCCCTCGATCTCAGGAGAGGTACGTTAGCTTCTTTCGGCTCATCCTTCCGTGTTGGACGACATCGACGCCATTTCGGCTGCCAGGTTGTGATATCTCGGGGCTGGCGGCGTTCGACCACGAATCCATCGAACCAACTCTCTGCCGTCAACGATGAACCACGGCGAGGTTGTTCTACCTCAATTCCAGCGTCTCAAAGCCTTGTTGTCCTCCCGATCGAGAAGTTGATCGAGGATTACGAAGAGGTGAAGAGCGTTCTTGCGAAATCAAGGACCAACTTCGGTAGCATTGCGGTGAAGCTTTGGCCATGTAACTCTGTCCTTCTACGGGTCAAGGGTGAAGTTGGCTTGTGAGAGGATTAATCTGCGCCCAGCTCCCGTGAAGGCCAATATTGCGCATAATGTCAAGACTCAACGAAAAAAGGCGTCTCTAGATGCCAAACCGACACCTCTGTCAATTCACCGAGCTTGCATCCTTGAAAAGGAATTGGGAGATCTTGAAGAGAAGGTCCGGCGACTAAACAGCTCATTCGTGACAAGGAAGCATTCATCGCCGCTCCCAAGACGAAGGTAAGGCCTCAAAGCTCAATCAAGACGATCTGGCGGAAATACGTGCCCTGAACAAGCAGCTAGTGACGGGCAAGGACGAAGACGACGAAGCCGAGATCGCCGAGGTGGATCGTGTCCGTGCTGACGCCTTCCACGCCTTCGAGGCATTCCTTCAGTAGTTCATTCATGTAAACTGACACCTGCTCGTAACAGTTTGAACCTCTAGAGTCGATGGCTGTGCATCGGCTATATTTAATTTTTTTATTGTCCGATTTCATGTATCGGCCCCCCATATTTCACTGTCCATCATCCCACATGCTTGGGAAATATTTCTTGAGATGCTGACCGTTGACTCATCGGGAATTTCACGCCGGCTCCTCAAGCATGTACGCTGCCCCTTAACACTTGATCGACCCTGTATGGCCCATGCCAATTTGGAGACCATTTACCATATGCTGCATCCTTAGTCCCCAATGGCAATACAGCTTCCCACACCAGATCGCCAACGTGGAACTCCTTTGGTCTCACCTTCTTATTATATGCACGAGCTACCTTGGCCTTGTTTTCTTTGATTTTCTCAGCGACCACACCGAGCTCGGTTAAATCCTCAACACCGCCACTCATCGTGTCGCATATTCTTCAGTTGTTAGATCGTTCTGAAAAGTGACACGTCTCGATCCAGCCGTAATTTCCCAGGGCAATACGGCTTCTTGTCCATAGACTAGATGGTATGGCGAGGCTTTTATCGCTCCATGACATGACATGCGATAAGCCCATAAAGCCTCTGACAAAACCTCATGCCACCGCCTAGGGTGTTCATCGACTTTCCTCTTGATCAGCTTGATAAGGCTCTGGTTGACGCTCAGCTTGCCCATTTGCTTGAGCATAGTATGGAGATGATCGGATCAGCTTGATTCCCGTGTCCTCACAGAATTTTCTAAACTCATGAGAAATGAAGACCGAACCTCCATCGGTCGTGATAGTTTGGGGAATCCCGAATCTATGAATGACATGTTCTTTCACAAAATTGATGACATCCTTTGAGTTCACTGACTTCATAGGGACGGCTTCCACCCATTTAGTGAAATAATCCGTAATGGCCAAAATCCACATGTGGTCTTTGCTTGATGGAGGATTGATCTTGCCGATCATATCCATGCCCCAACCTCAGAATGGCCAAGGCTTGATGATGGGGTTCATTGCTGACGCGGGTACCATCTGAATTTTTCCAAATTTCTGACATGCTTGACACCCTTTGTAGTATTTAAAACAGTCCTCAAGCATGGTGGGCCAATAAAACCCTGATCGCCTGATCAACCATTTCATCTTGTGAGCGATTGGTGAGTTCCACAGCGCCTTCGTGTACCTCGTAGGAGCCGATTGGCCTCGGTTGGTCCTGACATTTGAGCGATAACCCTTCCGAGTCCTGTAGAACATGTCGTCCTCGATAAGCACATACTTCATGGCCTTGTACCTTATCCGTTTAGGTGCCCCGAGAATCTTTCAAGTAATTGAAGATATCGGCTCTCCGATCGTCCGCCTCCAGAACTGTACTTGAACATCGCCTCTCGCTACGCCCTTGTAGCACTGAAGCCATTTGTGCGAGATCATTCGCCTCGTATTCTCGCGATCGGATCCAGTTAAAGTTTATGTACCGAAGCGTGCCATGAGCTCACGGCATTGCAACCATAATGGGAAGAGACTCGCTCTCACACTTGTATTCCTCCGTGAGTTGGGAAATCACCAATTTGGAGTCTCCAAAATTTCCACCGCCTCTGCTCCGGCGATGAGCAACTCCATTCCCTTGCGTATCGCCTCATACTCGGCGACGTTGTTGGTGCGAGGGGTAGCTATCCTGATGGAGAAGGAATATGTTGCCCCCCGGGGCGACACGAGTAGAATGCCAATGCCGCAACCATCATCACAAACCGATCCATCGAAAAACATAGCCCATGCTCGTATAGACAGCGCTGCTATATCAGTGTTGATTCTTTCAGCAATAAGGTCGGCCAATGCCTGACCCTTAACCGCTTTCGCGGGTTGATACCAGATGTCAAATTCCGATAATGCAAACATCCATTTGCCGAGTCGGCCTTTCAACATAGGAGCCGACAACATGTGCTTTATGACATCTGATTTGCATATAATGATAATCTCTGCTGAGAGCAAGATGTGGCACAGCTTGGTGCAGGTGAAAAACAGGCAGAGGCACAACTTATCAATCTCAGGATACCTTGTCTCTGCATCCAGCATCCGTCTGCTGATGTAAAACACAACTCGCTCCAGCCCATCATAAACCTGCACCACCACCGAGGCGATGGACGTGTCAGCTACTGACAAGTAAATGTAGAACGGCCTATCCGGCTGGGGCGGAACCAACACTGTCGGCTTCGTTAGATATTCTTTGATCTCGTCGAAGGCCCGTTGTTGTTCTGTCCCCCAGCGGAACTCTTCATCAGATTTAATTTTCACCAGTCCCATGAACGGCTCTATTCTTCCTGACAGATTGGAGATGAATCTTCTGACGAAGTTGATCTTGCCGATGAGGGACTGCAGTTCTTTCTTCATGGTAGGTGGCTTCATTGTTCGCACTGCTTCCTGACTTTTCAGGCCGATCTTAATTCCGCGTTCATGGACCAAGAAACCCAAGAACTGACCGGCCGTCACCCCAAAGGCACACTTCTTTGGATTCATTCGTAGCCCGAATTTTCTTGTTCGGTCTAGGACGCATTGCAGATCGTCCAAGTGTCCTTGTACTGAAGCAGACTTGACCACCACGTCATTGATATAAATTTCCACCAGCTTGACGATCAGATCATGGAAAATGTAATTCATGGCTCTTTGGTATGTGGCGCCGGCATTCTTCAGTCCAAACGTCATGACTACATATTCAAACAACCCCAATCAACCAGGACTCTGAATGCGGTCTTGTGTATATCTTCGGAGCCATAAAAATTTGGTTGTAACGGCATTGCCATCCATGAAGCTCAAGATCTTATGACCACAATTGCGTTGATTAATGTCTCTGCTACCGCATCGATACTCATCCTTGAGTAGCTCTATTGAGATCCCGAAAATCTATGGCAACACGCCAATCATCCTTTTTCTCACAGTGCGATACTAGAAATCCACTCGGATACCGCATGGCCCGATTAACCTAGTCATCAACATTTTCTCGATCTCTTTCTTGACTTCTTCCAAAATTTCATCTGTCGTGCTCTTTCCTGGAATGGCGAAATCCTTTTTTAAGCGGGAGTCGATGCTCAATGATGTTCTGTCTAACCCGCATCTCGTATAGTCCCGTGAAAGCGATCGGATATTCTTTCAACAAAGCTATCATCGGACCCGCAGATTCGGATCTAACTTCTTGGCGATAAATGTTGGTCGTGGCTTATCCCGGGACCGATGTCAATCTCCTCTAGCTCATCGTGGATGTAAACCCATACCCTAGCTTTCCGTCACACCTAAATCGATGCTAAACACGGGCAAACGGTTGGTGAGGATAACAAAGATAATTTGGGCGATTGCGGAATCGGCCCCATTTCGATTGCATTAGTCAAGGAAGGTTTACAACTTATTTGTGCTCTACAATGGCAGGGAATCTCCTACTACATTGCATGACCTTTGTCGTAAAGCTTCGCTTTTTATTTTTTGCGGCTGATCGCAGGGATCGGCCATACCACGTACGATCGTGGACTTTGCTACTCTGTCAGGCCAGTGGATAAGACCAGCCTCACCCCGTTTTTTGTAGCTTCAATGCGCTCACAGCCGTCTAGGATGATTCCAGAGATCGGCTCTTGGTCGTCTGCTTCCCAGACGTTCATGCCAGCTATGGAGATCTCGATCGAATCATCTGCATGAATGACCTCCACTTCATCTCCATCCCACTGTATTAGGCACTAGTGCATCATGGATGGAATGCAGCAGTTAGCGTGAATCCAATCTCTCCCCAGCAAGACAGCGTAGGTGCTTTTGCTGTCCATGACGAAGAATGACGTAGGGATGGTTTTTCTGCCCACGGTCAGATCCACGTTCAGTACGCCTTGCGTTTCTGAAGTTTGGCCGTTGAAGTCGCTTAACGTGACGTTGGTTTTGATCAGATCTGCGGTGGGCGTCCTAAGCGCCGTAGCATGGAGTATGGCATTATATTGTTGCCGCTCGGTGTCAACCAACATCTTCGACAGGCGCCCATTGATGTAACCTCGCAGTGCAGGCTTTCATATGTTTGTAGCCCTTCTCACGTGGCTTTTCAAAGATAACCGGCCGTGGCGTGATCAAGCGTGCTGGCAGCTCTTTGGTTCTTGGGCGCAAAACTCGTGGAAGTATGAACACCATGTTTGTGCCAGCCGATGTCTTCGCATCGGCTTTTCGTTTGGGGCGCCACTCTTTCCTTTTCGGGCGATCTTCCGTTTCCAAGGTCTGCCGAATTTTAACGGCCAGATCGGGCCGTGCTTTCCTTAAAGCGTGGAGGTCTCGCCCGGCTTCCTCAAATTCTGCCGCTGAACTCTACGCTTTTGGGTGTGCTGAGTCCATCGGGCACCACCTTGGCGGTGATATCTGTCTTCTTCTTTTCACCCATTGGCTCCTCGAGGTCTTTTGCTCGAGGAGGAGAGGCCCTAGGCGCTTGAACACGAGGCTGGACTGTGTCATCCTTCTGTCCACATTACGGGCGGTTGTCGATTGTAGGCAATCGGCTCATTCCGCATCCAAGAATACTTGAAGAAGGGACAATCCCAATGTTTGTCCATGCCTTCCTTTTCCTTTGACTTTCTCCTAGCGAGGTGCTCATATCTTTCATCATCCCTATCGGCGCGACGTCGGTCATCTTGGCGCTCATACTTGTTAAGGAGATGCGTGGAGTGTGGCCCGATAGCACGCTTCTCACTTGCTCCTCGGTTAAATCCGCTTTGTCGTCATAACGGGGCGGTCGCGTGGACCAGCCTCCTCTCTTTCCTTGCCCCAAGAGCGACCGTCTTCCTCCTTATATGTGCCATGGTGGTACATGTGTCCTGCCATATTAACATCGAGCAGAAATCAGCGGCGCCTCGTGGAGTGGGCGTGTTCTACCATGTTGACGCTGAAATGGGTTTGTGTCTACTTTCATGGCGAATTGCCCAAGGATCGACGGCCCTGTTCTATCGGCGTTTGGATCTGGCGGCGTAGCTCTTTGCAATCATTGTTGGTGTGGGTGAGCAGTGATGCCACTTGCGATATGGTCTCCGTTCATCTCTTGAGTAGGGATTTTGTGGCCTTGGGTAACTTCACCGCTTTTCTTTCAAAGAATCGAATATCCGCTCAGCTTTGCTCACATCAAAGTCGAACCCTTTTGCAGGCCCTTGCCGCTTCACCCATTTGGGACAGGATCGCCCCGAGCCCATTCAGCCACGGCCACCTCCACGGTCTTGTGTAGGATCCTCTTCTTACATGTCGACCAGCCCTATCGGACGTTTGAACTTGTCTTGGTACATTTCGGTGGCGCTGTTCATACATTGTCGCCTTCGGGCCATGCGCCAATGAGTTGTACTCTACTTGGAAAGCGGATCTTTGATAGGTGCCGAGAGACCCAACATTGCCGGCTCATCGCTTCTTTCTCGATTAAACGAGCGAATAACATCGGTTCTTGGCGATCTGGCTGAATGTACTCGCTACGTTTCTCCGCTTCTACCGCACATGCGGATCGCAATGCCAGCCTCGGTAGCGTCGAATGATCTTGAATGTGGGCTGCTCTTCCGTTGCTTCCAGTGCGGATCGAATCCGATGGCGGTGTACCACCAAAAGCTGGTCTGTCGAGATTGCGCAAAGAACCTACGCGAATCGATCCGATGCTGAAATCATGCCTAATTGTGCCAGGTATCGGCTCACATGCTCGATCGAGCTCGACCCTTCTGATCCGCTAAACCTTGAGAACTCAGGGAGCCGATACTTGGGCGGCAGCGGAATCAGATCAAACTCGTTGGGGTACGGCTTGGAATAGCCGATTGTCCTTCTCTTCGGCACGAAGCCGAACTGGTCTCTCAGGATGGTACGGATTTGTAGGGGTTCGTAGCATGGAAAACAAAATTTTTCTATCGCATACAACCAAACAAGCCAAGATCTATCTACTAGATTGTAGCAACGAGTCTATGGTATAACTTACCCTCAAAGATTCCAAAGCGTTTAACGAGAGCGGATTCTCGTGGGTGATGTAGTCGTACTCTTCCCGATCTCAAGATCGTGTAGACGATCCTTCAGCGCCCGCGTTCGGCGCTCCTTGATTGGTCACACGTTCGATTTTCGACGAAGACCTTCCTCTCCTTGTTCCAAAGCGGCGGAGGTTGTAGTACTCTCCTCGCGATTCAAAGACAACGGCGTGGTACAGGAAGTAGAGGGAGATCCATGAGGCTTCCTTAAGCCGGTGCGAGTATGGTGGAGCTTATGAGAGAGGCTATTAGTGGTCTAGTAATTAGACACACCAATTAGAAGGCTCTAAACCAATTAGAAGGCTCTAAACCTGGCTAAAGCAATTAGAAGCTCTAAACCAAAACGGCTCTAAACGGAGATCTAGAGTAGAAAGTTATGTGTCTATGGGAGGAGCCTGCCCTCCTTATATGGGAGGGGTCCTTGGCCAGGGGGAGGAGGAGTCCCTCCCCAACTCGCCTAGGGCTGGCGGCTACTGGAGGAGTCCAACTCCTCCTCCAGTTGGTTCAACTCCTCTTGCTTGTTTCCACAGTTTCTTGTTTTGGATTTGACTTTCAAATGGACATTTGACTTTTCTATTTTAGGATTCAATTTAATCCTTTATTTGGGACAGCAAGAACACTTAGTACATGATGCAATCATTCAATGAACAATGACACATTCATGTACCCTTCCCTGAGTCGGACAATCGGAACCTTCTAGAACATTCCGATGAAAACACGGAATCATTCCGAACTCAAACGGGACTTTCCTTATATGAATCTTATTCTCGGACCATTCCGGATCACCTCGTGATATCCGGATCCCATCCGAGACTCGAACAACATTCGGTCTCTTTCTCATAATACCATAACTACTCAAACAACGTCGAATCCTTAAGTGTGTCTCCCTACGGTTCGTGAATTATGCGGACATGATCGAGACACTTCTCGACAATAACCAATAGAGGAATCGAAATTCATATGGCTCCCATATTTCTACGATTACTTTGCGATCGAATGAACCACTTACATACGATACCAATTTCCCTTTGTCTCACGATATGTTACTTACCCGAGGTTATGATCGTCGGTATCTCGCATACCTAGTTCAACCTCACATCGATAAGTACTCTTTTCTCGTTCCGTGATATGTGATCCTTGTGACCAAGTCACATGCTTGCAAGCTAATTGGATGACATTCCACCGAGAGGGCCTGAGTATATCTATCCGTCATGTGGATGGACAAATCCCACTCTTGATCCATGTGTTTCAACCAATACTTTCCGAACACTTAATGCCACCTTTATAGCCACCCGATTACGGTGTGGTGTTTGATGTCATCAAAGCATCCATCGTAAAGGTGATATGCATGATCTCATGGTCGAAGGAATTAGGTTACTATGTATCGAGAAAGCATATAGCAATTGAACTAATGAAATGACTTGATCTTTATGCTACGCTTATCTATAGGAGTATGTCCACCATATCATTCTCCTAACGATATGACCTTGTTGTTGATAACATCTCAATGTTCATGATAGGAAACCACAATCATTAATCAACCAACAAGCTAGTGAAGTATAGAGGCTATACTAGGGACTTCAAATTAAGTTTACAAATCACACAAGTATTAATGGTTTCCTTGTTAATACTATTATAGCATGAATGTAAACATTTATCATAAACACAAAGATATAATAATAACTACATTTATTATTGCCTCTAGGGCATATCTCCAACAGTCTCCCACTTGCACTAGAGTCATCTAATCTAGATTACATGGTAATATACGGAACACCCATGGCAGTTTGGTGTTGGTCATGTTTTGCCCTCGGGAGAGGTTTAGTCAACGGATCCGCCACATTCAGATCTGTGTACTTTGCAAATCTTTATATCCCCATCCCGGATATGTTCTCGAATAGCGTGAAAACGCAGCTTGATATGCTTGACTTCTTGTGTGACCTTGGTTCTTGCGCATTGGCTATGGCGCCCATGTTATCAAAGAGATAGACATTGGGTGCAGCAGACTTGGAACCACACCAGCTGTAATGAACTCTTTCATCCATATCGCTTCTTGTGAAGCCTCCGAGCACCATGTATTCCGATTCGTTGAAGATCTCGCCACAACGCTTTGCTTTGCACTCCTCCACTCTGCTGCACCATTCAAAATAAATACGTATCCGGATTGTGATTTAGAATCATCGGATCGGTGTTCCAACTAGCATCGGTGTAACCATTAACAACGGTGTTCATCACCTCCATAAGAAAGAACCATATCCTTAGTTCTTCTCAAGTACTTAAGGATGTTTTTGATCATTGTCCAATGATCCACTCTGGATCACTTTGATATCTGCTAGTTAAACTAACGGCATATGCAATGTCGGGTCTAGTACATAGCATGGCATACATTAGAGATCCTATGGCTGAGGCATAGGAGTCTTACTCATCCTTTCTCTATCTTACGCGATGTCGGACTTTGAGTTTTACTCAAGGTCGTATTAGCAACATGGGCAAGAACCCTTTCTTGCTTTCTTCCATTCCAAATCTCTTTAGAACTTTGTCCAAATATGTACTTTGTGACAATGATATTTGGCGTTCGATCTATCTCTATAAATCTTTATGCCTAATATGTAGCTGCTTCGCCAAGATCCTTCATTGAAAAACTATTATTCAAATATTCCTTGACACTATTAAGAAGGTCTACATCATTCCCAATCAACAATATGTCATCCACATACATTATTAAGAATGCTCTGAGCTCCCACTCACTTTCTTGTAAATACAAGCTTCTCCATAAGTTTGTATAAAACCAAAACTTTTGATTACCTTATCAAAACATTGATTCCAACCGGGATGCTTGCTTCAATCCATAGATGGACCGTTGAAGTTTGCATACCTTGTTAGCATCTATAGGATCGACAAAACCTTTGGGTTGCATCATATACAACTCTTCATCAATGTCTCCATTGAGGAATGCTTGTTTGACATCCATCGCCATATCTCATAATCATAATATGCAGCGATTGCTAACATAATCCTCACAGACTTTAGCTTCGCTACTAGTGAGAAAGTCTCATCGTAGTCAACTCCTTGAATTTGTCGAAACCCTTTTGCGACAAGTCGAGCTTTATAGACAGTTACATTACCATCAGCATCTGTTTTATTCTTGAAAATCCATTTGTTCTCGTGACCTTCCGCCATCCTAAGTCCACCAAAGTCCATACTTGGTTTTCGTACATGGATCCAATCTCGGATTTCATGGCTTCTTGCCATTTATTGGAATCTGGGCTCATCATCGCTTCCTCATATGTCTCGGGGTCATCGGTGTTGTCCACCACCATGACATTCATAACGGAATCATACCAATGGAGGTGGTACGAGTTCTCGTTGACCTCCGAGGCTCTGTAGCAACTTCAAGAAGTTTCATGATCATCATCATTAGCTTCCTCCCTTATTGGTGCAGGCACCACAGGAACTTCTTCCGGTCTTTGCGCTACTCGCAATTCGAGAAGGTTCAACAACCTCGTCGAGTTCTACTTTCCTTCCAGTCACTTCTTCGAGAGAAATTCCTTCTCTAGAAAGGATCCATTCTTAACAATGAATGTTTTGCCTTGGATCTATGATAGAAGGTATACCCAATAGTTTCCTTGGGTATCCTATGAAGACGCATTTTTCCGCTTTGGGTTCAAGCTTGTCGGTGTAACTTCTTTACATAGGCGCATCCCCAAACTTTAAGGAGCGACAATTTAGGTTTCTTCCCAAACCATAATTCATACGGTGTCGTTTCAACGGTTTAGACGGTGCCCTATTTAAAGTGAATGCTGTTTCTAATGCATAACCCCAAAATGATAGCGGTAAATCTAAGTGACATCATAGAGCGAACCATATCTAAGAGAGTTCGATTACGATGTTCGGACACACCATTCTGTTGTGGTGTTCCTGGCGGTGTCAATTGTGAAAGTATTCCGCACTTCTTTAAATGCTCGCCAAACTCGTAACTTAGATATTCACCTCCACGATCAGAACGTAGAAATTTAATCTTCTTGTTACGTTGATTCTCTACCTCACTTTGAAACTCCTTAAACTTCTCGAAAGTTTCGGACTTATGTTTCATGAAATAGATATATCCATATCTACTCAAGTCATCCGTGAAGGTAAGAACATAACGATAACCACCGCGCGACGCTACACTCATTGGACCACACATCGGTATGTATGATTTCCAATAAGTCCGTAGCTCGCCCCATCATACCAGCAAATTGAGTCTGAGTCAATTCTCCCATCAGACTTGCTTCGCATCTTTCAAGTGATTCAAAATCAAGTGATTCAAGAAGTCCATCGGAATGGAGTTTCTTCATACGTTTCCCTCCGATGTGACCAAGACGATTGCCACATATAGGTCGAATTATCGCTTGATTTCAAACGTTTATCCTCAATGTTGTTGATATGTGTATTTCCACTATCGAGATTCAATAAGAATAGACCATCTATCAAAGGTGCATGGGCATAAAACATATTACTCATGTAAATAGAACAACCATTATTCTCGATTTAAACAAGTAACCGTCTCGCAATAAACAAGATCCCGATATAATGTTCATGCTCAACGCAGGCACCAAATAACAATTATTTAAGTATAAAACTAATCCCAATGGTAGATGAAGGGGTAGCGTGCCGAGCGCGATCACATCAACCTTTGATCCGTTTCCCACGCGCATCGTCACCTCGTTCTTCGCTAGCTTCCGTTTATTCTGCAGCACCTGTTTCGAGTTACAAATATGAGAAACCGAACCAGTATCAAATACCGTGCACTACTACAGTACTAGTGAGATACACATCAATAACATGTATATCGGATATACCTTTCTTCTTGATGTTGCCGTTCTTGAGATCCGCCAAGTACTTTGGGCAATTCCTTCGGTGACCTTCTCCCTTGCAGTAAAAGCACTCAGTATCAGGCTTAGGTCCAGCCTGGTCTTCTTCGTCGGCGTGGTAGCTTTCTTACCACCCTTCTTGAAGTGTCCCTTTTGCTTAGACTTGCCTTTCTTGAATTTGGTGGTCTTATTGACCAACAACACTTGGTGCTCTTTCTTGATCTCCACTTGCAGATTTCAACATGGCAAAGAGTTACGCAGCGTCTTGTTCATGTTACGCATGTTGTAGTTCATCACAAAGTTCTTGTAACTTGGTGGTAATGATTGGAGGACACGGTAAATCCCCAAAGCATTAGGAATCACTATACCCAAGCTTTGAAGTTTGTTTGCGTGCCTGGACATCTTAAGCACATGCTCACCGTGAGACTGCCCTCTTCCATCTTGCGGTTAAAGAACTTTTCGAAGCCTCATAGCTTTCAATTGCCGCATGAGTCTCAAAAATCAATTTGAGATCCTCGACAATATCATATGGGTCTCGACTCTTCAAACCTTTTGAAGCTCGATTCTAAACCATACAAGATAGCACCGAACTATGGAGTCTTGATTCTTGGCGAGGTAAACATTCTTTACTTCATCGGAAGCATCACATTTGTGGGTCACCCAGTGCATCCACATAGGTCAAATTACCATGTGAGGACAATCCTCAAATTGCGGAACCAATCCGAAGTTGCTTCCATTGTTTTTCAACTTTTCTTTCTCTAGGGCGCATTAAAATTGATGGTAGGCTGCCATTGATCTACAACATATTTGCAATAGTTTAGACTAAGTTTATGACAAATTGAGTTCAAATTAATTAATGAAATTAAACTAGGTGAACTCCCACTCAAAACAACATCCCTCACATTGTTTTAGTGATCACACAGACCAAATCCACTACATCAACACCGATCATCACGAGAGTTGATATAGTTTCAATGGCGAACAATCATCATGTTCATCATATCTACTATACGATTCATGCTTTACCTTTCGGTAATCCGTGTTCGAGACCATGTGCGTACATGCTAGGCTCGTCAAGATCAAACCTTAGTTTACGCATGAGCAAATGGCTTGCTCATGTTGTATACACTTGCGAATCTATCACACCCGATCATCACGTGGTGCTTGAAACAACAAGCTTTAGCGGTGCTAACTAAGGGTGAACACTTTATGATTTGAAATTGATGTGCATGAGGGATCATCTTATAATGCTACCGTCGTCTACTAAGCAATACAAGATGCATAAAGGATTAACATCACATGCAATTCAATATATATGTGATATGATATGGCCTTTCTTCTTCGTGCCTCCGATCTCCATCTTCAAGCACGAACATGATCTCCATCATCACCGGCATTGCATCAAGGTCAATGACGCTTCTCCATGGTTGTCGTCCACCGGCTTCAATTATTACAACTACTTTGAATAGACACGCGGGTCTTAACATAAATTAAAGACAACCATATGGCTCCTGCCGGTTGTCGACTTACAATAAGGAACATTGCATACATCAAATATAATCACAATCATGGCCATATCACATCACTGCACATCCCTGCAAAACAAAGTTAGACGCTTCTACTTTCTTTGCATATTTTACGTGGTTTGGGGCTTTCAATAAGTGTCGTTCTAACTTACGAACAAGAACCACAACATTGATACTAGTATTGTTGATCACCCGTTGTAAATTGGATCTTAACTATGCTAGGAGAAACATGCACCATAAAGCCACTTATGCAATACAAGTTACATGTCAAGCGTGGAGCAAGTCTCATGAACGATGTCATGTAAGGTTAGCCCGGGCCGCTTCATCCCAACATACCGCAAGATGCAAAGTACACAAAAAGCAATCTACAATAAAAGCATCAATGCCCACAATGACCATTGTGTTACTCGTCTGTGAGATCTACATATAGACACGGCTCTGATACCACTGTAGGGGTTCGTAGCATGGAAAACAAAATTTTTCTATCGCATACAACCAAACAAGCCAAGATCTATCTACTAGATTGTAGCAACGAGTCTATGGTATAACTTACCCTCGAATATTCCAAAGCGTTTAACGAGAGCGGATTCTCGTGGGTGATGTAGTCGTACTCTTCCCGATCTCAAGATCGTGTAGACGATCCTTCCAAATACCACGTTAAAGCAGCTCCCGCGATCGGTCACACGTTCGGTACTCGGCGAAGACCTTCCTCTCCCTTGTTCCAAAGAGGTGACGGAGGTTGTAGTACTCTCCTCGCGATTCCGTGACTGGCGTGGTACAGGAAGTAGAGGGAGATCCATGACAGCCGCCTTAAGCCGTGCAGTATGGTGGAGCTTATGAGAGAGGCTATTAGTGGTCTAGTAATTAGACACACCAATTAGAAGGCTCTAAACCAATTAGAAGGCTCTAAACCGCTGGCTAAAGCAATTAGAAGCTCTAAACCAAAAGCGGCTCTAAAGGAGATCTAGAGTAGAAAGTTATGTGTCTATGGGAGGAGCCCTGCCTCCTTATATGGGAGGGTCCTTGGCCCGAGAGGGAGGAGTCCCTCCCAACTCGGCCTAGGATGGCGCCCGGCTGGAGGAGTCCAACTCCTCCTCCAAAGTTGGTTCCAACTCCTCTTGCTTGTTTCCCACAGTTTCTTGTTTTGGCGGTTTGACTTTCAAACTGGACATTTGACTTTTGTTTTAGGATTCAATTTAATCCTTTATTTGGGACAGCAAGAACACTTAGTACATGATGCAATCATTCAATGAACAATGACACATTCATGTACCCTTCCCCGAGTCTTGGGACAATCCGAACCTTCTAGAACATTCCGATGAAAACACCGGAATCATTCCCGAACTCGCAGGACTTTCCTTATATGAATCTTATTATCCGAACCATTCCGGATCACCTCGTGATATCCGGATCCCATCCGAGACTCGAACAACATTCGGTCTCTTTCTCATAATACCATAACTACTCAAACAACGTCGAATCCTTAAGTGTGTCTCCCTACGGTTCGTGAATTATGCGGACATGATCGAGACACTTCTCCGAACAATAACCAATAGAGGAATCGGAAATTCATATGGCTCCACATATTTCTACGATTACTGCGATCGAATGAACCACTTACATATACCAATTTCCCTTTGTCTCACGATATGTTACTTACCCGAGGTTATGATCGTCGGTATCTGCATACCTAGTTCAACCTCGTTCGATAAGTACTCTTTTCTCGTTCCGTGATATGTGATCCTTGTGACCAAGTCACATGCTTGCAAGCTAATTGGATGACATTCCACCGAGAGGGCCTGAGTATATCTATCCGTCATGTGGATGGACAAATCCACTCTTGATCCATGTGTTTCAACCAATACTTTAGAACACTTAATGCCACCTTTATAGCCACCCGCCACGGTTGTGGTGTTTGATGTCATCAAAGCATCCATCCGGTAAAGGTGATATGCATGATCTCATGGTCGAAGGAATTAGGTTACTATGTATCAGAAAGCATATAGCAATTGAACTAATGAAATGACTTGATCTTTATGCTACGCTTATCTATAGGAGTATGTCCACCATATCATTCTCCTAACGATATGATCTTGTTGTTGATAACATCTCAATGTTCATGATAGGGAAACCACAATCATTAATCAACCAACAAGCTAGTGAAGTATAGAGGCTATACTAGGGACTTCAAATTAAGTTTACAAATCACACAAGTATTAATGGTTTCCTTGTTAATACTATTATAGCATGAATGTAAACATTTATCATAAACACAAAGATATAATAATAACTACATTTATTATTGCCTCTAGGGCATATCTCCAACAGGATTTGCTCCACCGTTTGAGCTGCAGGGGCTGAATTCTCATGACTCGTTCCGGTGGCGTACTTGGCCAGCCACGCCTGTTTATCAACGTCCATCCCAGAAATCCCTGCTCCAGGAATACCTGCTCCCGAAGCCCCTGCTCCAGAAACTCCTGCCCCAGAAATCCCTGCGGTTGCAATCTGGTTCGTGCGCGTCAAGCTATTGCAGTCCGGCACGTAGGTGCACACATATCCATGTGGGATTTCTTTAGGTGGTTCAGACAGGAACTGGCAATCGCCTGGGTCACCTCCGACCTTGTAGACGACGTACGCCGGTGCCCCTGGTGGCTCCGGAGCTGCAAGTGTGAATGGCAGCTGTGGCCTGGTCTGGAGCAGTCTTTCTCCCTGGTGAGTCCCTAGAGTAGGCCCCGACGGAGAGTACTGATGTTTCATGATCTCCTGCACTACGCGAACCGCGATGCGCTCGAAAGCGTTCACTAGGCTCTCAGAATGGCGGTGAAGAGAATGAGCCACCATGTAATTGACTTCCTGTCGCAGAGCCCTGGTGCGCTCCTCTGAAGGAACAGAAAGATCCACCTCATCAAGAGCACCCTCGGGTGAGAACCCTTTCCACCTGATGCCATGCTTACGGGTCCTCTCAAAAGAGCCGATGAGATCGGCTTCGAAGAGAGCTTTGATATCATCATACTTCGCCTTGTGCTCCTCAGGCAGATCGTCGTACGTGACCGGTCTGTCCCCCATCGCAGCGTCGGATGTTGATGCAGATGCTGTTGAATGTCCCACCGGGCGTGCCAGAATGTGTTGCCTGTCAAAACCCACCGGCGAGCAGCGACGAGCAACACGAAGAGCCGGGAGGCTCCAATTGGTGGGCCTGGTCCCTCGGCAACGCCCGCAAAACTCCGGCACGTCTGGCTGATTCGGCGTGCCACCGACCTATACCTGGTCGAAGGTGATGGATTGCTTCGATCAGTTTCTGCATGGTAAACAAGTATCGTAAAATTGATCCGTGGCCGGCTCCTGTGTTTCCACGAATCGGCTCTGAGCCGATTATCCCATGGTTACGCATTAGATCTATGATAACATGGGGTTTTGCTTCATCAATACAAGTTAAATCGATCTCACGGTTTAACGTTTTCTGCGTAATTGGAACATCCTACACGTAATTGAGCTGGTAAATACAAAGATGATGAAAACTAACCTAGAAGGCCTAACAACCGACGTAAAGTCAATTCCGGAACAACTCCTCTCGAATTAGCAAACCATATCCTCACGTACTCTTGGATCGTTCAACCCGTTTGCAAGGCCTGACTACGTGGATATCAAACTAAACCTTGGAAAACAAGGCATAACTATAACAGATCAAATCAACTGAATAAAGATCAAGCAAGATGCTACCCTCACACCCGGGAAAAGGTGCAAAGGCAGCGAGATAACTAGAGGTAGCATAGCTAAACAATCATGGCAAAAAGTACCGATGCTAACCTAAACAAATCTATGATAATAGTATTACTCGCCATCAACAAGGCTTCAGTACGAGTAACACCAAATAACGCATAAGCAGATACTGCCTAGATCGCAAGATGCGATCTAGGCATGACATTACTACCGAAAGAAACCCTAGAAACAAGGGGTGGCGATGCCGAGATTGTGTTGTTGTGAACGTGATTGTCCTCCTTTTCTCAATAACCTTAGGTACATATTTATAGTCCGGAGACTTTCTATCTTTGGAATAACCCTAACAACTCTATCTCTTACTTAAACCGGAACCTACTACAATATCTGAGATACACGGCAATTTAGCCCAAATCCACGACAAGGCGATTGAGCAACACGTTGCATATATGTATCCTCAAGCCCATCTTGATTACGGCCCATCTCCTCCTCTGGCCAAAATATGGCGATAACATTACGCCCCGGTTTTGGCAATAATAATTCCAAAACCACTCTGATGTTTTTCTTCCCTTTTTATCGGGTTACGCGTTGAGGCGAATCACACGCCACCCCCTCATCATGATGCCCTGTCTTCTCAACTTCTCCGCAGTGCATGATTTGACAATTTTGGCACCACATTCTGGGAAACCGCTATGGCCCGGCGGCGCGACCCGTCACGCATAGCATGATCCTGTCGGTCGACACGATCAGCCTCTTTGTCGGCCTCACCGACGTCATCGTCTCGGAGGACTCGGCTCGCATCCGCGAGTCGCCGCCACGCGACCGGCTCTTTGAGAGTCAGGTCCGCATGATCCACCTCCTCGCCTCCGAGTACGACTCGGCCCACAACGACGTGGCCGAAACCACCGCAGCCGCGAAAGACGCGGCCCTCAACGACGACGCCGACTCGGCGACCCCGGCGTCACTCGCCAGATCCATTGTCGCCGCGTCGCCCGCGGTCTCCAACGTGGGAGACTTCGAGGATCCCTCTATCCTTGGGATCTTTGACTTCGACTCGGTCGGAGAACTCCGTCGACCTCATGACGGAACCGCCGCCACTGCGGACCTATATGGCGCGCACCGGCCGGATGATCCATTCTCCATCCGATCCCTCCCAGCGACAACAACAGAGGTTGAGGAACTCACTGGCTTAGCGGCGATTCGCAGAACAAGCGAGCGCGAAAAATCACCGAGCAGGATAGCGCACAGAGCTGTCGCGCTACCACCACCCAATCAGGTCGCGCTGAACCCCGTCGGGCGCCGAACCGACGGCGAGAGCGACCGGCCGCGGCGGCCAGCGCGATCTGAGAACGCACCACCGAGGAAGCGCCGCCCCCCACCGTGGTCAACGGACAATGGCGCCCGCCACCACCCAACCGCAGACACCACCCAGAACCAAATGAGGATCGTGGTCTCTCACGGAGCGACGCGAGCCTACCTGTTCTCCACCCTGATGGACAACCTTGTCGCGGGCCGAGCAGCAGTCGACAACATCGCGGCTACCGGTGACGGCGCCCTACAGATCCAGTACGCCAAGGCCTTGCTCGCAAAAGCGGTCGAGCAACAAAACGCAGACATCGACTCACAGGGTCGGATGTACTCACGTTCATCGGGCAGCAGAGCATACTCAAGCGGCTGCCCCATGGCGGCAAACACCCTCAACTGCCCGCCACCCGAACCACTGCAGCTCCAACACCGACCCGCGAACGCGGCACTCTCCACCAATGACCCCCGATCGGCGACCAAATTCGTCGCCGCCAACGGTCAGCCCGTTGACGCTCGCACCCACATCATCAACAACCAGAGCTGGCATGCACGCCAGCTCGATGACCTGCGGCATACCCTAACCAACCGCCGCGACGGCGAGCCGAGGGGGTCGCTAAGCCGACTCGGGCCCCGGTGCTTCGGACCGATGATCCGAGGCGAAAGATACCCGGCAAACTTCAAAGCGCCGAAGGAAATAGAGAAGTACAACCCCTCGTACGATCCCTCTGTGTGGCTGGATACCTACCTCATGGCGATGGGGATCGCCGGCCACACCGATCTACTAGCCGCCCGCTACCTCCTCCTGATGATGGAGGGGGCGTGAAGGCAGTGGATCAACACTCTCCCCGTGGATAGCATCGACTCCTGGGAAGAAATGCGTGATGCCTTCGTCAGGCACTTCGAGGGTTCATACACCCGCGCCACCACCATCGAGGACCTGGAACGATGCGTCCAGGGACCTCGCGAGTCGACCCACAGCTGGGTCCAATGGTGGCAAGAACTGTGGTACAACGCAGTCGGTATCCACCCAGACACTGCAATCCACTGCTTCAAGACCTCGTGCCGCTACGAGCCCCTGGCGCCAAGCTCAAACGAGCATACCGCACACTCGACAACATACCGGATCTCCTGGAGATCGCCAAAAGATACGCGGAAGAAGACCCAAACCAAGAAACCGATGACGAGTCGGGAGGACAACGACGCACGAGCGGCAACGACATCGGAAGACGATCCGATCTGCGCTACAACAACACTCGCCTCACCGGCAAGCGCCACAGTGACGGGCGAGTCGACTTCGTCGCCAACGCTGGGTACGTGCAGCGCGAGCCCAAGAGCTTCCGCCGCGATGGGGGGCAACGCCGTGACTGTGGAAACTACAAGGCGAAGCCGAGGTTCAACCCCGCGGCCCTTCTTAACCAACCTTGTGTATTTCACAGCAGGGAAGGAAAGCCCGCCACGCACACAACCGCCGACTGCCATTCTCTCAAGGAGATCGAGAAGGCACGGCGCGCACGGGAAGACCCCGACAACAACCCGCCAAACGGCGGAAAATTCGGCAGCGTGGCCGGATCGCTTCACACCTTCACAGGCTTCAACACAAAGCACGAGAAGAAGGTCATCGCCCGCGCCGTTGACGTCAACGCGGTGGCCCAGGTGGACGTCCCCCAGTTCCTCAACTGGTCTGAGCAACCAATCACTTGGAGCCGCCAGGACCACTCGCCATTTAATCGAGTACCTGTGTCGAATCGCCCGCGTGTCAAGCTTCAAGGTGGAGATCATCGTTTCCAAGACATTGATGGACGGCAGCTCCATCAACATCCTATACCGACACCTTTCAGGCATCAAGGCTCCCGCAATGAGGTCGATCCAGGACGACCTACACCACGTTCACGACATCGTCCCGGCCGGAAGGCGACCCGATCGGCAGGTCTGCACCATCACCTTGGCACACCGCAAACTTCCGCACGAGCGGATCGTCTTGATGGTGCCCTCGACAGCCCCTACCGCTGCGTCTTGGGCGCCAGCGTTCGCCAAGTTCATGGCGACGCTCACGCTGCATAACGCGATGAAGCTCCCGGACCGCGGCATCATCACAATCCACGGCGACCCATGGCGCGAAAAGCGAGGCCAAAGGAGCTGAACTCGCCGATGCCGTCATCGCGGCAGAGGCCAACCACGCCAACGAGCTCGCCAAGTACGCGAGCGGGGTCAACAACGACAACCCCACCATACTCAAGAAGCCCAACTCGGAGGGTGGCAACACCTCGGCCTTCGAGGCAACGACGCATACCCGCACTGTCGAGCTGGTCCCAGGCGACTCCAGCCAGACGGTGATGATCGGGACAGGCATGAGCCCAACATAGGAAGGCGCGCTCATCGAGTTCCTCCGTGAGAACAGGGACATCTTCGCATAAGCCCTCTGACATGCCTGGTGTCCCTAGGGAACTCGCTGAGCACAAACTCAACGCCGACCCCAAAGTGCGACCCGTCAAGCAGTCGATGCGGCCCTTCAATGAAGAGCGCCGCCGAGCAATCGCCGATGAAGTGCAGCGTCTACTCGCTGCAGGCTTCATCTGGCCAATCAAGTACTCCAAGTGGCTGGAAAACCCAGTCCTGGTCGAGAAGAAAAATGGGACCTGGAGGATGTGTATCGATTACACAAACCTAAACAGCGCCTGCCTGAAGGAGCAATTCGTCCTCCCGCGGATCAACCAAATCATCGATTCCACCGCGGGCTCGGAGTCGCTATGTTTCCTTGACGCCTACTCTGGATACAACCAGATCAAAATGGCTGTTGAGGACAAAGAGAAGACGGCGTTGATCACGCCTTTCGGAGCCTTCTGTTACACTGCCATGACCTTCGGCCTCAAGAACGCCGGGGCAACCTACCAGCGGTGCATGCAGGAGTGCCTTTACAGCCAAATTGTCATAATATCCACGCTTCTACATCGAAGACGTGGTGGTGAAGTCTGCTCGCCAGAGCGACCTACTCATCACCGACCGGAAACATTCGCCAACCTTGGAAATACAAGATAAAGCTAAACCCAGCAAATGCACCTTCGTGCCACAAGGGCAGCTACCGGATACGCCATCTCCAAGCTGGATCGAGGCGAACCTCACCAAGATCGACGATCGCCGACTCGCAAAACCCGAAAAGTTCGCAAGGACGTCCAGGCGGTCAGGGCGAAGTCGCTGACTCACCGCTTCATCCCCATTGGGCGGCGATGCCCTCTACCGATGCGCAAGAATCCCACCTTCCGGTGGGACAAGGAGGCGATGATGCGCTTCTCATGACCTCAAGAAGGTGCTACCGCATTACTACCGCCCGCCTCACGACAAGGAACCCATGCTGGTCACGCTGCCTTAGAAGCGCGTCAAGCGTCATTATGGTCGCCGACCAGAGGAGGAAAGGCGCCCGGTGCAGCGACCAGTGTACTACATCGGCGAAGTCCTCACCGAGTCGCTGGCTACTCCGCAATACTAAACGGTATACGCGGTCTTCGTGAGCTGTCGGTGGTGGCACGGCAGATGCCATGGGTAAGCTAAAGTATGGGGCCAATGGATGCTAGTGGATCGGGAGGAAGATGCAACCGTTTTACACTCAAGTCGCCAAAGTGATGAACTTTATTTCTCTCTTGATGTGTTACAAGTGCTCCTAGAGCTGTTCTGAGGAACATGTGAATCTCCCCGTCTAACGCGTTGCAAAAGACTCTCCTCTCCTCAGTGTCCAGACTTCCCTTATAAAGGGTGCCTTGGGTGCCCTTAGGTCGACGGGGCAAGCATATTCGAGAATATGCTTGTCCCAAAGTAGTAATGCGGCGGCCTCCTTTCCCTGTCTCCCTTCTAACGACGGCAAAGCTCCAGCGCCCCCTGCGTGCCTCTAAGCCGATCTTGTCACCTCCGTGACCTCCTTCGCCCCCGTCTCGCGCCTCATTGTCTCTTTTGGCCCTGCTCGTTTTGATTCCTTTAGCCTCAGCCTATGGTTTGACCCTAAGCTTCTCCTTCCTAAGCTTCGTTTAACCCGGCCTTACCTCATGTTATTCGCCTGCCTTACCTGCATGAAGATCATCTGGGTAATCCGCCGAAGTTTCATTAACTCGCCGATAACCACTTGATACTCAGATACGCGTTTGCCTCCATTCATCGACCGACATACCAACGATTCGGCCGACCTAGGCCGAGTTTCGGCAACTTGACGGGCAAGACTCTGCTTTTTCCCTCTCGACCTACCCGAGGTTAACCCCCGACATTAGTCCTCAAGCTGGTGTGGCCTCATCAATTACTTTGGCCGGGTTATATCAGCTTCAACACCTTCTTTAGTCTTGTTTCGTTACGGCCTTCTCCGAGGTTCTTCGCTCCTTCCTCCATACGCTAAGTCCTACGTGTTACCCCATCATTGCTCTCCTAGTTTTAGGTCCTTTTCTTGCATTTATCGACAAGCCACAGTGAACCACATGCTCGCTGCGCCATTATGACGCGTGTTTCGCCTCCTCTTGGGATCGTAATAACTTTTCTTTTGTATGTGGCGTTGGTGTGGCTCCATTCACCGTCGTATGCGTTCGTGTTACCCACGCATCCACACGGTAATCGCCACACCCACGATCCCACCTCGCTCATTGCTTGCCTATAAAGTGGGGAAACGCGCTCGCTGGGTTCACTCTTTCCTTATCGCCAAGGCCCGCTCTCCTTCCTCCCTTCGTCTCTGTGGTGTTT